>CM068378.1:67653149-68253149 GCA_034770075.1 Aralia elata | reverse complement strand
TGCAACTTTCAGTGAATGTTTAGTCCAAAAATGATTAAGAGTGTACATTTTGTTTGTTTTTTGTTTTTTTGGCTAAAAATATAGTGCGCTTTTACTTCACAATAAAATTTAAGGTGCAAATCAATTTTAAAAACTAAAATTTAGGATGTGAAATTAAGTCGCCAAACTACCCATGCGCACCTTCATAGGTGGATACAAAAACTTCTAAACACACAATAATGGTGCACACCATGATTTCTTTTTCAAAATTGCGTCTATTGAGTTTGAAAATGAACGATACAAGATGAGTTGCCTATTTAATAATCCATATATATACATATATATATATATATATATATATATATATAGAGAGAGAGAGAGAGAGAGAGCTCCCGGAGAAGAAAACGACATCACGACATCTATTCTAACGCAGTACAATACCAGTAACCAGTACAATACGACCAACAAAATAAAATAACCCCAGTACAGAACTCATATCTCCAGTTTCTTAAAGCTGTGTATAACAAGTTTCATGTATCAACAACGTGCAGAAAAGAACATCTGTTCTAAACATGCATTCTATGCCTGCTATATTGCCGAAAAGTTCCGAAGTAAACAAAAGAGGGACAAAAAGGAAAACCAAATATTCCATTTATCTCGGTCTCAGCAAAAAAGGTCAACAGTACGACATCTGGTTTTCATAATGCCGACATCAAATACTGATGCACCCTCTTGCAATAACGCCTAAAAGACTTGACTGCTTCTCACGATACTATCCGCTCCAGGGGATAAAGCAAGAGCCTGCAAAAGTCTTCAATCATTAAGCATCGATTGAAAAAAAAAAAGAAGAAAAGAAGAAGCTCGCAGGTTCATGAAAAGACAAAATGGCTGGTGGTGTGTGCGTGAGTTATAAGGAAAGGGGAGGGGGTTATAGATACGAGGCACTACCAAATGCCAATACTGCAAGTGTTTTAATTTCTAGCTTCAAAGTACAAAACATTTGCAAATTAAAATTTAAACACAAGTTACCAAACATGTATTATGGTTCTTTTTCAAACAACACACAAAAATTTAACACGAGATTTACCAAAAACAATATTATCACTTTCACACTGTGATTTCTTTTTATTCCATTTCTTGGCATGCCTGTTGAGTTCTTGGTTCCCCTAGCTACATGTACTTCTTATTTGACCAACTTCATAAAAACTCACATAGATTTGTATCTAAATGCTTACTTTGTATTATCTAATATATATGCTTCCTGCCCTCTACACCATGACATGATAATCTTTCGAAATCCATCATTATTAGTTGATTGCTTCGTGGTTGAATATTAAATACATACAGCATGCATCTAAACAAAAAGTGCTTTCTAAAAATTCGTCAAGTTCCATCGGTTGTTAAAACCATTGTCAGTGAACAGCTATCAACTGAGGATGCACCTTCATTCATACAAGATTACAAGGTCAGCTCTACCAGATTAAGGCAGGATCTTAGTATATGCCATGCTCCGATGCTGAGTTTCCTTTTGTAAATTTCTGAAATTAATCTATGTCATAACAAGGAATATTTTGGTTGCTTTTGGCGGATCGCTTACTACTAGGTTGGATCGGATGTCAACCTGTGGAGGCACCGTTTGCTACTATTAATTATTATAATATGAAGTTTATTATATCACATTAAGTAACAGCGCGACATTGAATATGACCAGGCAACAACCTATTCTGTTTAAATCTGAACTCACACCTAGTAGACAAGCAACTGCATACCCAGTGTACTTGAATATTAAGAAATTGCAACTGGTGGCTCTCCAGTTAATCTTCCAAAGATTACATCAATAAGAGATATAAAGTATTAAAGTGTGAATGGCAGAATTTGAAAACTATCACATGACCAACAGACAGCCTCAACCCCCCCCCCCTCCCCCCCAAAAAAAAGGGACAAAAAGACAGAAAAGAAAAGGGGAGGGGAAGAAGAAGAAAACCATGGCAAAACACTGACCTTAATACTCATCTCTTGGTTTTATCAAGAACTTCAATGTATTTCTTTGGAATCCCATATTGCTGAACTAGATGTTTTGCAAGATCATCAATAACACCCCCTTGGACTAGAACTTCGTGCCCCTTCTTACCTGAGCACAAGGAATCAAATGAAAGATGCAAAGAAATATCAAGTTAGCACAAAATATAGATTGTGAGCAGCAACACATTAGCCCAGTGAACTAAGAAGGTACGCAACAGCAACATACATCAATAATGCATCTGCATTTTCAAGGCAATTGACGTCAACAGAAACACATGATCATCATCCATAAAGAAACCTCACACGTACAAATTGCAGATGCATTATGGGTAGCAGAGCAGGAATAAATGCTCCAAAAATTAAATTAGAGTTTGCTTAAGAAATACTATTAAAATGTAACACAACCGTAAATAAGATAAAGATCACTGAAATTTAATTTTTAACAGCTTACTCAGTAAAGTGAATTATATTCTTCTGGTGTGCAATTCCCAGAGTTTCAGATGAATCAACATGGCAGCCCAAATACTTATCTTCAGTTTCAGATGAATCGACATGGCAGCTCACTAGCCCATACCAAAATGAAAAACTGACCCTCCTATATGAAACATTTTTTTAGCTTTGTAAACATTTTTTATTTTTTGGGGCTGAACTCAACCTCCTTGATGAATAAGCTGTGCAAAAGTGATCTCAGACTTTTCCGTTAAATAACGACAGAAGTAGCAGTACTGGAGGTAGAATGGGAAGAGAAAAGAAAATAGAAATCAAAAAAGGACTCTGTTCATCGTTTTCAAGCATTGCACGCCAGAAGACCGTGTTGGTTTCTCACTGTTCACTCGCCAGTCGAAGGTAAACCACCAGAACAAATACTCTGATGTAAACAGGCCTCGAGGTCTAGAAAACATTATGAACAAAGCGCAGAACTGATTATCTAGCTAATATCTGAAAGAACTCTGATTTAGAGCTGGTCTAAGGACTTAATTAGGTCTAATTTTCAATCATTCATGTATGTATCCAGTCGAAGAGTCATAGATGAATTAATTACATAGGTTGAGTGTATCTAAGGTGCTAGAAAGTTCTAAGTCCTATAAATAGATGTATTTTGAGCCATTTTGGAGACAGAGCGGATGAATATAAAATTCTCAAAATATTTAGAAGTGTGATGCATCTTTTCCTTGGGTGTGGGTCTAGTTTTCCTCAATATGTCCACAAGTATATTAACTTTATGCTGAACTGATAAAATCCTACGTTAGATTTGGTACAAGAGCTTAAGGTTTTCCACCATGTTCTTATATAATGGGAGATCCTCTGTGCCTAAGTTAACAGAATGGGAGCCAGACTGTTTGCTTCTTGATATTTGTGTATGGAGTGGACAATTCAAAGCTCAAGATCTACACTTGAACAGAAAGTTAATTCGCTGAAATGTTGTGCATGTTCAATCTACTCCAATACGACTGAGAAAACTTCTTCAAATAGTTAGGAACTTCAACTGAAGAAAGGCACAAGACAGTTCTCATCCAAGAAAAAGATAAGATGATCGGGACGTTATTCCAACTTCTACAACTGAAATAATAATGGAGCCTGCTATGAAGATGTTTACCAGTGAAGCTCGTGGTACCTAACAAGAAAGGAAGATGAAAAGATCATGCTACTATGGCAGCCAGCATGCAACCTATGCCAATCAGAATGTCAAAGGTGTATTCCTCTAATGTGGCTGAAAATCAAAATTTGTAGAAGTTGGAATAACATCCCGATCATTAACATTCCATTAGTGTATCCAAGGTGCTGGAAAGTATTTAGAGCCCTATTAATATATGTATTTGAGCCATTTTGGACACAGAGTAAACAACTACAAAATTCTCAGAATATTTAGACGTGTGATGCATCTTTTCCTTCGGTGTGAGAAGAACCATAAGTTTTCTTCAAACTGTCCTCGATAATATCAACTTTAGGCGTTGAACTAATAAAATCCTGCATCACCCTCGTTTCCAATCCTTCCCTACTTTATTGAATTTGCAGAAGAAACTCCATTTAATTGAACTAATAACTCTGTAACAATGTCATGTCTCAATAATTTGCCTTCACCATCAGCAGTGTACTCTGTATATGCTTCAGTTTCCGCCTCAATAATTCTCCTCTAGATCACCTTTCACCAGATAGTTCCCCGTCAAGTTCAAGATTATCTACTTTCATACATTTTTCACTTCTTTGAGCGCAGAAACACTTCTGTATTAGTTATCGGCCAACTCGATGGTATGAGGTTGATATCCTTGATTCTTTGAAATTTACATGTCAACCAAAACTAATCCTAATTCCTAAAACCAACCGTATCAAGAATACTAAAAGCTCCAAAGAGGAACATCTAGTCATTAAATTCACCCATTCTGAAACTATTTGTTGCTTCCTTACAAGGTATTGAGATTATTGTTCTCAAACAGCCACAGAACACAAGTAATAATACCCAAAATGAAGTTAGTAGTAGTAGTACTCATGGAAATGTTCCACGGCCATTAAGACCAAGCATTACTTTGAGAAAATACACTAGAAAATTGTTTCTTATGGTTACCATATATCATTCAGAAATGCCGGCTTGGGAATCCTTAATCCCGAACAACCGTACAGTTTGACAAACTGGCCATGGAGCCGAGCAAGAAAAAAGTTCTGATGGACAATTTGGATTTCTTTATTTAGAGGAAGGAGTATTACAAGAAAGCAGGGAATACGAGGGTATTTAAGGACTGGATGAAGAAGTAGAAGGTGGTGGAGAGAGAGAGAGGGTGGAGACGGGTGAGAGAGGGTAGAGATGGGGAGGAGCGTTACAAACCTGCCCCAAAATTGAATTTGAGGAAGAAGAATTCTCTAAGCAAATGCAAAAATGGCCCAACACCAAACCAATGTCAAACTCACATTGTCTTTTCTGTCCAAAAAGCTATCTTCTGTCAAATTTATTAACGGAAATGTCAATAGGGTCCCTTTTGCACAACGAGGGGGTGAGTTTAGCAAAAACAAAACAAAGAGTTGAAGGAACAGAAACGATACAAATAGGAGGGTCAATTATTCATTTTAGTCTTTTTAACAGCCTACTCTGTGAACTGAATTTTCTTCAGGTCTGCACTTCCCAGATGCTTATTTCAGCTTCAGAAAAATCAATATGGCAGCTCACTAGCTCAGATTACAAATTTAGATGAATTGAAAAGGTATCCACAATAGCACCTCTAAATAGACATAACACATAGCAGATGTCCTATTAATGATGAGCCATCAAAAAAATCCCCTAGGGAAAATGCCTAAGCATGTCCGAACAACGCACATGACCAGCTTTGAAAGAAGATCAACTTCAAACATAAGTAATGATGATGTAAGAATGTAATCTCTCTTATATTTCTAATATGTTAATCGCTATATTTATACAAGAGGTCTAGGAATTAAAACATGAAAAAGGAGGAAAACAAGGAAGCTTGTTTTCCTTAATACAAGAAACATGTTCCTGGCCACTATCTTCTAACACTCCCCCTCAAGTTGGTGTGTAGATGTCTCGCATACCCAACTTGAAACACAAAGGATGAAACATCTTACTACTAAGACCCTTTGTCAAAATATCAGCAAGCTGGTGTTCTGATTTTACAAAGGGTAAGCAAATAAGACCATTGGTTAACTTTTCTTTGATGAAGTGTCTGTCAATCTCAATGTGCTTCGTTCTATCGTGCTGCACTGGGTCGTTTGCAATACTAATGACTGCCTTATTATTACAAAATAACTGCATAGACCTTTTAGTTGTAACACCCAAATCTTCTAACAGGGTTCGAAGCCACATTAATTCGCATATACCCAAGGCGATAGCTCGATATTCAACCTCAGCACTAGATCTTGCCACCACAGACTGTTTCTTACTACGCCAAGTAACAAGATTACCTCCAACAAATGAACAGTAACCCGTTGTAGACCGACGATCCTCTATAGAACCAGCCCAATCTGAGTCGGAAAAAGCTTCAACTTTCATATGACCATGTGGTGCAAACAATAATCCTTTTCCAGGAGAAGACTTAAGATACCTCAGAATTCTGTAAACAGTTTCCATGTGGCAATGTCGAGGGTCATGCATATACTGACTCACTATTCCCACAGCATAAGATATATCGGGTCTCGTATGAGAGAGGTATATCAATCGTCCCACCAAACGTTGATATCTTTCTCTATCAACTGTAGGTCCTGTGCCTCCTACTAGATGATGATTAACTTCAATAGGAGAATCAGCCGGCTTACATCCTAACATGCCAGTTTCAGTTAGCAGATCAAGCACATACTTCCTTTGAGATAGAAAGATGTCACTGGAAGATCTTGCAACTTCAATACTAAGAAAATATTTCAAAGGACCAAGAATTTTAATCTCAAATTCTCTGGTCAGTCTCGCTTTGAGATTAACTATCTCTTCTTTATTATCCCCTGTCACCACAATGTCGTCAAAATAAACAATAAGAATGGTAATCTTACCTTTTATCTGTTTGACAAAAAGAGTATGATCTGCTCGACTCTGCTTGTACCCAAACCTTATCATTGCTCTGTGGAGTCTACCAAACCAGGCTCTAGGAGATTGCTTCAGACCATACAAAGCCTTTCGTAGCTTACAAACCTTACCCATAGTAACAGATGAAGCAAAACCAGAAGGTATGTCCATGTACACTTCCTCCTCCAAGTTACCGTGAAGGAATGCATTTTTTACGTCTAATTGTTGAAGATCCCAGCCGAAGTTTGCTGCACATGAAATTATGGTACGAACAGGGTTCATCTTTGCTACAGGAGCAAATGTCTCCTGGTAATCAATCCCCTGAGTTTGAGTGTATCCTTTTGCAACTAGTCTGGCTTTGAGTCTCTCAACCGTTCCATCAGAATTTTGTTTGACTGTATATACCCACTTGCATCCAACTACCTTTTTTCCGTAAGGAAGAGTGACTAGTTCCCACGTATCATTCTTTTTTAGGGCATTCATCTCCTCGATCATAGCTTGTTTCCAATTCTTATCACTAAATGCTTCTATCCACCCCTGAGGAACATATATTGAAGACAAGGAAGAAACAAAGGAGTGATATGATGCAGATAATTTGCTATAGGCTAGGAAATTAGAAATAAGATGTTGAGTACAAGCTCTAACCCCTTTTTTAAGAGCAATAGGAATGTCAGTATCTTTAGAAAAACAAGTAGGAATGTCAGTATCTTTAGAAGAACAAGTAGGATTAAGATTCTCACCATTACCAATATCAAGACTAGGTCCGAAACAAGGTTGGTATAGTGGTGCAGAAATGGTAACCTTACTCTTGCCTTTTCGAGCATAAGTCCTCAACTCAGGCTCAGACCCATTCTGTTTAGTACACTGTAACTCCCCCTGTGTAGAATTATCAGAAACAACAGGAACAGGAAAAGTAACAGGAATAGGAAAAGTAGAGCTTGTAATACTAGCCTCAGGAACTTCTCCTCATTAATAACATTCTCCCCCTGAAGAGAAGGTGAAGAAGAATAAAAAGGTTCCAATTCCCAAAAAGTGACATCCCGAGTGACAAAGACTTTGTTAGAAGAAGGATGATCAGTCAATTTTATACCTATAAATTGAGTATTGTTAACTTGATGATTTGTGAGTTCTTGAGTAATTTATATTCTTTTTTATGTGTTTTTATCTTATTGTTATGAAATATGTCTTTGTATCACTTTTATGTATTTTTACTTTGTTGCTTGGAATAGTCTAATTCCCTAGTTCTTAATGCTGCTATTATATTAAATCTAGAGAGCTTGTTCTAGGTTGTATAATGGTTAGAATCTTGTGAATAGCTTGTTTCATTGAGTGATAATTAAGGGGAGTTTCGGGTAGCAGAGCTTATTGTTACCTAGGGCTATTAATTTCATTGAAGGATAAATATTGCTATGATAAGGTGATATTAAACGGAAGATCTAAGGTTTTTATTTTATTCTTATTTTGCTTCAGTTAATCAGTTAAATAAAATTCCAAACCCCCCCTTTTGGTTTACAAAGTATAAATTTAGACTAATCATTCTCTGTGGGATCGACTCTTACTTGCACTACTACATTAATATCTTTTGCAGTAAGGTTTTATTTTTGGGTGCTTGCGACAGCACGCCAAATTTTGGCGCCGTTGCCGGGGAATGATTTTTGTTTTATTTTGTGCTTTTGTGAACCTTATTTCATTTTAGCAATTTTCTATCTTAATTTAAACTCGTATTGCTTTTTAATTTTGCAAGGACTCTTGACTTGTCCATGGTGATCTCAAGGTCTCAAATAAGAAATAAAGAAGTCGGGCTGACGACTATAAACCAAGCGCTACTTGGGAGGCAACCCAAATTTCGCATCCCTTTAATCTAATTTTATTTCACTTGATTTTATTTTTGTTTTATCTTTTGTGTTAGGTCATTCTACAGTTCCAACGCCCCACGATTATTGACATATTTACAGGGAAGTCATTTGCATTTGATTCGTTAATTGCTTACATTGAGGACAATGTCAATTTTAAGTTTGGGGGTAGTATTTAATATTTGTGTTTTTTATGGTATTTAGTATTTGTGTGTTTTTATAAAAAAATATGATTTTTTAAGGGTCGTTATTTTTAAAATGTGTTCCTTGAGCATTGACTTGATTTAGAACTATAACCAATGATAAATAAAAAAAACAAAAAACTTGATTGAATAAATTGTAACTCATGAAAAATGGACAAATATTGCTTAGTCTGTATGGTTAACTTTTTTGTTGGTTATTACATTGCTTGAATCCCTACCTCATTTGAGCACTTATCCATTTGTAATGAACTAGTGGTACACTTAGAGAAGACTTATATATGACCGAATGCTTGTGGGAGATATCAATAAATTCTATAACTCGTTTAAACATCACTCGAAGCAATGTAATCAAGTTGATTTGTTGGTCATGTGGTGAGTTGAGATGGAGCGTAAAACGCACTCACTCATAAACACGTGCTTAGGGGAGATATAGCGTAAAACGCACTCACCTATATAAAAAAAAGAAAAAAAAAAGAAGAAGAAGAAGCAATTAATCGCAAATCTTGCAATGGGATAAGATGGAGCGTAAAACGCACTTGCCCATAAGAGATGACTTATGATAAGATGGAGCATAAAATGCACTTACCTAGAGTCTTTTGATCTCAATTTTTGTAATTTATGATTTGTTTACATTAGCGGTGAGTGATGTGTTAAGCATGTAGTTGTTGGAGTTTATTTTCCTTCATAAGGTAATGTGGTTAGATAAGTTCATCCGAGTTATACTTCGTTTAGTGCAATTGGATACACACACACACGGAAAGGATTTAAAGTGAGGTATGACTAACAAGCAAGTTAAAATCCTAGACGTTGCGATATTTTGAAATTTTTCTAAAGTTATCATGTGTTGACATCTTTGAGGTCATTTTTCAAACTTTATGTCTCATTGCTCAAGTTAGGTTTTATTAGAAGAGTTTTAAGTCTTATTTTTGTATTTGTTTTGCTTGAGGACAAGCAAATATTCAAGTTTGGGGGTATTTGATGAGTCAATTTTATACCTATAAATTGAGTATTGTTAACTTGATGATTTGTGAGTTCTTGAGTAATTTATATTCTTTTTTATGTGTTTTTATCTTATTGTTATGAAATATGTCTTTGTATCACTTTTATGTATTTTTACTTTGTTTTGCAGGAAAAAAAGAATAAAAGGGTATTTGGATCAATGTCCATAATTTATCATTGACATAGCAGCCCATTGAGGCCCAATTTCGTCCTTCGTCCAACCAATATCTCTCAAAGCTCAAAGAAGGAAAGTTGTAAATCTATTTCTTAGCTTTCCGGATCATCTTGAAACGCCTTAATCAGAGCTCGGATGAGAGAGTTATGACTATTTTACCAACGAACGTCGAAGCTGAATATTCCAGAAAATTACTCGGTTGGACAGATTGACCTCTGGAGCTTCATTTACGATTTCGATGGTGTTAAAGTTTCCAAATGAGAATGTGTTCTTATTGAAGATTTTAGTAGACTTCTCAAGCTTTCCGAAATGGTATGGTGAGCAAAAATCCAAGTTCATTTGGGCCTCCAAATATTGATTTTTAGATAGCTAATCCGAATCCCGCATGGACTGGATTCCTGTTCGGACCAGTTGGAGTATTTGGACCATAACTTGAGCTTCCCAACTCCAAATCAGGTGATTCAAAAGCCCAAATTCATTAGAAACTCCAGGGCTACAACTTTTGTTCTTTGCCCAAGTCCAAATTCGGTGATTTGCTAATTCAAAATTGGCTTACAAGGTGCTGATCAGTTAGTTGACAGATTTGGATTTTTAGCACATCACATGGGCACGTTTTTGGCTTGTTATTTGCTTTGGATGGCTGATGCACATGACTTAGATTAGTTGTTGGATCTTGACCATCTTGTATCCTTGAGTGCCTATAAATAGCAAGAGGTGTTTCAACACCAACACACCAATTCACACACCAATTCACCTCCAATTCATACACCAATTCCTTGTATCCATTCTCTACATTAGTTTGTTAGTATAGGAGTAGGGAGAGGAAGTAGACCTCCAAGGGGAGGCTACTCTCCTCTCCATTTTTTATAGTTCAAGAGCAAGCAAGAAATCAACATTTATGGAAGCGAAGAATCGAAGGCGAATGTTTGGAGATTGAAGATTGTGATCCGAAGTGACAGTCGGATGTCAAAGCATAGTTTTTCTTCTCTAAACTCTTCCTTTATTTTTTATATTCTATTATTGTTGAATATCTTGTAAATTATATTTGTCTATTTGCTATGAACTCTTCTCTTTTCTTTTATTTAGTTCCAATGGGATGTTGAACTTTTTATACATTATTTGTTCCTTCTTATATGAAGTTCATTCTCGATAATCTGTTTTAACTGTTGAATGATATTTAATCCGATTGATTTAATGTGATCAGTTAAGTTAATTTGATTAATATCATTTGCTAGATTAAGGGATAATATTACGTGTAATTGATATTGTTCCTAATCACAAGTAGCAATTAGTGATACATGATTGTGGTCAAGCTTTTGAGTATTGCTATGATTATTGGAAGACAGGTTAAATAATCCGAGCTTGTGTGATTGTTGCTTGGAATAGTCTAATTCCCTAGTTCTTAATGCTGCTATTATATTAAATCTAGAGAGCTTGTTCTAGGTTGTATAATGGTTAGAATCTTGTGAATAGCTTGTTTCATTGAGTGATAATTAAGGGGAGTTTCGGGTAGCAGAGCTTATTGTTACCTAGGGCTATTAATTTCATTGAAGGATAAATATTGCTATGATAAGGTGATATTAAACGGAAGATCTAAGGTTTTTATTTTATTCTTATTTTGCTTCAGTTAATCAGTTAAATAAAATTCCAAACCCCCCCTTTTGGTTTACAAAGTATAAATTTAGACTAATCATTCTCTGTGGGATCGACTCTTACTTGCACTACTACATTAATATCTTTTGCAGTAAGGTTTTATTTTTGGGTGCTTGCGACAGCACGCCAAATTTTGGCGCCGTTGCCGGGGAATGATTTTTGTTTTATTTTGTGCTTTTGTGAACCTTATTTCATTTTAGCAATTTTCTATCTTAATTTAAACTCGTATTGCTTTTTAATTTTGCAAGGACTCTTGACTTGTCCATGGTGATCTCAAGGTCTCAAATAAGAAATAAAGAAGTCGGGCTGACGACTATAAACCAAGCGCTACTTGGGAGGCAACCCAAATTTCGCATCCCTTTAATCTAATTTTATTTCACTTGATTTTATTTTTGTTTTATCTTTTGTGTTAGGTCATTCTACAGTTCCAACGCCCCACGATTATTGACATATTTACAGGGAAGTCATTTGCATTTGATTCGTTAATTGCTTACATTGAGGACAATGTCAATTTTAAGTTTGGGGGTAGTATTTAATATTTGTGTTTTTTATGGTATTTAGTATTTGTGTGTTTTTATAAAAAAATATGATTTTTTAAGGGTCGTTATTTTTAAAATGTGTTCCTTGAGCATTGACTTGATTTAGAACTATAACCAATGATAAATAAAAAAAAACAAAAAACTTGATTGAATAAATTGTAACTCATGAAAAATGGACAAATATTGCTTAGTCTGTATGGTTAACTTTTTTGTTGGTTATTACATTGCTTGAATCCCTACCTCATTTGAGCACTTATCCATTTGTAATGAACTAGTGGTACACTTAGAGAAGACTTATATATGACCGAATGCTTGTGGGAGATATCAATAAATTCTATAACTCGTTTAAACATCACTCGAAGCAATGTAATCAAGTTGATTTGTTGGTCATGTGGTGAGTTGAGATGGAGCGTAAAACGCACTCACTCATAAACACGTGCTTAGGGGAGATATAGCGTAAAACGCACTCACCTATATAAAAAAAAGAAAAAAAAAAGAAGAAGAAGAAGCAATTAATCGCAAATCTTGCAATGGGATAAGATGGAGCGTAAAACGCACTTGCCCATAAGAGATGACTTATGATAAGATGGAGCATAAAATGCACTTACCTAGAGTCTTTTTGATCTCAATTTTTGTAATTTATGATTTGTTTACATTAGCGGTGAGTGATGTGTTAAGCATGTAGTTGTTGGAGTTTATTTTCCTTCATAAGGTAATGTGGTTAGATAAGTTCATCCGAGTTATACTTCGTTTAGTGCAATTGGATACACACACACACGGAAAGGATTTAAAGTGAGGTATGACTAACAAGCAAGTTAAAATCCTAGACGTTGCGATATTTTGAAATTTTTCTAAAGTTATCATGTGTTGACATCTTTGAGGTCATTTTTTTTCAAACTTTATGTCTCATTGCTCAAGTTAGGTTTTATTAGAAGAGTTTTAAGTCTTATTTTTGTATTTGTTTTGCTTGAGGACAAGCAAATATTCAAGTTTGGGGGTATTTGATGAGTCAATTTTATACCTATAAATTGAGTATTGTTAACTTGATGATTTGTGAGTTCTTGAGTAATTTATATTCTTTTTTATGTGTTTTTATCTTATTGTTATGAAATATGTCTTTGTATCACTTTTATGTATTTTTACTTTGTTTTGCAGGAAAAAAAGAATAAAAGGGTATTTGGATCAATGTCCATAATTTATCATTGACATAGCAGCCCATTGAGGCCCAATTTCGTCCTTCGTCCAACCAATATCTCTCAAAGCTCAAAGAAGGAAAGTTGTAAATCTATTTCTTAGCTTTCCGGATCATCTTGAAACGCCTTAATCAGAGCTCGGATGAGAGAGTTATGACTATTTTACCAACGAACGTCGAAGCTGAATATTCCAGAAAATTACTCGGTTGGACAGATTGACCTCTGGAGCTTCATTTACGATTTCGATGGTGTTAAAGTTTCCAAATGAGAATGTGTTCTTATTGAAGATTTTAGTAGACTTCTCAAGCTTTCCGAAATGGTATGGTGAGCAAAAATCCAAGTTCATTTGGGCCTCCAAATATTGATTTTTAGATAGCTAATCCGAATCCCGCATGGACTGGATTCCTGTTCGGACCAGTTGGAGTATTTGGACCATAACTTGAGCTTCCCAACTCCAAATCAGGTGATTCAAAAGCCCAAATTCATTAGAAACTCCAGGGCTACAACTTTTGTTCTTTGCCCAAGTCCAAATTCGGTGATTTGCTAATTCAAAATTGGCTTACAAGGTGCTGATCAGTTAGTTGACAGATTTGGATTTTTAGCACATCACATGGGCACGTTTTTGGCTTGTTATTTGCTTTGGATGGCTGATGCACATGACTTAGATTAGTTGTTGGATCTTGACCATCTTGTATCCTTGAGTGCCTATAAATAGCAAGAGGTGTTTCAACACCAACACACCAATTCACACACCAATTCACCTCCAATTCATACACCAATTCCTTGTATCCATTCTCTACATTAGTTTGTTAGTATAGGAGTAGGGAGAGGAAATAGACCTCCAAGGGGAGGCTACTCTCCTCTCCATTTTTTATAGTTCAAGAGCAAGCAAGAAATCAACATTTATGGAAGCGAAGAATCGAAGGCGAATGTTTGGAGATTGAAGATTGTGATCCGAAGTGACAGTCGGATGTCAAAGCATAGTTTTTCTTCTCTAAACTCTTCCTTTATTTTTTATATTCTATTATTGTTGAATATCTTGTAAATTATATTTGTCTATTTGCTATGAACTCTTCTCTTTTCTTTTATTTAGTTCCAATGGGATGTTGAACTTTTTATACATTATTTGTTCCTTCTTATATGAAGTTCATTCTCGATAATCTGTTTTAACTGTTGAATGATATTTAATCCGATTGATTTAATGTGATCAGTTAAGTTAATTTGATTAATATCATTTGCTAGATTAAGGGATAATATTACGTGTAATTGATATTGTTCCTAATCACAAGTAGCAATTAGTGATACATGATTGTGGTCAAGCTTTTGAGTATTGCTATGATTATTGGAAGACAGGTTAAATAATCCGAGCTTGTGTGATTGTTGCTTGGAATAGTCTAATTCCCTAGTTCTTAATGCTGCTATTATATTAAATCTAGAGAGCTTGTTCTAGGTTGTATAATGGTTAGAATCTTGTGAATAGCTTGTTTCATTGAGTGATAATTAAGGGGAGTTTCGGGTAGCAGAGCTTATTGTTACCTAGGGCTATTAATTTCATTGAAGGATAAATATTGCTATGATAAGGTGATATTAAACGGAAGATCTAAGGTTTTTATTTTATTCTTATTTTGCTTCAGTTAATCAGTTAAATAAAATTCCAAACCCCCCCTTTTGGTTTACAAAGTATAAATTTAGACTAATCATTCTCTGTGGGATCGACTCTTACTTGCACTACTACATTAATATCTTTTGCAGTAAGGTTTTATTTTTGGGTGCTTGCGACAGCACGCCAAATTTTGGCGCCGTTGCCGGGGAATGATTTTTGTTTTATTTTGTGCTTTTGTGAACCTTATTTCATTTTAGCAATTTTCTATCTTAATTTAAACTCGTATTGCTTTTTAATTTTGCAAGGACTCTTGACTTGTCCATGGTGATCTCAAGGTCTCAAATAAGAAATAAAGAAGTCGGGCTGACGACTATAAACCAAGCGCTACTTGGGAGGCAACCCAAATTTCGCATCCCTTTAATCTAATTTTATTTCACTTGATTTTATTTTTGTTTTATCTTTTGTGTTAGGTCATTCTACAGTTCCAACGCCCCACGATTATTGACATATTTACAGGGAAGTCATTTGCATTTGATTCGTTAATTGCTTACATTGAGGACAATGTCAATTTTAAGTTTGGGGGTAGTATTTAATATTTGTGTTTTTTATGGTATTTAGTATTTGTGTGTTTTTATAAAAAAATATGATTTTTTAAGGGTCGTTATTTTTAAAATGTGTTCCTTGAGCATTGACTTGATTTAGAACTATAACCAATGATAAATAAAAAAAACAAAAAACTTGATTGAATAAATTGTAACTCATGAAAAATGGACAAATATTGCTTAGTCTGTATGGTTAACTTTTTTGTTGGTTATTACATTGCTTGAATCCCTACCTCATTTGAGCACTTATCCATTTGTAATGAACTAGTGGTACACTTAGAGAAGACTTATATATGACCGAATGCTTGTGGGAGATATCAATAAATTCTATAACTCGTTTAAACATCACTCGAAGCAATGTAATCAAGTTGATTTGTTGGTCATGTGGTGAGTTGAGATGGAGCGTAAAACGCACTCACTCATAAACACGTGCTTAGGGGAGATATAGCGTAAAACGCACTCACCTATATAAAAAAAAGAAAAAAAAAAGAAGAAGAAGAAGCAATTAATCGCAAATCTTGCAATGGGATAAGATGGAGCGTAAAACGCACTTGCCCATAAGAGATGACTTATGATAAGATGGAGCATAAAATGCACTTACCTAGAGTCTTTTGATCTCAATTTTTGTAATTTATGATTTGTTTACATTAGCGGTGAGTGATGTGTTAAGCATGTAGTTGTTGGAGTTTATTTTCCTTCATAAGGTAATGTGGTTAGATAAGTTCATCCGAGTTATACTTCGTTTAGTGCAATTGGATACACACACACACGGAAAGGATTTAAAGTGAGGTATGACTAACAAGCAAGTTAAAATCCTAGACGTTGCGATATTTTGAAATTTTTCTAAAGTTATCATGTGTTGACATCTTTGAGGTCATTTTTCAAACTTTATGTCTCATTGCTCAAGTTAGGTTTTATTAGAAGAGTTTTAAGTCTTATTTTTGTATTTGTTTTGCTTGAGGACAAGCAAATATTCAAGTTTGGGGGTATTTGATGAGTCAATTTTATACCTATAAATTGAGTATTGTTAACTTGATGATTTGTGAGTTCTTGAGTAATTTATATTCTTTTTTATGTGTTTTTATCTTATTGTTATGAAATATGTCTTTGTATCACTTTTATGTATTTTTACTTTGTTTTGCAGGAAAAAAAGAATAAAAGGGTATTTGGATCAATGTCCATAATTTATCATTGACATAGCAGCCCATTGAGGCCCAATTTCGTCCTTCGTCCAACCAATATCTCTCAAAGCTCAAAGAAGGAAAGTTGTAAATCTATTTCTTAGCTTTCCGGATCATCTTGAAACGCCTTAATCAGAGCTCGGATGAGAGAGTTATGACTATTTTACCAACGAACGTCGAAGCTGAATATTCCAGAAAATTACTCGGTTGGACAGATTGACCTCTGGAGCTTCATTTACGATTTCGATGGTGTTAAAGTTTCCAAATGAGAATGTGTTCTTATTGAAGATTTTAGTAGACTTCTCAAGCTTTCCGAAATGGTATGGTGAGCAAAAATCCAAGTTCATTTGGGCCTCCAAATATTGATTTTTAGATAGCTAATCCGAATCCCGCATGGACTGGATTCCTGTTCGGACCAGTTGGAGTATTTGGACCATAACTTGAGCTTCCCAACTCCAAATCAGGTGATTCAAAAGCCCAAATTCATTAGAAACTCCAGGGCTACAACTTTTGTTCTTTGCCCAAGTCCAAATTCGGTGATTTGCTAATTCAAAATTGGCTTACAAGGTGCTGATCAGTTAGTTGACAGATTTGGATTTTTAGCACATCACATGGGCACGTTTTTGGCTTGTTATTTGCTTTGGATGGCTGATGCACATGACTTAGATTAGTTGTTGGATCTTGACCATCTTGTATCCTTGAGTGCCTATAAATAGCAAGAGGTGTTTCAACACCAACACACCAATTCACACACCAATTCACCTCCAATTCATACACCAATTCCTTGTATCCATTCTCTACATTAGTTTGTTAGTATAGGAGTAGGGAGAGGAAATAGACCTCTAAGGGGAGGCTACTCTCCTCTCCATTTTTTATAGTTCAAGAGCAAGCAAGAAATCAACATTTATGGAAGCGAAGAATCGAAGGCGAATGTTTGGAGATTGAAGATTGTGATCCGAAGTGACAGTCGGATGTCAAAGCATAGTTTTTCTTCTCTAAACTCTTCCTTTATTTTTTATATTCTATTATTGTTGAATATCTTGTAAATTATATTTGTCTATTTGCTATGAACTCTTCTCTTTTCTTTTATTTAGTTCCAATGGGATGTTGAACTTTTTATACATTATTTGTTCCTTCTTATATGAAGTTCATTCTCGATAATCTGTTTTAACTGTTGAATGATATTTAATCCGATTGATTTAATGTGATCAGTTAAGTTAATTTGATTAATATCATTTGCTAGATTAAGGGATAATATTACGTGTAATTGATATTGTTCCTAATCACAAGTAGCAATTAGTGATACATGATTGTGGTCAAGCTTTTGAGTATTGCTATGATTATTGGAAGACAGGTTAAATAATCCGAGCTTGTGTGATTGTTGCTTGGAATAGTCTAATTCCCTAGTTCTTAATGCTGCTATTATATTAAATCTAGAGAGCTTGTTCTAGGTTGTATAATGGTTAGAATCTTGTGAATAGCTTGTTTCATTGAGTGATAATTAAGGGGAGTTTCGGGTAGCAGAGCTTATTGTTACCTAGGGCTATTAATTTCATTGAAGGATAAATATTGCTATGATAAGGTGATATTAAACGGAAGATCTAAGGTTTTTATTTTATTCTTATTTTGCTTCAGTTAATCAGTTAAATAAAATTCCAAACCCCCCCTTTTGGTTTACAAAGTATAAATTTAGACTAATCATTCTCTGTGGGATCGACTCTTACTTGCACTACTACATTAATATCTTTTGCAGTAAGGTTTTATTTTTGGGTGCTTGCGACAGCACGCCAAATTTTGGCGCCGTTGCCGGGGAATGATTTTTGTTTTATTTTGTGCTTTTGTGAACCTTATTTCATTTTAGCAATTTTCTATCTTAATTTAAACTCGTATTGCTTTTTAATTTTGCAAGGACTCTTGACTTGTCCATGGTGATCTCAAGGTCTCAAATAAGAAATAAAGAAGTCGGGCTGACGACTATAAACCAAGCGCTACTTGGGAGGCAACCCAAATTTCGCATCCCTTTAATCTAATTTTATTTCACTTGATTTTATTTTTGTTTTATCTTTTGTGTTAGGTCATTCTACAGTTCCAACGCCCCACGATTATTGACATATTTACAGGGAAGTCATTTGCATTTGATTCGTTAATTGCTTACATTGAGGACAATGTCAATTTTAAGTTTGGGGGTAGTATTTAATATTTGTGTTTTTTATGGTATTTAGTATTTGTGTGTTTTTATAAAAAAATATGATTTTTTAAGGGTCGTTATTTTTAAAATGTGTTCCTTGAGCATTGACTTGATTTAGAACTATAACCAATGATAAATAAAAAAAACAAAAAACTTGATTGAATAAATTGTAACTCATGAAAAATGGACAAATATTGCTTAGTCTGTATGGTTAACTTTTTTGTTGGTTATTACATTGCTTGAATCCCTACCTCATTTGAGCACTTATCCATTTGTAATGAACTAGTGGTACACTTAGAGAAGACTTATATATGACCGAATGCTTGTGGGAGATATCAATAAATTCTATAACTCGTTTAAACATCACTCGAAGCAATGTAATCAAGTTGATTTGTTGGTCATGTGGTGAGTTGAGATGGAGCGTAAAACGCACTCACTCATAAACACGTGCTTAGGGGAGATATAGCGTAAAACGCACTCACCTATATAAAAAAAAGAAAAAAAAAAGAAGAAGAAGAAGCAATTAATCGCAAATCTTGCAATGGGATAAGATGGAGCGTAAAACGCACTTGCCCATAAGAGATGACTTATGATAAGATGGAGCATAAAATGCACTTACCTAGAGTCTTTTGATCTCAATTTTTGTAATTTATGATTTGTTTACATTAGCGGTGAGTGATGTGTTAAGCATGTAGTTGTTGGAGTTTATTTTCCTTCATAAGGTAATGTGGTTAGATAAGTTCATCCGAGTTATACTTCGTTTAGTGCAATTGGATACACACACACACGGAAAGGATTTAAAGTGAGGTATGACTAACAAGCAAGTTAAAATCCTAGACGTTTGCGATATTTTGAAATTTTTCTAAAGTTATCATGTGTTGACATCTTTGAGGTCATTTTTCAAACTTTATGTCTCATTGCTCAAGTTAGGTTTTATTAGAAGAGTTTTAAGTCTTATTTTTGTATTTGTTTTGCTTGAGGACAAGCAAATATTCAAGTTTGGGGGTATTTGATGAGTCAATTTTATACCTATAAATTGAGTATTGTTAACTTGATGATTTGTGAGTTCTTGAGTAATTTATATTCTTTTTTATGTGTTTTTATCTTATTGTTATGAAATATGTCTTTGTATCACTTTTATGTATTTTTACTTTGTTTTGCAGGAAAAAAAGAATAAAAGGGTATTTGGATCAATGTCCATAATTTATCATTGACATAGCAGCCCATTGAGGCCCAATTTCGTCCTTCGTCCAACCAATATCTCTCAAAGCTCAAAGAAGGAAAGTTGTAAATCTATTTCTTAGCTTTCCGGATCATCTTGAAACGCCTTAATCAGAGCTCGGATGAGAGAGTTATGACTATTTTACCAACGAACGTCGAAGCTGAATATTCCAGAAAATTACTCGGTTGGACAGATTGACCTCTGGAGCTTCATTTACGATTTCGATGGTGTTAAAGTTTCCAAATGAGAATGTGTTCTTATTGAAGATTTTAGTAGACTTCTCAAGCTTTCCGAAATGGTATGGTGAGCAAAAATCCAAGTTCATTTGGGCCTCCAAATATTGATTTTTAGATAGCTAATCCGAATCCCGCATGGACTGGATTCCTGTTCGGACCAGTTGGAGTATTTGGACCATAACTTGAGCTTCCCAACTCCAAATCAGGTGATTCAAAAGCCCAAATTCATTAGAAACTCCAGGGCTACAACTTTTGTTCTTTGCCCAAGTCCAAATTCGGTGATTTGCTAATTCAAAATTGGCTTACAAGGTGCTGATCAGTTAGTTGACAGATTTGGATTTTTAGCACATCACATGGGCACGTTTTTGGCTTGTTATTTGCTTTGGATGGCTGATGCACATGACTTAGATTAGTTGTTGGATCTTGACCATCTTGTATCCTTGAGTGCCTATAAATAGCAAGAGGTGTTTCAACACCAACACACCAATTCACACACCAATTCACCTCCAATTCATACACCAATTCCTTGTATCCATTCTCTACATTAGTTTGTTAGTATAGGAGTAGGGAGAGGAAGTAGACCTCCAAGGGGAGGCTACTCTCCTCTCCATTTTTTATAGTTCAAGAGCAAGCAAGAAATCAACATTTATGGAAGCGAAGAATCGAAGGCGAATGTTTGGAGATTGAAGATTGTGATCCGAAGTGACAGTCGGATGTCAAAGCATAGTTTTTCTTCTCTAAACTCTTCCTTTATTTTTTATATTCTATTATTGTTGAATATCTTGTAAATTATATTTGTCTATTTGCTATGAACTCTTCTCTTTTCTTTTATTTAGTTCCAATGGGATGTTGAACTTTTTATACATTATTTGTTCCTTCTTATATGAAGTTCATTCTCGATAATCTGTTTTAACTGTTGAATGATATTTAATCCGATTGATTTAATGTGATCAGTTAAGTTAATTTGATTAATATCATTTGCTAGATTAAGGGATAATATTACGTGTAATTGATATTGTTCCTAATCACAAGTAGCAATTAGTGATACATGATTGTGGTCAAGCTTTTGAGTATTGCTATGATTATTGGAAGACAGGTTAAATAATCCGAGCTTGTGTGATTGTTGCTTGGAATAGTCTAATTCCCTAGTTCTTAATGCTGCTATTATATTAAATCTAGAGAGCTTGTTCTAGGTTGTATAATGGTTAGAATCTTGTGAATAGCTTGTTTCATTGAGTGATAATTAAGGGGAGTTTCGGGTAGCAGAGCTTATTGTTACCTAGGGCTATTAATTTCATTGAAGGATAAATATTGCTATGATAAGGTAATATTAAACGGAAGATCTAAGGTTTTTATTTTATTCTTATTTTGCTTCAGTTAATCAGTTAAATAAAATTCCAAACCCCCCCTTTTGGTTTACAAAGTATAAATTTAGACTAATCATTCTCTGTGGGATCGACTCTTACTTGCACTACTACATTAATATCTTTTGCAGTAAGGTTTTATTTTTGGGTGCTTGCGACAGCACGCCAAATTTTGGCGCCGTTGCCGGGGAATGATTTTTGTTTTATTTTGTGCTTTTGTGAACCTTATTTCATTTTAGCAATTTTCTATCTTAATTTAAACTCGTATTGCTTTTTAATTTTGCAAGGACTCTTGACTTGTCCATGGTGATCTCAAGGTCTCAAATAAGAAATAAAGAAGTCGGGCTGACGACTATAAACCAAGCGCTACTTGGGAGGCAACCCAAATTTCGCATCCCTTTAATCTAATTTTATTTCACTTGATTTTATTTTTGTTTTATCTTTTGTGTTAGGTCATTCTACAGTTCCAACGCCCCACGATTATTGACATATTTACAGGGAAGTCATTTGCATTTGATTCGTTAATTGCTTACATTGAGGACAATGTCAATTTTAAGTTTGGGGGTAGTATTTAATATTTGTGTTTTTTATGGTATTTAGTATTTGTGTGTTTTTATAAAAAAATATGATTTTTTAAGGGTCGTTATTTTTAAAATGTGTTCCTTGAGCATTGACTTGATTTAGAACTATAACCAATGATAAATAAAAAAAACAAAAAACTTGATTGAATAAATTGTAACTCATGAAAAATGGACAAATATTGCTTAGTCTGTATGGTTAACTTTTTTGTTGGTTATTACATTGCTTGAATCCCTACCTCATTTGAGCACTTATCCATTTGTAATGAACTAGTGGTACACTTAGAGAAGACTTATATATGACCGAATGCTTGTGGGAGATATCAATAAATTCTATAACTCGTTTAAACATCACTCGAAGCAATGTAATCAAGTTGATTTGTTGGTCATGTGGTGAGTTGAGATGGAGCGTTAAAACGCACTCACTCATAAACACGTGCTTAGGGGAGATATAGCGTAAAACGCACTCACCTATATAAAAAAAAGAAAAAAAAAAGAAGAAGAAGAAGCAATTAATCGCAAATCTTGCAATGGGATAAGATGGAGCGTAAAACGCACTTGCCCATAAGAGATGACTTATGATAAGATGGAGCATAAAATGCACTTACCTAGAGTCTTTTGATCTCAATTTTTGTAATTTATGATTTGTTTACATTAGCGGTGAGTGATGTGTTAAGCATGTAGTTGTTGGAGTTTATTTTCCTTCATAAGGTAATGTGGTTAGATAAGTTCATCCGAGTTATACTTCGTTTAGTGCAATTGGATACACACACACACGGAAAGGATTTAAAGTGAGGTATGACTAACAAGCAAGTTAAAATCCTAGACGTTGCGATATTTTGAAATTTTTCTAAAGTTATCATGTGTTGACATCTTTGAGGTCATTTTTCAAACTTTATGTCTCATTGCTCAAGTTAGGTTTTATTAGAAGAGTTTTAAGTCTTATTTTTGTATTTGTTTTGCTTGAGGACAAGCAAATATTCAAGTTTGGGGGTATTTGATGAGTCAATTTTATACCTATAAATTGAGTATTGTTAACTTGATGATTTGTGAGTTCTTGAGTAATTTATATTCTTTTTTATGTGTTTTTATCTTATTGTTATGAAATATGTCTTTGTATCACTTTTATGTATTTTTACTTTGTTTTGCAGGAAAAAAAGAATAAAAGGGTATTTGGATCAATGTCCATAATTTATCATTGACATAGCAGCCCATTGAGGCCCAATTTCGTCCTTCGTCCAACCAATATCTCTCAAAGCTCAAAGAAGGAAAGTTGTAAATCTATTTCTTAGCTTTCCGGATCATCTTGAAAACGCCTTAATCAGAGCTCGGATGAGAGAGTTATGACTATTTTACCAACGAACGTCGAAGCTGAATATTCCAGAAAATTACTCGGTTGGACAGATTGACCTCTGGAGCTTCATTTACGATTTCGATGGTGTTAAAGTTTCCAAATGAGAATGTGTTCTTATTGAAGATTTTAGTAGACTTCTCAAGCTTTCCGAAATGGTATGGTGAGCAAAAATCCAAGTTCATTTGGGCCTCCAAATATTGATTTTTAGATAGCTAATCCGAATCCCGCATGGACTGGATTCCTGTTCGGACCAGTTGGAGTATTTGGACCATAACTTGAGCTTCCCAACTCCAAATCAGGTGATTCAAAAGCCCAAATTCATTAGAAACTCCAGGGCTACAACTTTTGTTCTTTGCCCAAGTCCAAATTCGGTGATTTGCTAATTCAAAATTGGCTTACAAGGTGCTGATCAGTTAGTTGACAGATTTGGATTTTTAGCACATCACATGGGCACGTTTTTGGCTTGTTATTTGCTTTGGATGGCTGATGCACATGACTTAGATTAGTTGTTGGATCTTGACCATCTTGTATCCTTGAGTGCCTATAAATAGCAAGAGGTGTTTCAACACCAACACACCAATTCACACACCAATTCACCTCCAATTCATACACCAATTCCTTGTATCCATTCTCTACATTAGTTTGTTAGTATAGGAGTAGGGAGAGGAAGTAGACCTCCAAGGGGAGGCTACTCTCCTCTCCATTTTTTATAGTTCAAGAGCAAGCAAGAAATCAACATTTATGGAAGCGAAGAATCGAAGGCGAATGTTTGGAGATTGAAGATTGTGATCCGAAGTGACAGTCGGATGTCAAAGCATAGTTTTTCTTCTCTAAACTCTTCCTTTATTTTTTATATTCTATTATTGTTGAATATCTTGTAAATTATATTTGTCTATTTGCTATGAACTCTTCTCTTTTCTTTTATTTAGTTCCAATGGGATGTTGAACTTTTTATACATTATTTGTTCCTTCTTATATGAAGTTCATTCTCGATAATCTGTTTTAACTGTTGAATGATATTTAATCCGATTGATTTAATGTGATCAGTTAAGTTAATTTGATTAATATCATTTGCTAGATTAAGGGATAATATTACGTGTAATTGATATTGTTCCTAATCACAAGTAGCAATTAGTGATACATGATTGTGGTCAAGCTTTTGAGTATTGCTATGATTATTGGAAGACAGGTTAAATAATCCGAGCTTGTGTGATTGTTGCTTGGAATAGTCTAATTCCCTAGTTCTTAATGCTGCTATTATATTAAATCTAGAGAGCTTGTTCTAGGTTGTATAATGGTTAGAATCTTGTGAATAGCTTGTTTCATTGAGTGATAATTAAGGGGAGTTTCGGGTAGCAGAGCTTATTGTTACCTAGGGCTATTAATTTCATTGAAGGATAAATATTGCTATGATAAGGTGATATTAAACGGAAGATCTAAGGTTTTTATTTTATTCTTATTTTGCTTCAGTTAATCAGTTAAATAAAATTCCAAACCCCCCCTTTTGGTTTACAAAGTATAAATTTAGACTAATCATTCTCTGTGGGATCGACTCTTACTTGCACTACTACATTAATATCTTTTGCAGTAAGGTTTTATTTTTGGGTGCTTGCGACAGCACGCCAAAGGATGATAACATTTATAACCTTTTTGGGTTGGAGAATAACCAATGAAAACACACCTAATAGCTTTGGGATCTAATTTTCCCCGAGTGGGAGATTTATCATGAACAAAGCACACGCAACCAAAAACTCGAGGTGAAGGAGAAGGACTGGTCGTGTGTTGGAGAAAAGAGATGGGACTCTTGTTCCCAAGATTTTTAGAGGGAAGGCGGTTTATAAGAAATGCAGCAGTCAGAACCGCATTTCCCCAAAGAAATTTAGGGGTTGACATAGTGAACATAAGAGTGCGGGCTACCTCTAGTAAGTGTCGATTTTTTCTTTCCGCTACTCCATTTTGTTCTGGGGTTGTGACACATGAGGTTTGAAGAATAATGCCATGCTGAGAGAGATAAGATGCAAAAACATTATTATTACTATATTCACGACCATTATCACTATGAAGAATTCTGACCTTAGCGTCGAATTGGGTTTGAATCATTTTATGAAAGTCTTGAAAACAAGCAAATACCTCATTTTTGGTCTGCAGAAGGTAAATCCAAGTGACACGAGAATGACAATCAATAAAGCTAACAAACCATCTATGACCAGAATGGGAGATAACTCGAGAGAGTCCCCACACATCAGTATGGATAATGGCAAAAGGTTCAGAATGTCGATAGTTAGTAGCAGAATAAGTAGAACGTTTGTGTTTACCTAATTCACATGATTCACACAAAAACTGAGTTCTGTTACAATGCTTAACAAAAGATGGAAATAAAGACTCCAATACTGAAAAGGAAGGATGTCCCAAACGTCGATGCCATTGATAGAGAGAGGTCAGGCATGGGTGAGAAGTAGAGTGAAGAGCCTGAACCTGAACCACCGTAGATGGAAAGAAAGAGAAAAACCACGCTGGAAAAAGTCGACAACAACAGATGGAAAGAGGAGAGAGAAAAGCCACGCTGGAAAACGTCGTCAGAAAAAGTCGCCAGAAAGGTCACCGGAAAAAGTCGCCTGATAAAGGATCAGAGCTCTGATACCATGTAAGAATATAATCTCTCTTATATTTCCAATATGTTAATTGCTATATTTATACAAGAGGTCTAGGAATTAAAAAATGAAAAAGGAGGAAAACAAGGCTTGTTTTCCTTAATACAAGAAACATGTTCCTGGCCACTATCTTCTAACAGATGACTATCTAGATATGCATGTAAATCACATACAAACTGTACACGCTGTTGATGAAAGGATATATAGAAATGCCTCTGTATTTATATATTTAAGATGGATCTTTACTCACATATTTGTTGATTGTCCATTTAAATTCTCTAAATACAAATGCTGTGAAAAGATTATCTTCCTCCATAAACACGCTCTTAAGCCTCACAAACAAGAGATTGAATTCCTCCTCTAAGACTACATAATGTGCCTCAGGACTCAATCATTATTCGTTCATGGATATTCTCAGCTCCAGTGATAGAGTTGGGTCAAGTCAAGCTTGAGTACGACTGGGACACTCTTTAAGCCTTATATGTTATCAATCCACCCTACGGGTGTAATGCATCCCAGGAAAGACAGACTTCTGAGCTATGTTTGCAATTATGTTACATGTGAATGGACTGCTTTTATAAGTTTAATACATTTACGCCAAGTTTGGCGCATGGGAATTCAGACTTGGGAATGGGCGTCTCACTCTCATACCCATAATTCCCATATTTGGAGTCATTTTTATGACAGTTATCAATTCGGGATTGTCTTACCTAAGAATGCAAGATGCTGACTTAACATGGGAATCTGAAACCCACCATGAGGTGTGGTTTTCTCATACTCAGTCTACGGAATTTCTTAGTAACACATAATTAAAATATTTGTCTCAAAAAAAAATTTATCCACCATTTATCTCTAACAAACTTATACTAACTTTTTATCTCTAAAAATATGTACTCACTTTTCTCTCTAAAAAGATCTTTTATTCACTTTCTCTATCTAAAAATTTGTGCACACTTTCTATCTCCACAATTATTTACCCACTTCCTCTCTCTAAATTGTTTTACCACTTTCTCTCTCTAAATTTTTTTTACTCACGTCCTCTAACCAGATTTTTTTTTACTCACGTTCTCTAAATATTGTACTAACTTTCTACATCAATTTTGTACTCACTTTCAGTCTCTAATAATTTTTATTAACATTCTCTCTCTAAAATTTTATACACTCTCTCATAAGAATTTTCATTTTCTCTCTCTAGATTTAGTTATTCACTCTCTCCAAAAATTTCTACTCACTTTCTATCTCTAAATAATTTCACTTTCTATCTCTATAGTTTTTTACTCACTTTCTCTCTCTAATTTTTTTATTCGTTCTCTCTGGATTTTGTTAACACTTTCTCTCTCTAAAATTTGCTACTCACTTTTTCTCTCCATACGTTTTATTCTCTCTCTCAACCTTTTACTCACATTCTCTCCCTAGATTTTTAATTCACTTACTTTCTCTAAAAAAATTATTCACGTTATCTCTCTAATTATTTATTTAATTTCTCTCTCTAGATTGTATTATTCATTTTTTGTAATTTTTTCTCTCATCTCACTTTCTATCTCTAAATTTGTTTCTCTCTCCTCACTTTATCTCTCTAAATTTTTAATGACCACAACCCAATAAGTCATACGAATTACTCATCGAATTTACCCATTTATCATATCCAATCATATTAGAATATTTGTTACTTTGTAATTTATCAAAAAACTTACAATATTCCTTTTCGTTAAATGAGCATACCAAATATTGGAATGAGAATGTAACAAAATTACAACACATACTTCCCGATATATCCAAACATTGGGTGGAAATATTGAATTCCCATCATTCCTGGAGACATCTCATACCCAAATATAAGATTCCCTAACGAACATTTAGGCGTGCAAAACATGGCCTCTTCAGCACTTTTTTATCCTTGGATTAATCCTAAGCCGATAATCTCATAGACTCTTTTTTTCTAAGGTCGTTACGAGGGATTATAAAATCCCTAGGCGGAATATGATTAGACAGTACTCAAAAGGGGTATCAAATGGCCTTGAGAGTAAAAATATAGTCCATGGAATTGTCATCTTAGGACTAATTCAAGAATTAAAAAGTGCATAAAGGTGTTAAACTAGTATAAATAAGTTTAACTAGTCCAATACCATGCATTTATTGCAAACAAACAAACAAACATAGCCCTGCTGCTTTTACTATAAATCTTTCCACCTTCAAGCTAATCAAATAGCCTAGTCTCTACTTGGAAAAATAAAATACTCGGCATTTATTTGGCCAAAGACTTGTGGGCTTTGGCCCCTCTCGTGTCTAAATAACTCCATATATGTATAACAGAGTTTAGCATTCTTATGGCCTCTTAGTTATGGTATTGGACACACTAACAGAGAAAATCTGAAATCAAAGTCTGCCACTGTGCCTTTTCCTTTTGGAATAGCGTGTTATGACTCTTCATGTCTGCAGGTCAAATGCAGTATGCAGAGAGTAGATCAAAGGTTGAATTGTATTAAAATTGCGTACTGGAGTTCATATGTTCACTCTTTTATCCTCAAAAATGATACTAGTATCAAAAGTACCCCTAAATATTGATAACATCATATTTTGTTATATGAGTAAAAAAAATAATTTTTTGGAATTATTTCAATATTACTTGAACAATTATTTCAGTAAAAAAAATAGACCTTGATTATTTCAGCAATCACTTAAAGGCAATTAAAACTTTAGCATAAATCACATTTCGAACAATTAATGTAATTAATTATTCCCCAGAACTAGGCCTACTAGCAATTGATTTTACATCATTGTTTTTTACAAATAAATGTCAATATAAATCACTCAGGGCTGCAGGATTTTCTTTCTTTTGCGAGTTCCTAGGCGGCATCCTCCAACTACATAAAAAGATGACAGAAATAAAATTGAAACTCAAATCATCCATATAGAGTGGTGCCATTCGCTCTCTTCACTACTTAATCAAATTAAAAGCATACATAGACCAAAACTGATAGCCTATTTTTAAGGCCTCTTTCCCTTTATTGTGCACAGTCACAGGTTCGAATCTATCCCCCACAAAAATCAGCTCAGACGCTTAATTTGCAAGGTAAGTTTCCTCTAGGTTCCTCCTAGTTCCCCTCCTGGCTCCTTCCCTAGGTTCCTCCATTAGGATTGAAATGTACCCCCATAATTAAAATGCATTAGTATAGGTTACTCAAAAAAAAAAGAGCGTATATCACTTCAAAAAGTCAATGCCACAACAAGTCCAGTATGATGCAGCCAAAACCTTGAAAAGCTGTTATTTATTAAGATATGTAACAGTAATGTTTTGCTGTTATATATTAAGATATGTAACAGTAATTTTTTTTTTTTTGTGGATACAAGGGTAACAATAATGTATACAGACAAAACCTTTGAAAGCTGTTAAATATTAAGATATGTAACAGTCATTTCTTTTGTTTTGGCATACACAAATAACAGTAATGTATACAAGCAACTAAGCAAGATCATCACTCAGTAATATTAAGAAAAACATTCAGATAAAAATGCTAAATTAATCCCGTGTTGGACATCTAACTACAGACAACATTCCAATATAAGGACAGAGAAAGTGTTGTACCTGGCAGTTCTGCCACTGATGTACTACAGGCAAACTTTTTCTGCAGCTCTGAAGCCAATGCATCAGCATGTATCAAAAATGATTCAAACCCTGAGAGTTTTGTTACTTTCTTATTACCCTGTCTTCGTTCTGTCATTATTTGGATTGTTTTCAGGCCACCTTTACGTACAGCGGACTCACTTCCTCTTGTCACTCTATGATGCGCTTGCATCCGGTTTACAAATGTAGTCCCTAAATCTTTCTTATGAATTTCTGTGGGATAAGTTGATCCCTTTTTGATAGTCCCCTTAAAAAGTGCATCACATAGTATTGCATCCAAAACCACAATAGACTTATTTATTGGTTTAACCAGATTCTCTTTTTCTATGTAGCTAAAGACAATATCAGTGGCTTCTGATGCACTGAAGAGTTTCCCTGTATCAGCTCCTACAGAAGCAAAGATGGGATTGACATGAACACTCGGTTTATAGATCTCTTCCACTTCCAATATCAACCTTCCCTCACTGGCAGCATGATCCAGGACTTGCTCATTATTCTCCACCTTCCGTTTCTCTGGCTTGAAGGATGTGTAATCAGGATGAGTGCGCTTGACAGCGAACAATGTAGTCTCTTTTTTATGTTTGTCTTCTTTTACCGAAATCTGTTCATGCAATTGTTAAATGGGAAAAGAAAAGAGGATAAGCTGACAATTATATTTAAATGGTAAGAAAATAACCTGTAACATATCAAAACATAGAAAAAACATTCTACTTGCAAAACAGTCAAGTCCAGAGACATCACTGATTAAAAATGGGAGATGAAGTATCTAAACGACTAAACAATTCAAGTCCAGCTTCAAATTTTCATTTTTTATTTTTGACATGTAATTCAATTCCAACTTTACACACACTTCAAAATAACTTATAACTTAGCTTGATTTGAGGATCTTTGGAGGAGTTGCAAGATTCATGACGAACCTTGGCAAGTTTACATTAAGTGTTAGAAGATAGTGGTCAAGAACATGTTTCTTGTATTAAGGAAAATAAGTTTCCTTGTTTTCCTCCTTTTTTATTTTTTAATTCCTAGACCTCTTGTATAAATATAACAATTCACATATTGGAAATATAAGAGATATTACATTCTTACATGGTATCAGAGCTCTGATCCTTTATCAGGCGACTTTTTCCGGCAACTTTTTCCGGCGACTTTTCCGGCGACCTTTTCCAGCATGGTTTTTATCTCTCCTCCTTCCACCTACAATGGTTGTTTTGAGTAAAACTCAGGTTTGGTCTAATCCACCTACAGTGGTTGTTTTGTTTTATCTCTCCTCTATCTTTGCGCTTGTTAATTATCCTTGTTGTTATTCCCTTGGATAATTCTTGTTGCTCCATCTCCTGTACTGCTAATTAAAGTGGTTTTATTGTGTAGTACAATTAATTGCACTCCCTTTGGTTTCTAGAATTACTCTCTGCTAATTTTTTGAGCCTTTATAATATCCTTGTTGATATTTTTGTTGCTCCTACTATCTCATCATGGCATAATCTAGTTCCATTAATAGTGCTGGTACTATTTCTCATTTCGCACAATCAGGTATACACTCTTGTGCTCTTAATGTCTCATCTACTTACCCTAGTTGGATTATAGACACAGGTGCCTATGCGCATATGACTGGGTCCTCCAATCTCTTTACTTCATACAAGCCCCGCTCTGGAAAAGACAAGGTTAAAGTAGCCAATGGCTCCCTGTCTTCTATTTCCGGGAGTGGCTCTGTCATTTGTACCCCTTCATTAACATTATCATCTGTTCTCCATATCCCTTCATTTACTGCAAATTTACTATCTGTCCAACGTCTTTGTGAATCCCTACACTGTTCAGTAACATTTTTTGGAAATCATTGTGTTTTTCAGGACTTGATGACAGGGCAAAGGATTGGCAGTGGTAGTGCAGTTAACGGTCTCTATTATTTAGATGTTCCCTCGTCTAACATGCCCTATACTCAGGTTCAGGCTCTTCACTCTACTTCTCACCCATGCCTGACCTCTCTCTATCAATGGCATCGACGTTTGAGACATCCTTCATTTTCAGTATTGGAGTCTTTATTTCCATCTTTAGTTAAACATTGCAACAGAACTCAGTTTTTGTGTGAACCATGTGAATTAGGTAAACACAAACGTTCTACTTATTCTGCTACTAACAATCGACATTCTGAACCTTTTGCCATTATCCATACAGATGTGTGGGGACCCTCTCGAGTTGTCTCCCGTTCTGGTCATAGATGGTTTGTTAGCTTTATTGATTGTCATTCTCGTGTCACTTGGATTTACCTTCTGCGGACCAAAAATGAGGTATTTGCTTGTTTTCAAGACTTTCATAAAATGATTCAAACCCAATTCGACGCTAAGGTCAGAATTCTCCATAGTGATAATGGTCGTGAATATAGTAATAATAATGTTTTTGCATCTTATCTCTCTCAGCATGGTATTATTCTTCAAACCTCCTGTGTCTCAACCCCAGAACAAAATGGAGTAGCAGAAAGAAAAAATCGACACTTGCTAGAGGTAGCCCGCACTCTTATGTTCACTATGTCAACCCCTAAATTTCTTTGGGGAGATGCAGTTCTGACTGCTGCATTTCTTATAAACCGCCTTCCTTCTAGAAATCTTGGGAACAAGAGTCCCATCTCTTTTCTCCAACATACGACCAGTCCTTCTCCTTCACCTCGAGTTTTTGGTTGCGTGTGCTTTGTTCATGATAAATCTCCCACTCGGGGAAAATTAGAACCCAAAGCTATTAGGTGTGTTTTCATTGGTTATTCTCCAACCCAAAAAGGTTATAAATGTTATCATCCTTCTTCTAACAAAGTCTTTGTCACTCGGGATGTCACTTTTTGGGAATTGGAACCTTTTTATTCTTCTTCACCTTCTCTTCAGGGGGAGAATGTTATTAATGAGGAGAAGCTTCCTGAGGCTAGTATCACAAGTTCTATTTTCCTGTTCCCGTTGTTTCTGATAATTCTACAGAGGAGGAGTTACAGTGTACTAAACGGAATGAGTCTGAGCCTGAGTTGAGGACCTATACACGGAAAGGCAAGAATAAGGTTACCGTTTCTGCACCACTACACCAACTTTGTTCCGGACCTAGTGTTGATAATGGTAATGGTGAGAATCTTAATCCTACTTGTTCTTCTAAAGATACTGACATTCCTACTTGTTCTTCTAAAGATACTGACATTCCTACTTGTTCTTCTAATGATACTGATATCCCTACTTGTTCTTCTGATGATACTGACATTCCTATTGCTCTTAGAAAAGGGGTTAGAGCTTGTACTCAACATCCTATTTCTAATTTTCTAGCCTATAGCAAATTATCTGCATCATATCACTCCTTTGTTTCTTCCTTGTCTTCAATATATGTTCCTCAGGGGTGGAGAGAAGCATTTAGTGATAAGAATTGGAAACAAACTATGATCGAGGAGATGAATGCCCTAAAAAAGAATGATACATGGAAACTAGTCACTCTTCCTTACCGAAAAAAGGTAGTTGGATGCAAGTGGGTATATACAGTCAAACAGAATTCTGATGAACGGTTGAGAGACTCAAAGCCAGACTAGTTGCAAAAGGATACACTCAAACTCAGGGGATTGATTACCAGGAGACATTTGCTCCTGTAGCAAAGATGAACTCTGTTCGTACCATAATTTCATGTGCAGCAAACTTCGGCTGGGATCTTCAACAATTAGACATAAAATATGCATTCCTTCACGGTAACTTGGAGGAGGAAGTGTACATGGACATACCTCCTGGTTTTGCTTCATCTGTTACTATGGGTAAGGTTTGTAAGCTACGAAAGGCTTTGTATGGTCTGAAGCAATCTCCTAGAGCCTGGTTTGGTAGACTCCACAGAGCAATGATAAGGTTTGGGTACAAGCAGAGTCGAGCAGATCATACTCTTTTTGTCAAACAGATAAAGGGTAAGATTACCATTCTTATTGTTTATTTTGACGACATTGTGGTGACAAGGGATAATAAAGAAGAGATAGTTAATCTCAAAGCAAGACTGACCAGAGAATTTGAGATTAAAGATCTTGGTCCTTTGAAATATTTTCTTGGTATTGAAGTTGCAAGATCTTCCAGTGGCATCTTTCTATCTCAAAGGAAGTATGTGCTTGATCTGCTAACTGAAACTGACATGTTAGGATGTAAGCCTGCTGATTCTCCTATTGAAGTTAATCATCATCTAGTAGGAGGCACAGGACCTACAGTTGATAGAGAAAGATATCAACGTTTGGTGAGACGATTGATATACCTCTCTCATACGAAACCCGATATATCTTATGTTGTAGGAATAGTGAGTCAGTATATGCATGACCCTCGACATTGCCACATGGAAACTGTTTACCGAATTCTGAGGTATCTTAAGTCTTCTCCTGGAAAAGGATTATTGTTTGCACCACATTGTCATATGAAAGTTGAAGCTTTTTCCGACTCAGATTAGGCTGGTTCTATAGAGGATCGTCGGTCTACAACGGGTTACTGTTCATTTGTTGGAGGTAATCTTGTTACTTGGCGTAGTAAAAAACAGTCTGTGGTGGCAAGATCTAGTGTTGAGGCTGAATATCGAGACATCGCCTTGGGTATATGTGAATTAATGTGGCTTCGAACCCTGCTAGAAGATTTGGGTGTTACAACTAAAAGGCCTATGCAGTTATTTTGTGATAATAAAGCAGCCATTAGTATTGAAAACGACCCAGTGCAGCACGATAGAACGAAGCACATTGAGATTGACAGACACTTCATCAAAGAAAAGTTAACCGGTGGTCTTATTTGCTTACCCTTTGTAAAATCAGAACACCAGCTTGCTGATATTTTGACAAAGGGCCTTAGTAGTAAGATGTTTCATCCTTTGTGTTTCAAGTTGGGTATGCAAGACATCTACACACCAACTTGAGGGGGAGTGTTAGAAGATAGTGGTCAGGAACATGTTTCTTGTATTAAAGTTTTCATTTTTTAATTCCTAGACCTCTTGTATAAATATAGCAATTCACATATTGGAAATATAAGAGGGATTACATTCTTACATTAAGTTTATAAAGGGATGGCCTGATATTATGATAATTGCAAACTCATTACGAGACACTTTAAACAAACTTACCATAAGGCCTTAGAATGTGAGAAGCTCTATAAGCTTCCCCCTCGAAGACTAAACAGGCTGTCAGATTTCTGTGGAAGGAATAGCTTAGTTTCCCACACCAAGTCAATTTTATCAGAGGTAGCAGCACCCCAATGAAAGTGTCAATATAAAGCACTGGGAATACACTTTCTCTAATGTCAGCATGCATAAACTAATGATATGTTTCTATGACAAGTATCGTTGTGTTTCCCATCCTCCACATCACACGATTATTGCAAACTTTACTAAAGGATCTGAAAGTGATGAACCCACACCAGTAGTCAACCATTTTTGTAGGTCTAGAAAACCTAAAGGAGTGAGGAAATAGGACGGGAGTCTGAAGATATAGTGCAGATTACATTTGATGTTCGTCATGTTTCTTTGAATCAACAGCTAAACTCCAATTTGAAAGCATGGACTTGCTACTCACACAAATTTCACTCGAGTTCATTGTTGACCAACCACCCAAGGTTACTACTTTGTTCCCGAGCTACAAAACTATAAAAAAAAAATTCTTATATAAGTTTTGTGAATATGTTTAGTAATAAGAGTGACGATGAGAATTGTTATTGTTCACATTTTGGCATTAGTCCCTTTAGTTTGAAATTTGGTGATTCTTTCACTTAGCACCAGAACCCTGTTGTAAATATAGTTCATCCACCTTTCCAACAACATTTCATTAACAAAAATACGGATGTATATGAAGGTTTTACAGTTTCTTATCGCTGCAATGTTTGCAAGTTTTCCTGAATCAGATGGGGGACTTGGCTGAATCCAAGTTCCAATATTTGGATTAATAAAGATGAGTTTGGTAGTGTAATTCCTCTTGTAGAACATTTTACACACACACAGAGAGAGAGAGAGAGAGAGAGAGAGAGAGAGATTTATTTTATAACAAAGGAGATTACAAATAGACAATAAAAAATAAAAATGAATAAGATAGGATATCCTCCAGACAAACTAAACAGAATGTGGTAATAAAAGGAGTTCACAAGAGAAGGCCGCCCAAGACATCCTCTAAACAAACTAAAGAGAATGCAGAAAATACAATGCGCTCGCCAAAGGGCACTCACCAAAGGGTCCCCTCCAATCCTTTATCAATCACAGCCACCCACAAAAAGCACCGAAAGACCAAGTGCTTAAGAGACGCCAGGAACACACACTCTCTCTCAGGTTATGTAGGCCAAGAAAAAAGTTGAAAGCCCCCAAAGGATAGCGAAACATCCATGGGTTCAAAGCACTCATGTATCCTACCCCTCCATACCAGTGAAAATCCAGCAAACAAAAAAATCTACCAAATAAAGACTGAGCTTTCACAAAAACACCAAACAAATTACACCAATGTCTCCATGATGCAGGACGGAAGCGACTGGGGGCTAGATATCATTCTAACGTTGATGGAACCTAGATTCCACTAGGTAAAATAACCCCAAAATCCACTAGGGGACCTTGAATCCACAAGGAAAATAGAATTTTGGAATCCACCAAAGAGAGGGAAAACAATCCAAGGATAACTTTTATGATCAAAAGATCTCTTACAATGGAATATTAAACACCCTTCTATAGTAAGGGTTGATTACAATTTAAAAAGGAAATCAAATAAAAATTAATGACATGATCAAATCCCTAAAAATTACGCATAGAATATTCCTAATTGATACTAATTTAAAATCCCTTATTAGAGCCTAAAATCAAGCCTAAATCATCTTAATTGATATGCTAATTGCTAGAATCACACATATGAAATCTTCCTAACAACTAAAATATAAAAATTATGCATTACACTCTTTTTTGTTACAGAAAATGAGAGGTAGGTAAGGTATCCAAACACCCGGCAGGGCACAGGGTACTAACTAAATACAAATTATCACAATATCTTCCTCCATCCCTCCAGACCATACGATGAGGAAGAAACATATGAGAGTACGACATAATGTGCCAAACAAAAGGATTTGCTTCTGTGATAAGCTTATACACGATTACACAAATCCAGGCCCATTAATAACATTTAGGACTTTACAATTATTATTAATGCTAAGTGTTGTTCTACGCCTGTCATATTAATTACTTTGCAAGGTCATACTGACCATTTTGCATTTATTTTATTAATTTGTTTTTGGTTTCGTGCATAAAGGCCTTAAGATGTACTCTTTCCGTCCTCAAAAGCACGTCTTCAAGTACAATACTTTTTGGCAACAAAAGGATGTCTAAAAAAACATAAGTCGACTATATAATACGCATATAGACTAGCTTACCGTCGGAAGTACACTTAAGTGGGGTCCACTAGGTTTAAAAAAGACAATTCATTAGTATATTTACATGGCGTCAAGTATGGGTGAAGTTGGTACTTAATACTCTTTCCTTTACATTAGATTTCTCAATTTGTGTGAAATATGTATCTTGGACATCCTTTTGAGGACGAGAGTAACAAATTGAAACCTTGATTAATTAAATACCGATATTGATTCTTAACAAAAGAATTTAATTTCATTGCCACTCAAAAAGAATTATTCATCTCTTTCACTTATTTATCCTTTTCTCAAAAGATCCAAACATTTTTGCATGATATAAATTTGAAAGCAGGCATAACACTCCCATGCAATAACAAAAGACTGCAGTTATAACATTCTAGATTAAGGGAGAACTCAACAGATAGGAAGAAATTATACCAATCCTGCAGAAGATTTAGATTGTAACCACTTAGACAATTTCTTGTGCGATGACTTTTTAATATCCAGAGTAATGCCTGAAGGCCTACAAGGTAGCACATGACTTGACCTACAAAAGCCCAAAAAGCAGCCAAACACATTTGCTATAAATGAGAAAGCATGAATACTGAAGAGACAATATAACCAAATTTTGGTCCTTAATATTATAGTAGTTGAAGACAGCAGAAATACTATATGGTAATATAACTCCAAAGTATTACTTGTACACTTCATTTATGGCCAACATATACATTCATGAGAGAGAAAGAGAGAGAACAACAGAATAAACAAGTCTTATATAAGGGGCAAAAAAGTGATTTTTGTTGCTCCGCAAGATAGACATTCAACTTACTTTTCCCCATGCTACAAATCAATAAGAAAATAATAAGTAACTTACTTCGCCTCAACCTCCTGAGCTCATCCCAAAATCAGAACCCATCCATCACATATGGAACTATAACCCTACTCAGGCATCCAAATCAAGAACTAACTTTAAAACTTAGACCGACTTCGACTACACAAATAATACCAAAGTGCCTAAATAATGTAAATGACCAAATTACCTTAGACACAATAATTCCCAGTACCTGAAATTGCAATAGTAATCTCAACTGATCTATAAGATTATTACAGAAGTTCATACCAATAATTCATGAAGGAACCAATTTTCGTTGTACATGTGTCCCATGCTATCCCCCTTGCATTGAAAAAAGCTCGATTGCAACTTTCAAAATATAGGAAAAAAGAATTAAGAAATCGGAAACTCCATCTACCAGAATATAAGGTCTATGGAACTTCTAAGACGGATATTTTAGAAACCACAAATAAAATGAGAGATAGTCATCTTGTTGGTTGTATCATCAAGATATAGGGAATGATGAAACCAACATTTTGAGCACTAGATGCTTCATGGACAACTTCAGACTCTTTCGGAACAGAAACTTCAACTGTTCTTGAATCTCCTCTTTCGCTCATTGGCTTCAATGTAAACATTGTGTCACTCTTTTGTGGTTGTCCCGAGTTGCTCACCGTTTCCTTTGTAGAGTTGGTTGTTATCTTGCTATCAAGACTTGAAAGGTTTACTTTGATAACCGTGTCCTCATGTCTAAAGGCATAGTCTTTCGCTTCTTTGTAAACGTACGTACATTACTCATCAATCCAAGATTTTGACCATATAGACTGTCATAACTTCACGGATAGAATGCCGCACTTTACCATGCTTTCCATGCTGAATATGCACATATCAGGATCCAAAACCAAGCACCTTCAGAGTTTGCAAGAGTTAATTACATATCATGCTACCTCAGATGGCTGCAGATGTGGACCACGTGGTACAAAGTTATGATTTAATCCAGCAACAGCATCTGTGTTGCTAACACTAATGGGCATTTTCAATCGAGAATAATTTTTAGCCTTATTCCTAAAATTTTTTATTATATTGAAAGAATTTGACAACTTCCAATCACCTTCCTTTTGAAATAGCCTCGTCGCATTAATCATTTCAGCACATTTTCCCCTATCAACACTTTTTTCAACTGTTCATAATAGATGCCCAAGGAAATTCAGCCTAATTAGAATTGTAATATCCAACATTACAAACAATTCTTTGCCTTGCTCCATTGACAAGTTCCTGAATAGGAGCAAAACTCTAAAATTGATATGGTAAGTTATTTCGTTTTCTTGGTTCGATTTTGCATCATTTTCTTCTTTTTTGGTGGGAGTTGCAAGTGTCCCAGCAGCAACTCCTAAATACAGTAGTACTCGCTTCAGGCATGAAGTAGATGGAATGAAATCGGCTCGACAAACATTATTACATTATATATGTAAACGGAAGAAGTAGATCACTGTTTTCTCCTCAGTACTTTGGGAAACCCCTGGTTGTACTCCAGTATCCGACCCAGTAACAATATTAGCATATCGGGGTTGCCCCTGAGGGGATTGACCTTGTAAATGTCGACAATATCGTTGAATATGGCCAGGCTCACCACAATGAAAACAAACAATATGACCGGATCCAGAATTGTCAGAACTCTGACTCCTGCTACTTCCTCAACCTCCATTGGTGTTACCACGCCCATGACCACTCCACCGACCACCACTACGACCTCCTCCTCGAAAAACATAGGAAGTACCGCCCCCAATGCCTCTTTCATGAGTAGTAACAAGTGCAGCCTTCTCGGAAGACACATGAGGAGTAGATCCTTCACGAGATATCCATAGAACTCTTGCAAAAGTATCAGTAAACGAGGGCATTTTAGAGCTACTCAAGAGTTGTGAGCGAACCGATTCAAATTCTGGACCTAGAGCACCAAGAAACCCCATGGACGTCCATCCCATGTAGTCCTGTAAAAATTTTGAGAGACATCATAAATACAAGTAAGATTATTTTTACCAGAATAAAGAACCTCCAAATACTCCCATAATCCCTTAACTGTATCAATATGAGTGACCAAATCCACAATCTGACTATCCATAGAATTAAGCAACTGATACAAAATGCGAGCGTTCGTCAAGTTCCATTCTTCTGGTGCAACTGTAGAGAGCCGTGTTTGGGTCAAATGCTTCTCCTGTTCCCTCCCAATCAAACATAAGCGGACAATTTTCTGCCATGGTGGATAATTATGGAGACCCTCTAACTTCTTGTCAATAAGGCGATTAGAGGATGAAACCACCTCAGTAACCATAGGAGAATTCTTCGAAACCATTACCGTAGATGTCTCACTTGGCTTAGTTGTCATCTTACACGTATCAAAAACTCAAAAAAACACTATAACATCCAGGAATAAGACAATCAATTGTCAACCGTCCATCAACTCAAAAACTTCATTAAAAGACTCTAATCCACCTTCTAAATCATTCAACAAGACTGCAATCGAAAAACAAACTTACTGACAATAGTGATGAAAAGAACTCTGCTACAGTGTCGATGAACAGTGTTTCTGCTACGATGCCGATGAACAGTTTTTTGCTACCGTGCCGATGAACAGTGTTTTTTAAAATAAAAAGGGAGAAAGGAAAAAATTAAGATACCGCAAGAATGCGGAACCCTAACTCTGATACCATGTGAACAAAGAAAAAAGGGAGAAGATGCTTATTATTTATGTGTATTACAATGTATAGTAGAGAGCCTTTATATAGGCTTAGAGTTGCAGTACATTTGGAAAGTAAATCAATCATTATCCCTTAATTATGCAATCCCCAAATCATACCTTTAGAATAATATCTAGAATATCTACTAACAGATTGGTATTTCAATTCCACTGGGTTGTTACAAATTAGATATGCTACTGGTATATACTAAAACACCGTCGTGGGTCAAATCCTATTAAACTTACCAAACCCAATATGTTCTAAAGTAGATTCTCAGAGTCAGGTAGTACTTGGGTCAGCAGAGAATTTGTGCGAGGGTTCAATCCTTAATCAATATGGGTCACCATTTAGCCCACAAAATTTTTGTTCAAGCAACAGCCATGTTCCATTCAAAAGACCAGTGATCTGGTTCTATATTTGAACTAGGATGCATGCAATCCTCATGCAATAAAGCAAGGCAGCAGCAGCAGCAGCAACCAGCAGTCCAACAGTGTTCCTGATAACATCCCAAGATTGGTGCTGTTGAGGATTTCCGGAGCCGGAAGGCTTTTAGCAAAAGGAAGCAAGGCAATTCAACCAATACTGGTGGATAAGTTTACATTCTTGTAAATGTATCATTCATCAGTAGCTTCCACACACCATGCTTCTGCAATCCCATACAAATGATCCAATACAAGACCGGATTTTTAAATTCTTAAGACAATGCACACTAGTGAAACTGTAAAAAAGACGACCAGGAGTCCATAATTGTGTAATCTTCTTATGCAGCACTAGAGTAGGCAAGTCAGCCATAAGAGTGATGGAGCTGAATAAATTTTAAAATCAGGCAGAAGATTCTTGCTTATATGAAATTAAAATAATTATATCTGATTTAGCAAAAAATAACAATAATAATAATAATAATTATATCTGCCACTGATGATTAGTATTATATATGGTTTTGGTCATTTGGGTAAATTAACCCTGGTTTGGCAACTGCTCAAACAATACCAAGTATTACTAGATCAATAGAAAAACACCCCCAAAAACTTATTGATTATCAAGTTTTAAACTATAAAGTATACGATTTGCATCGCAAAATCTTTAACTCCGCATACATATTCACACAAATATCCAGCATATAATAGAGATAAGAACATGCAACCTTCAATAAACTAGTGTAGTCAGGAATCTATTTACCATAATATACTTCCAAGCATGGGAAGATCTTTATCCTTAACTGTAGTGTGCAACGCTTGCAGAAGACATTTGTCCAAAAGCGCATCCAGATCTTCCACGGATAAAATATGTTGATCCTCAGCATTTGACTGATCAACATTTTCCATTATTTTCAGATCACGGACATCACTGATCACTTGCCCAGCAACATCTTTTCCTACATCAGGTGAGTCGGAGACGTGATCAAGAATAGAGTTGGCATCTTTGACGACAATAGCCTCCGCTGCTTCTTTGTTGTTCATTTCATTTTCTTCATCAATTGAAGCGTCACCTTCATATGAGTCAGAACCTTGACAACTAGTAGATGATAAAGAGGGATCCTCGAACACAACATCTTCTAAAAACCCAGCATTTGGCACATAGCGGCCTTCAGCTGATTCCCTGGAAAGAAAATTTCACAAAGAGAAGTCAGGCCACATATCTCTACGTATCATTTTCATCTTAAGTTTCCTACTAAAGCTTCCTGCTATACTTACCAAAGCAAGTCTCGGTAGTAATGACATATCCTTAAAGCTTTTCCACGCAACCCCGCTTTTATAACCTCAGTGCTACTCATGGTAGTAGTTCCAACCTAGATAAAGATAGATCAATATCAATCAAATAATTACTGAAGGTCCCTCTAATCCACATTTGGGAACTTGCAACAATACGACATGGGAAAATAGTATCAGTTTCAGTAACTTACCGCGATTGGAGCTGGATTACCAGGAACTTTTACTGCCCATGGTTCCCCAGCGGAAAACGATGGTAGACCTTCTGCAGGTATACTGATGCCAGGGAACATCAAATCTGCACCTCCAATGATGAAATGCGAGACCTCACCACCTTTTAGCACAAAAGAGGGCAAGAGTTCTGGGACCTTCCACAGGGCATATACTGCCATGATCAAATCAAAAAAACTAAGCCCAATGATAATATCTACAAACAAGATACAACTTCAAGCTTCAAGACCCAAGCGAGAGAGAGAGAGAGAGAGAGAGAGAGCAATTTTGTCACACACTAGTCCCTGTAATTCTATCCTCAGGTACTCTGCTATCTTACCATCATTTAATTTACAATGCTATCTTCAGGTACAGTGCTATAGACATATTCAGCCACAACATTAGGGTACATGGTTGAACTATCTTATGATCCACATCCTTAATTTGAAAGCCTCTTAACTCTCACTCAAAAAAGGTCACAACCCAAGGTTTGCCTCAATTACCACAAATGTATACTAGCATCAATACAAGCATTCAGGAGGGGGGGGGGGACAAAAAAAAACAAAAACCAGGTGCTGAATCTATAATCCAATAACATACGATACAGAAAAATGCTTTAAACTATTTTATGATCCCCATCCTTAAATTGGAAGCCTCTTTACCCTCACTCAAAAAGCGTTCCAAACCAAGACTGGCCTCATGCAAGGCATCAATACAAGTATTAACGAGGAAAACCAGGTTACAAAATCTTAAGCAAATAATATAAAATAAAGAAAAATGCAACACGAACTACGTTCAAATTGTAAGGTGCTCATTATGAAAGAGCTTCACCAGCTCAAATAGCTCAAAAAGAGAGAAGAAAAAAAGGTACGTTTTCAATAGAAGAGAATATTTTTGAGATAACTATTTGTGCAACCAACTCAACCATACCAGCATAACCTCACACGTCGTGCGGAAAACAAAAGCGAAATAGAAATACCCGAAAGGAGGAACAGAAGTAGTTAGCAAAGCATCTTTGAGTTGAGTATTACCATAACACTTAAATTAGGAACTACTACAAATTTGGGGTGGGGGTCAGCAATGAAAGAATTAGTGTCATGAACCTTTTTAATGCGGTCAGTTCAAATTATTTCAACCAAGTTCAGATTTACTCAACAGTGTGGATCAAGTTATGCTAGCCAACCTGAATTATTTCATTAGCTAAGTTAAGTACTGTTGGCATGCAATCATGTGACAGCAGTTTAAATATTACATTCAAGCTCAGCAATTTAAGAAAATTTTGCAATCTTCACAGAGATAGAAAAACATAAACAAATAATAATGACAATGCTATTATATATTTATAGACAAACACCTGAAGGAAATATTTCTGAGCCTCGCCCATCCACATCAAAAAACATTGGAACACCACTTTCTAATCCGTACACAAGTACTCGATTTGGGTATTTTGCCACAGTTATCTCAACCTGAAACATTAGTAGTCAGCAATGATATAAAAGCCACAAGATAAAACTTTTAAGCAAGTACCAGGAATCCATTCATACACAAATTTCCATACCACAGACAAACAGAGTACAAACATTTACGAAACTGTTTTTCCTAGTCAGGTTTTCATAGCGTAATGACTACACTAATTAAAATTCAATGCATAATGATTAAATACACAAAAGGAAAGATAAATCCGCCTCATAGCCAAATCAAATGTACAAACTAGCATTAAAGTATTAAAGTATTTTCCCTATACAAAAGCACATAGGTATCATACAATAATTAAATAGATAGAAACATAAATGGGTAGAAAACCATAAATTTTTTACTGATAACGAAATTATTTCAATCACATATTCAACCATAAAAAATTTGCTCAGTTTTCATTAACGTTCTATTTGGACAGAGCGCTGAGGATTTATCTTAGATGTTTGGTGGGAGTTGCTTTTCTTCTTCCTTATAGTCGACCTTTATCTTTGGATACCTATGACCAATTTTCTTGCAAATCTGCCTTTTATCACATGATTAGGATTCAATCACCCACTAATCTTCCTCTCCCTTCTTTTACATGGGAAGCGGTGAGACATACTAAAATCAAGGTGTTAATTAAGTAAGAGGTTTAAATAAAGCTACACTAGTGGTGTGTTTCAAGTGTGACGAAGCCCATATAAAGGCTTATCAATATTGTGGAAGGCAGATAGCTGTGTCACACTTCCATTTATTTCTTCACTGACCCTCAGCTTGGGAGCAATGAAAATATGTGTTTTATTTTTTTTAGTAGACTCCCAAAGTATATAATAAACCAAATTTCAAGGCTTTCAGTGGACACAAAAAATTATCTGAGTTTTAGACTAATATGAAATCCTTTGGGCATTTAGACAGAGATGAACCCCAGGATTTTTAGAGACAATGCCTCTTCCCTAACACTTCCCAAAAGTTTTAACTCCGGTGATTTCAGAGGTTTAGAATTTTTAGAGACAATACCTCTTCCTTTTTGTGCAATTTTCCTTTACTGGAGTTTATGCCCTCACAATGATTCAAAAGCTGTATTTCAAATTAAGTTTCAAGTTTTTATGAATTGTACACTAAAAGTTCAAAATAGGTTCATTTCATTTGAAGAAAAATAATCAAGAAAAAACAATGAATACTGATTTCATAACAAGAACAAATTAAATGAAGCGCCTTCATTTCACTCAAAATGGGTTCATTTCATGTAAAGAAATAACCCCCAAAAAAATGGTTGCTGATTTCATAACCAGGACAAATTACATGAGCCGCATTCATTTCACCAAACACAAACAAATATACGCAATTTAGATCAAACATAATAAAATTCAAATGGGAAAATAAAAAAAAAATGAATAGGAACGAACCTTTGGAGGGAGTAAGGTGTCAATATCGGCATCAGAAGCATTCGGAAACCGTTCTTTGATTGTTCTTTTCAACTTCTTACGGTCTGCACCTGATAATCTTTGCTGGGTTTTCGCCTCTGCGGATTTCTTGAACATGGCTTTCTGATTCTTCGAATTTACCTTTACAATCTCTCTCAAACTCTCTCTGTTTGTTAGTTTCAGTGCGGAGAAGAAGAATAATAAGGGGAATGTTCTGGAAGGCGGTTAATAGCACAGTAAAATGATAAATAAAAGGCTAAAATATAAATTTGATCCTAAGCTTTTGAATTTTTTTCAACTTCGGTTATTGTGTTTTTAATTTTTTCAATCAAATTAGCATAAACTCATGATTTTTTGTAATTTGATTTAAGTGAAATTGTCATGTCATAAATTAATGTCGTGTATTGCATAAAATTAATGATTCAAACAAATCATCTCATTTTAGTACTGAAGTGGAAAAATAATACTTCTACTTTTGAAATAAAAAAATAATAATTCATTAAATCAAAACAAATAATAATATTTCTCCTTCTTAGTTACTTGAAATCCATTATATGAATTAATTTTCTTTCTTGTGTTGTTGTGGATGGTCATGGACGTAATAACAATATTTATGTGTGTCTCGATTGAAAAAATGTGGCATATCACGCAAGATAACTCATCTTGTCTTTCACACTTCAAATATATGTTCAATAGTTAAACTTCTCTTTAACCCCTTTTTTGGTGCACGTGCTTCTCTTGTTCTATCGCGACAATTTGGGAAGTAATAATTTATAAATTGTCATGTATAAGGAACCATGTAGCCTGTTTGGGTAATCAGTATCGACAACATAATATTTATTTTAAAAAAATACAAGAAGATAATTTAAATAATTTAATTAATAAAATATGTTATATCAAATTAAACAAATAGAATATAAAAAATATGATAGCATACCACTAGTTGGGTGCGAAAATTTGAGCTCTTTGCTTATAAGTCATGAGCACTACCCTCCCATCCAGGGCATACAAATGTAAAACACATGTTAAAATTACCTATTACCATTATGTTTTGTATAGGGATACCGTTTCTCCCACTTTTTGAAGTCGAGCTTTTATGTGTGTTCCATCAATTGCTCCAATACAATTCTAATATAAGATGGAAAAGAAAACCTTTATACCACATATATACATAATATATACTTTAGTCAAGAGAATAATAAATATTTATACATCAAAAAATAGAAAATGTCGGTTGTTCTGCGACACATGATATTATGCTCCATTGTTATAATTGACATTCAGCCTAATAATGCCTATAAAAAGTTGTAAAACTGCATTTAGCACCTTATGAAAATGTCTATTGATTGTATCTTTCTTGTATCAATCTATTTTTAGCCCCCATATGCTAAAGTCATCAAGAACATGTCAACTTTGTTGGAAATTAAGTCACGCAAAATAAACAATAACACTTAAGAAAGAAAAACAACACAATATTTAACGTGATTTGGTCCTCAATGACCTAATCCACAAAACCAACTTTAATATATTAATCTTCACGGTACAACCTTTTGCACGAAATAAAAGCTGAAAAAACTATCCCTCATACAACAACTCAAGACCCAATTTTACCCTCTCTCAACTCTCTAGGATGTTACTACTTCTTGGTTGTGTTCTAACTCTCTAAATACAAGGCTCTATTTATAGAGTAGCCACAACTCCATTTTTGTAATTTAATTAGGACACTCTCACATAATAATATTCCTACTACAAATAAGATTCATTCTCATAATAGGACACCAACATATAATAAATATCCTATTAAAAATAGGATAGCTTCCTTTCCATAATAGCAATTTTTTTTTGAATAGAATTCGAGAAGTTACCTAACAAACTTGTTATTCCACAACGATATCATTTGTGGGTTTCGATCCATATTAAATTTCTAAGATCACCCACACAATTGTAAAAAGATTTTATCTAAACAAAAATCTTGATAACATCATGATTCATGACCATTTAGTATCTCCATTATCAACAAGTATCCAATTCTTGAAGAATTCTAACTTGGTTCCAATAACATCCATTTTAGACATTAGTTGTCTTTTTCCTATCACATTTGAATATCCAACCCTCTATTTCTTATAAAATCTTCTTTATTGTCATGATCGTTATGGCAAAAATATATTATACACTACTGAAGTTGACACGTTTTGTGCAATAAACCACTAAACTAAAAACAACTGCAATTAGACAACTAAACAATTTAAAACACTTTAATTATTCCTTTTTGTCAAACTAATTGGACTGATGTCAAATTTGATACAGTAATTTTTTACGTGGCATTAAAAAAAATAAAATGTGTCACAAATGATGTGGACCATCCGGATTAGTTTTAGTGGCAAAGTTAGGACACGTCAGCTTTAATTGTGGGGATATAACAGATCGGACATACCATTTGGGGGAGAATTGGGAATGTGGCGCCCCCAAATCCGGGTCCCTTAAACCTCGGATCGAGTACGTCACGATACATGTGACGCCCCCAAATCCGGGCTCCTTTACCTCGGGTTTGGTGCTCACGATCCATCATACATATCACATCTAACTACCCATTCATTGATAAATTATATCATTCATTACATTATCTTAATAAAAATATACATTAAAACATAATTATGTCATCGTCATCCCAGGTTAACTAACCTTAACATTACATGTCTATAGCCACAAAAGACTTAAGCAACATTATAATATAATAATCATTAAATAACTTGATACTACTCGGTCGCCTTCGCTTTGCCTTTGTCCTTATTGGAACCTTCTGCTACCTCGGCTTTAGCTGAAATATTTTATTTAAGCAAGGGTGAGCAACGAGTTTGCTCAGCAAGTTAAGTGTACAATAAAAGATGTATTATGAATAGAAGAATTTAACTTTTTAGATCCTCAACAATGATTCAAAGATTTTGAAGTAGCTGAATAATAAATCATTTCAAGTAACAAGGATTTTCTTGAATTTCATGCTGAATAATACATCAAGAATGAAAGAGTTAAAATTCTTTCGAAGGTTCAATAATATTCAATTAATTAAGAAAAATTATCAATACTGCAATAATAGTTAACAAAGTGGGATTATACCCAGATTTTATGCTGAGTGATCACAAATGGATCAAGAACTGCTAGAGGAATCATCAGTTATTATTACTGACTACCTCAAGAGTAAAAGTTAGCTATAAAAACTAATCTTTACTCTTCTGCAAGTACGTAAGGTGATCAGCCTTATTGTACCCGAGATTATGCATAATTCTCAAAAATAGCGCGCGGGTCGGGTTTCCGACAATAAAATTCCCCTGATTTATTTTTCAGGGTTGTTCATCTCAGTCTTACATCATGAGTCCGAACCATATCAATATGGTTTGGATTGAATTCAAAGAAATACTATGAATTTAACATATAATATCAGTGTTGATCTAGCCGAAATAAATGACATAAATCTTCCAATAATAAATCCGCTCATATTAAATAGAACGTTTCATGGTTTAACAAATGTTAGTCTCGCGAAAACAAATAGCTGAGACACAGCTCATAAACAGTTCATGAATAAAAGAACTTTAAATTATTTCATAGCTCAAGTAATAGATCAGGAAATCAAATGCACTATGTGCGAATAACAATAATAATTATGGATGTGAATAACTAACAATAATTATTCACTAATCATGCTTTGAAATTAATAACTCAAGTTGAGTTAGGAAACTTGCACAGAATAAATATCTGAGTAAGTTTAGGAAACTTGCCTTGATTGGAGATTACCGCTAAAATTTAACTTAACTTCTCTCCACAAATCCTACACAATTGTATTTACATGCACACACATTTAGATAATTAAATATGTCGCAAAACATGCATTTATATTCATTATCCATAAATATTAGTTAACAAAAATTAATATTATTTATACTTCATTCAAAATCAATCTTGGTTCCTTTAGAAACTTTATTAATAAATAATAAGGGTCTCACACATTTTAAGATGTAAATATTTTACATCTTGAAGCTTAAACCATTTATATTCCATTTCAGAAATATCTTTTAATCTTTGCTCGCAAATTCGGAGTTTAAACAGCTAATACATAGCTTTTATAGTAAAATACAATTTACTATATTATTGCTTTAATTTAAATAATTGCTATATTAGTTTATCCTAGCTTATTTTATAATTCACGATGTTCGGGTTTCGTATCTTGACATAATATACATAACTATATACACCTCGGTATATTTCTCTTTTAGCTTTGTTTATAGATTAGACTTTAATTCTAAATTCTCGTGATGCTCATGTCTCATTACGCTTGTTTTATATAGTTCACGACATCGTAGCTTAACGTTGGCCAACTACTCGCCTTTTGGACCAACACACTTTGTTTTACATTACAATACTATTTATTTTAGGTCGTTTGCATTTTATAAATTAAACAACGTGTCCAAACGTTTTAGATTCTATATTACAGGTCTAATCCAGACAGTTAAGACTGTCTGCTTAAGACAAATTTCATTTTGATTATCTATCCGGATAGTTAAGACTGTCTACTTAAGGCCAAGTTCTTCTTTAGTTAATATCCAGACAGTATAACCCGTCTGTTTACTAATAAAATCTACTGCGAATAATCATCACCCAATCCAGACAGCTTTAACCCGTCTGCTTTAGGCCAAAACTCCCTGTATGCTGCATTATTATCTGGCAGTTTCGTATCTTTTCACAGTTTTACCCTCTCTCGCTAAAACAGTCATAACTTTTTCTTTTTAAAACTTTTTTAGGTGATTCTTGAGCCCACGCGAAGCTAACTTCCCGGGCTACAATTTTTGCCTACTGACATGTTTCCAAATTCTGAACAGATCAAGCCCAGAAATTCGTGCAAGGGGACTGACCCGCATTAGTTTGACAGTTTTGGCACGAATACTTTGAACGATCATAACTATTTGCTCCGAAGTCGGAATTGGTCCGTTCCGGAGTCTATGGAAAGCTTATACAGTGTACTATAACATACCAAAAGTCCAAAATTTTTAGAGCACTCAAGCTAATTTCGAATTTTTCTTTTTGGGACAGCAGCCTTATTATTTATTTTTTTTTCCATCTAAGAATTGTTTTAGAACAAATCCCATAACTTTCTCATCTCTCAATCTTTTTGTGTCAAACCAAAGGGCTTTTGCTCAATACTTAAATATCTAGCACAACCAACAAACAAATCACAAATATCCAACATGAATTTCAAAATAAATGACATGGATCTCACTAAGTAACTAGATAATTTTTAGAAATTTCACTAGTTTTGCTTTATCCCCAAATCTTTCAACATCATCACACATACATAGCCAAGTTACACAACATAAATAAAAATCTAACCTTTCATAAGGTTTTAAACCAAATACACATAAAACTTCATGGATCAACATAATAGTACCAAAACTACATGAAACATTAACTAAAGCTTAAAAGATTTTCTTATACCTTCTTTTGTTTGCTATTTTTCCTCTTCCCAAAATATTTTATGAACTTGGAATGTATAAAGCTTGGACTCTTTCTTTTTTTTTTCCTCTTTGGCCGTGGCTCTTCCTTCTCTCTACTCTCTCTCTTTTCTTTTAGCTTTCAAAGAAATAGGAAGTGAATGAAGTAAAATGGAAATATGGTTTACTAGATTTTAGAGTTAGATACATTTTGTGTATCTATCATTATCATCCCAATATCTCTCTCTCTACTTCCTCCTAATCCATCCTTATCTTAGTTGCTATGAAAAATAAACATGTGCTTAATTAATTTTAGGACACCTAGCACTTGTGGATAGGAACAAAAAAAAATAAATTAAATTACTTTCCTTATTCCTCCTTAGAGGCCCGACCCCTTAAGGAATTTATGCCCCCATTTTAGTTTTATTTTAATTGTTAGCTTTACTTATCAAATGTCTAAAAAGTCCCTACTAAAGTGGGTCAAAAATTGGGCCTTCAATTTAATTTAATTGGGCTTGTAATCTTACTAATTTGGGCCACTTAAAATCAACTTCAATTTTCACCATTTATGGGCTACTAATTTAGTAAATTATTAGGCTACCAATTTGTGAGTAAATAAATATCCAATGGCTATTTACTTCAATTTACATACTAATAATTCAAATCCACTATAAATTAATTAAGTGGGCTTGATAATAAACCAATGGAGCTAGATTAATAAACTAAACGAACTAGTCCACTAGTAATTTGTACTACTAAGACTAATACACATTTATTACATCAATATTCATACTTTATTTTTATAACCCAATTAGACCTGTTTCAATCGAGTTAGAAAATTAACAAATTGAGATGTAGTAATTAAATCTCTAGGGTTAGGGTACTAGTATATTAATTTCATACTACCCTACCTTAATTACTATAACCCTTAGGTTATTTAGTTACAATTCCTAATATAAAATATTAGGTTAATAGGTTGGCTTATTAATTCTCTTTATATAATAAATGAATAAATATACATATTTATAATATATATGTATTTATTTAGTCTCATACATATTTCACATAAGTCATAATATATTTATCATCATTGATAAATATTTAATACATTCATTTATCCACATATCCGTTCAATATAAGTCACAAAGTGTTCAATACACTAATAAATAATTTAATATACTTATTTCCTTTAATAAGTTATTACACATTCATATAATCACTTTATATTAATAATACTAATTAATCATTTAAAGATTATAAATCTTTTTATTTACCATTCAAGGTTAACATTCAAGTTATGTTAATTCTTAACATAACTTATCTTGCTTAATTCACATATTCACTTATATGCTAAAAAAAAAAATTATTCATAAAAATATTCATATATAATTATATAAAATTCTCGGTCCTTACATTCTCCCCTCCTTATAAGGATTCCGTCCCCGGAATCACTATTACCTTACATTCAAATTATGTCTATCATCAGATCCTTATTTATTATTGTAACTTACGTATTACTTCATTTGCTCTTTCTCATCCCAATCAGGGCGAAAATCTTTACGTAACTCAAATCTCATTTGACTTGCCATGAATCATACTATATTTGTTGTCTAATAACGTTTTAAAGTTGTATCATCAATTTCTTCATTTCTACATGTGTTGTACTAACCCGTGACTCATATCCGTAAATGAACAGCACCTCATAGTGATATCTATCAAATAATATGCGTGCAATTATATTACCGATTAAAATTATACCTGACACTACCCCCTTCGAGGCGACTGCATCCTGAACTGTCATGTTAAACGTGTGTGCTGTTGGTCTTGCTGGTTGAGTTGGTCCTTTGATTGTTAATGTCCCACTGCTATTTCCTTTGTTTGCATTCTTCTTTGGACAGTTACGGCTATGGTGGTCTGGCGATCCACACGAGAAACAACCTTGTAATTTCTTCGGACTAGGACAGTTGGGAGATATGTGTCCCTCTTGACCACAGTTATAACACACGCTTTTGCCCTTCAGGCAGACTCCCTGATGATTCTTCCCGCAATTTGTACATGGTTCACCTTTCTTCCTACTCTCCCCTAGTTTATTTCCCGAGTTAGTATTGTCGCTCCACTTACGCTTGTTGGAGTTACTGTCTCCACTACTACTTCCCCTATTACCTCCTTCCATCTTTTTCTTCTTTTGTTCTTGGTTGTATTTGGACACGGCTTCACCTCCTCCCTCGGCAATGATTGCTTTTTCTAACAGGGTCAAAAATGAATCAATTTGCAACACAGCTATTTTGTTGAATATCCACGGTTTTAGTCCGATCTCAAAACGTCGCGCTTTTCGTGCTTCAGTGTCCACTTGATGTGGAGCGAATCTAGCTAACTCATTAAATTTGGCAGCATATTCAGAAACCGACATATTCTCCTGTTTCAGCTCTAGGAATTTAACCTCCATCCTTGGTTGCGTACTCGGCAAGAAGTAATTCTCATTAAACAATTCTTTGAACCTTGTCCATGTCACCACTGTTGTTCCTGCTCTATTCTGGTTTGTCTCCCACCAGTAGTTTGCCTCCCCCTTCATCAAATAGGTAGCAAAGACGGTCTTTTGCTCCTCCGCTACTCTAGCGATAACGAATGCTTTCTCTATTTCTTTTGCTTTATGCTTGGGTTCATTTTCTTTCATTTGGTTCACTTGACATGCATCTTTATGGTGATTTACAAGGTTTACTCTTTCAATAGCCACCTTATAACTTCAAGATCCACCATGAGCTTCCATTAATAACAGCCACCAACAACTAATTAACTCAAAATAAAAACTCAAAGGGATGAAGAGTTTTATTGTTTATGTTCTTACCTTTTATTGCTTCTTCTTAATCTTGCTTAAGGCTTGCTCCAAGCTAGCTCTTCCTTCTTCCTCTTCTTCTTTTGTCGTGCCTCCTCTCTTTCTCTATCTTCTCTCTGTTACTTTCTCTTTCTTTCTCTAACACTTAGCCAAAAAGGAAATGAAAAAGGGAAAGGATACTTGTTTTATTATAATACTTAGCTACTAAGTTAATGACTCCCCCTTATCCACCCATGTAGTGGGCGGGTACATCCCCCCTTCCCCCTCCTTGTTGCTTCATTTATCCCATGTTGAATAACCAACACATGACACATGCCCCTCTATTAATTAGCTAACATGTGTTTAGGAAGAGATGAAGACACCTAGCAAGCTTATTAGCTTACTTGATAAGCTTCACATTTTTTTTTAATTTTTTTTTCTATGTCCGGATATACACTCCCTCCTTATCACTTCCTCATTTGTTTTCTTTCTTTTTCTTTTTATTCATTTATCATCTTATTCTTCCACCACTTTGACCCAATTTTGACTTTCTCAATTGGGCTTGGTTTATTAACTAGTTTGAGCTTTACATTGGACTTCCTTTTTGGGTCTTAATAAAATATACTCTTGGAGTTTTATTAAATCTATGCTTAGGCTTTTAATAAAATTAACACTTAGGCTAGTAAATTAACTAGCTCATTTTTAATTTAATTTATTTGCTTCTTAAATAACATAATAGTTGCATTAGATAATTTAAAATCACCCAATAATTAGTAACTAAATTTTAACTCTTAAGTTACTAATTCATCCTCTTTAAAATGTTTTACTCATATGAAAAAATATAATTTATATAACCCATATTTGATATATAAATTATATAGAACATAACATATCATACCTGAATTACATATTTACAAAATAAATATGCTAGACATAATCTTCTTATACAAATACAATTATCTACATACCCAAGATATTATAATAAATATAATATTCTTACCTCATTATCGTAAATTCAATTAAAAATTTATTGACTTTCTTAATATAATAAATAAATATATTATCCTTTATTTCTTAAAATAATTCATATAAGAATTTATTCCAACATCATTAGGTAAAGTATATATAAATATTATATATACTTAAACCACCTCATACAAATTCTTATGCAAGTTGTTCATAACAATTTCATTTCCTCGCGTAATAAATATATGCCTTTCATTTTATTTTCCATATAAATGGAAATTTATTCAATAAAAAAATATTACAATTAAAATAAATATTCTCTCCTTATTAAAATAATTCAATGCTAGAATTTATTTTAATATCCTTTATTTAAAGTATACAATATTTTTGTATACTTAAACTAATTATTTCATTTCGTAATATAAATTGTTTCATAACAATTTATTCACACGCAATAAATATACATATATATATATATATATTTATCATGTATAATAAAATACAAATTTATTTACTCAATTCTTATTTTAATATTTTTTGGAAAATTTGAATTATTTTCTTTTCCCTTCTATAAATTGTTTTCAACAATTTAACTGTAGTAAATATCATAATATATTCACTACATTAGAAACATACATACATTACATCATTACGTATTATATAATTTCTTCAATAAAACGGTGGTTATACATTAAGTATATTTAATGCCACCAAGTTACCACATTAAAATAATTTTAATATTATAAATTATTTTAACTTATTTTAATCTTACTCATCTCATTTCCTTTAAATAAATTGCCCCCACAATTGCTAATATATTTATTATATACCAAAAACACATATTGCATAGTTCATATTCACTTATACAGTACAATCTCACTTTTCGAGCTCTAGGTCTTGTATCTTACCCTTTATTTAATCATTCAAGATTTTATTAATAAATCTTATAAATTTTTGGGTTGTCACAGGGAAGGAGTATACAAATTAGGGTTTGTTCTTCATTCTTAGTGATCGATGAGGACAACAATTGATAAATTCTTGCCCTAAAAATTGGGGCTTCTTCTCCTTTCCCGATCTCATCTGCTTCTTCTTCTTCTTCTTCTTCTCATCTCTCGATCTCATCTGCAAGTCGACTTACCATTCATGTCTTCAAGAATGTCGACTATGTCGTCAAAATGGCCAAAATGCAGGTGTGGTGTTGATGCCTGCCTCTGCACATCAACAAAGGAAAAATCAAAAAGAAAAAAAATCTATAGTTATTGCAATTTCAACGTAAGTATTTCCAAATTAAACTGAGGTTCATTAATATGTTGTTTTTTGAGATTATTTTTTTATCTAACATAAGACTGCTATCTACTTAATTTGTTACAGGATGATAAAATTTGTATATATTTCCAATGGGTGGATGAAGGTGTCAAAGATGAAGTGATGAGTACAACTAATGAAAGCAGTTATGATGGAGAGAAACTGGATAAGAAAAATTAAAAAGCTTAAAGATGAGATGAGGGAAAAGGAAAGGGAATGTCTAAAATGGGAGATTGAAGCATTGAGCATGATAAAGAGAGAGTGATAAATAGGAAATTATTAATTTGTTGTATGATTTCTTGGATGATCACTGGACTTTTGATCAACTTGGCTTGGCAAAGTTAAATAACTAATGAATTTGTAGTGTTATGTGTTACTAATTAGTTTTAGGTGTAATGAATTTTGGGTTAGTGTAATGAAGTTTGAAAGAAAATTAAGTTAATGTATTTGACATGAATTGTTAATGTATTCAATGATTATGACTGAAAGAAGATAATGTGTTTTACATGAATTGTGGCTCTTTTGGTCCATGCTTTTACAAAAATATGAATGGGTATTGATTATGACATGAATTGCCTCTTTTTTTTGCATAAATTATGACATGAATGACCTATATTTTCTGCATAAATTTTAACATGAGTGGTCCCTTTTTTCTGCAGAATTGTTGACATGAATGGTCCATTTTTTCTACAGAAATTTTGACATAAATGGTCCTTTTTTGCCCCATTTTGACAAGAACGGTGTCCTTTAAATCACACAACACAATAGCGCACACACTGCAGTAACACAATAAATACCAATGTCAGCCAATATTTACCAACAAAGAACAAAATGATAATATACATAATAACCAAACATCATTGTTCTCTTATCATCAGTATCATTGTCAGTCAAGAATTACATTAAACAACAATCATTCTCTACAACTGCTATTACATAAAAATGGAACTCAAAATATATTACCAGCCATAGTACACCTTAAATACATTGTTAGTTCCCAAAAATATTTTCCAGTCTACTTGCATCTTAAATACAACTTCAATATTTTTCAGTGTTTCCCAAGATAGCAAAAATCATAACAAAAATGCTAAAACCATAACAACATTTTTTTCAATCTACTTAAATACAACTTAAATATTTTTCATTCTACTTCCATTTTTCGGCTCTTTTCTTTATATTTCTCTTCCCCTTTGGTAATGATACCCCAACAGCAGCAACATCATTACCACCACCAGTTGAAGCAAGCAGCAACCCCATCATTTGCAGGTTTCTTTGGCCCATCATTTGCATCTTTCTTTGCCCCTTCCTTAGATCTTTTCTTCACACTTTATTTTCTTTTCACCTGTACAAGAACAAACAAATTAAACAATGCTTTTCACAAAAACTTTTGACAAAAAAACTGAACTAAATGATAAGCAAAAAAATGACTTACAGTTAGCTTATCAAGCCTTGCATTCCTCTGGCTTATTTGTTCTAAGGTCTCACCCTATTCTTGAAAATCCCCTTGTTTCATCTCCTTTTCCTTTCTTAGACTGCAACCACTTTTATTTGTCACCACATCACACTTAGTTTCAATTTTAAACCATGTTTTACTCCAAAATTTAGGTGGTGTACCTAGTAATGTAGTGTGTGCTTCCTTTGATTCCTTATATCATTCATTGCACTTCGAAAATTATTTTTGTTGTTGGCTTTTGATGCTTTCCAAAACAACAACTTGAGAGCTGCTCTTGGAAACTTTTTCCTCCAGTTGACATAGATGCGTCTAGCACAACATCTATGCTCAACTTGTGGAAGTAATTCTTCTATGGTAGGTACCAATCCTTGTCAAAGACAAAAATAGCAGGTATAAGCAGAGAAAAGTATAACAATATAAGTAAATGACAAAAATTAAAAATACAGTATAAGTTATACCTTTTGAAACTATAACAATACAAATAAATGACAAAAATTAAAAATACAATACAAGTTATACCTTTTGTTGGTCAGTTATGACTGTCTATCCATGTCCTTGCTCCATGCCAAAATCTTTTATCATTAGTCCAAGAAACCATCTCCAAGAATCCTTATCCACACTCTTAATTATAGCCATGCATATAGGGAACATCTGATTATTTGCATCCCTACCAACTGCACTCAAAAGTTGTTGTAATATTCCATATTTTTTAATATTATAATTCTAAGGTTTTTAAAAGAAAATAAGTAATTGATGAATAATTAAAATATAAGATAAGTAATTATGTGATAAGTATCTTTTTGAATTTCAAAAGGATTCCTATCCTAACAAGTAGTTATCCAATAGAAATTAAAAAGTAAAGAAGAAAAAAAAGAAGGAATAGTTAAAAGAAACTAAACAAATCAAACGAAACGTAAAAAAAATAAATTAAAATTACTCTAAACTAACTACGTTGAGAGAAAGAAGAAGAAATAATAGAGAAAGATTGGTGGAGAAGAATTTGAAGATGAAAACTTGATATTTGGTAAGAGCTTGTCCTCCTCTTCTTTAATTTTGATTTTAATAAATAAATATTTATTTGATATTTTGGATATTTGGAGATTTTCTTGGGAGATTTGAAAGTGAAAATCTGTTAGTACCTACAATTTGTGATAAACATAATTGATTTGATGATGATATATGTGACGCCCCCAAATTCGGGTCCGCACAATCCAATTTAAGTCGCCAAAATACATATTACAAATACAAATTTTCCTATTTACAACTATTATAATGTCATGCAAAAATACGGCAACACACATTTTTTAAGTTTTCAATACAAATATTGTGTCATATATAGTATGACAATATTCAGACCCAAATTAAGTCCTCAATATAATTATTGTCATACTATTTTAATATACTGAGTATTTCTACAGCTACAAACTCGGACCACACTTCATTCTCCTGTCTTTTCCGCTAGACCCAACTACACTCTTATTACCTGAAAGGAATTGTGAAGCAAAAGAGTGAGCACAAATAGCCCAGTAAAGAATATTATGACTAAAATAAATAGATTATCAATAGCCTCCAACAGTAATAAAATCAGAGATTTAAAGATAATATAAGTTTTCAACAAATAACTCTAGCAGAATAAGCAATCCATTAAAAGAGTCAAATAGATTATAATGTCTACTATCTTCTCGATTTTTTTAAAAAGAATCAACATCAATATTTTATCTCTGTAACACCAATCAACAGTTCTTCTTTGCCTGTAACACCAAAGATCATAATTATACCAATTCACAATTCCTGTTCATAATCATGTCAATCAAAAGTTCCTGGTCATAATCATGCCGATCAATTCATCTTTGTATACTCATGCCAATGATATTCAATTGTAACACCCATGATCATAATCATGTCAATAAACAATCTATCTTTGCACTCAGGCCAAAGATATTTAACTGTAACATCAATGGTCATGATCATACCAATCAACAATTCATCCTTGCACATAGGCCAAAGAGAAATTTCACCACAATGATTATAACCATGATATGGAGAATGGACAAAATAATTAGAATAATAAGATTAAGAATAAACATTAGAGATTTGTAATTTAATTTGTCCAAATTGTCAACACGATATTCAAAATATAGATTCGAGTTCAAGAACAATATATAAGGTTTGCCGTTAAAATATACCAGTTAAGATTCAATAGGAAGATTCAGGTGAAATAATATTAGATGAAGTATCAACTATTAAGGAAATTCTACTCATTTCAGAAATTTTTACCATTTAATAATAAAATTGTAGGAACGAATAGTAATTTTATTACCATAGGAGTATGAAAGAAAATGATATCCCTTACCTTAGCACGTGACTAGATACTGCTTTTTATGAAATTGATCAACCTGAACAATGCTTGCACTCTTTATCAACACTTGGAGTAACTTTACACTCAAAAAAAATACTCACAATATTATACTCACAATATTATAGTACAAGAATTTTATGTTTTTGGTGTAGTGATGGTGTGTTTTTCATTGCTTAGTTGAGCAATCTATTTATACTAAAAATTAAGGAGACAACTAGCACACACGCTTTGACAAAATAATCAAATGAGCTATATAAAAATGCTAGTAGTGGAATTAATGGTCCCACAGAGAAAATTAAACCAACTTGTACACGGTTTTAACAAAATTTGTTTGTTAATAGAGTTGTGGTCTAGACGACTTTAGAAAAAGTAGAGTGTGGCAAGTCCTGCCAAACTTACTTTTGTAAAAAGAAAATAATTAAACGAATATTTATCGACACAACGAATATTCCCTAATATACTTTTATATCCTCAAAATACCATAAATATTCATCATATATTATTATAAGATTTTTCACTAAGTTTCATAATTTTTCACCATTCACAAAATTGTCTATGAATTTTCACTATTTTTATGTAACTTTAAATGGCTTACAAAATATGATAAATACTTATGCTTTTCAATAATTCACCAAAAATTTTCAGTAATTCTTAAATAATATCATAAGATTATTGTAAAAATATTTCAGCTCAAAAAAATTTTCTGTAAATTAAATTATAATCTTTAAAGTGCTGAAACATCAAAAATTCATAATAATTAGTCCTCTTATCAGAAAATTACGAATTCTATGTCCATTTCACATGAAATTTAATTCTCTACAACTTTCTAATATAAATTTTCTCCAAATTATGCATCTAACATAGAGAAACAGGCTTACCGGAAAAGTTCGCCGAAACATATTTTTCGGTCATCTTCTCTAGTGGAATAACAAGTTTTTCGGCGAGTTTTCTCGGATTTTCTTGCCCAGATCTGTTCTATTATATCTCAGGAGTATAACCATGTTTTTAGTTTTGAAAACAACCCACAAATCGACGTTAAACAAATAATTTTCTGGCGGTACTCCTGGGAAACTTTCTTTCCTTTGATTCCTTCCTTATATCATTCATTGCACTTCGAAAATTATTTTTGTTGTTGGATTTTGATGCTTTTCAAAACAGCGACTTGTGAGCTGCTCTTGGAAACTTTTTCCTCCAGTTGACATAGATGCGTCTAGCACAACATCTATGCTCAACTTGTGAAAGTAATTCTTCTATGGTAGGTACCAATCCTTATCAAAGACAAAAATAGCAGGTATAAGTAGAGAAAAGTATAACAATATAAGTAAAATGACAAAAATTAAAAATACAGTATAAGTTATACCTTTTGAAACTATAACAATACAAATAAATGACAAAAATTAAAAATACAATACAAGTTATACCTTTTGTTGGTCAGTTATGACTGTCTATCCATGTCTTTGCTCCATGCCAAAATCTTTTATCATTAGTCCAAGAAACCAGCTCCAAGAATCCTTATCCACACTCTTAATTATAGCCATGCATATAGGGAACATCTGATTATTAGCATCTCTACCAACTGCACACAAAAGTTGTTGTAATATTCTATATTTTTTAATATTATAATTCTAAGGTTTTTGAAAGAAAATAAGTAATTGATGAATAATTAAAACCTAAGATAAGTAATTATGTAATAAGTATCATTTTGAATTTCAAAAGGATTCCTATCCTAACAAGTAGTTATCCAACAGAAATTAAAAAGAAATGAAAAAAAACAAAGAAGGAATAGTTAAAGGAAATTAAACAAATCAAACGAAACGTAAAAAAAAATAAATTAAAATTACTCTAAACTAACTACGTTGAGAGAGAGAAGAAGAAAGAATTGAGAAAGATTGGTGGAGAAGAATTTGAAGATGAAAACTTGATATTTGGTAAGAGCTTGTCCTCCTCTTCTTTAATTTTAATTTTAATAGATAAATATTGATTTGTTATTTTGGATATTTGGAGATTTTTTTGGGAGATTTGAAAGTGAAAATCTGTTAATACCTACAATTTGTGATAAACATAATTAATTTGATGATGATATATGTGACGCCCCCAAATTCGGGTCCGCACAACCTAATTTTAGTCGCCAAAATACATATTACAAATACAAATTTTCCTATATACAACTATTATAATATCGTGCAAAAATACGACAACACACATATTTTAAGCTTTCAATACAAATATTGTGTCATATATAGTATGCCAATATTCAGACCCAAATTAAGTCCTCAATATAATTATTGTCACACTATTTTAATATACTGAGTATTTCTACAGCTACAAATTCGGACCACACTTCATTCTCCTGTTTTTTCTGCTAGACCCAGCTACACTCTTATTACCTGTAAGGAATTGTGAAGCAAAAGAGGGAGCACAAATAGCCTAGTAAAGAATATCATGACTAAAATAAATAGATTATCAATAGCCTTCAACAGTAATATAATCAGAGATTTAAAGATAATATAAGTTTTCAACAAATAACTGCAGCAGAATAAGCAATCCATTAAAAGAGTCAAATAGATTACAATGTCTACTATTTTCTCCATTTTTTTAAAAAAGAATCAACATCAATATTTTATCTCTATAACACCAATCAACAGTTCTTCTTTGCCTGAAACACCAAAGATCATAATTATACTAATTCACAATTCCTGTTCATAATCATGTCAATCAAAAGTTCCTGGTCATAATCATGCCGATCAATTCATCTTTGTACTCATGCCAATGATATTCAATTCTAACACCCATGATCATGCCAATCAACAATCCATCAGGCCAAAAATATTTAACTGTAACACCAATGGTCATGATCATACCAATCAACAATTCATCCTTGTATACTCATGCCAATGATATTCAATTGTAACACCCATGAGCATAATCATGCCAATAAACAATCTATCTTTGCACTTAGGCCAAAGATATTTAACTGTAACACCAATGGTCATGATCATACCAATCAACAATTCATCCTTGCACACAGGCCAAAGAGAAATTTCACCACAATGATTATAACCATGATATGAAGAATGAACAGAATAATTAGAATAATAAGATTAAGAATAAACATTAGAGATTTGTAATTTAATTTGTCCAAATTATCAACATGATATTCAAAATATCGATTCGAGTTCAAGAACAATATATAAGGTTAACCATTAAAATATACCAGTTAAGATTCGATAGGAAGATTCAGGTGAAATAATATTAGATGAAGTATCAACTATTAAGGAAATTCTACTCATTTCAGAAATATTCTGTTGACTTGGTCATATTCTATCCTTATGTTTTGATGATGACTTTTATATTTTACTAAAACCTTTATTGTGAAATTTTCGGAACTTGATGAAATAAAAGAATCCTTGGTGGCTTGATCAATAAGGAATCAAAGGATTGAAGATTTTTGAGTCCCTAGGAATTAATGTAAGGTCATTGCATTAATCATTTTTCAATCAAGGCTTTAGGACATTGCATTGCATTTAAATAATTATGAAAAGTAATTAATGGGACAAATAAATTGGATATTTAAAAATAAATATGGAAAGAGATTTTATTACGTTTGACAAAGGATTTATTGATATATTTCTTTCATAATTAAAGGCTAGCTAATGCTAACCGATTCCATAAATAGTTTATGGCTAAAGTTAACAGATCCCATAATTGGTTGTGTCTAATTGATCCTATATGGTAATTGGATCTGTAGCCATTAAATTAATTTGCTTGATTTATGGGTCATCCTGTTTCTTAATTCCAAAATTGGAAGAAGTCAGTTAGGAGAAAATTGTGGAATCTTTTATTCCCTTTGGCAACATGATTGGCTAGATTTTAATAGGTGTGATTGTATTGATAAGTAGTCAGAGGGTTTAAACATGGCTGATGTCATGACTAAATTAATCCCATAACTCTTTAGCCTTATCCCAGCCTTATTTCCAACTGTTTAAATGCTTTGCAGTCAAATCAGTTAGTGGGTCTGGATTGGCAAAGTTAATGCATAATTGTTTCTATAGTATCTCTTAACCAACGGTCTAATAATATTGATTATCAACAACTATATGTCCAACGGTATAACGGAAAATATCTATAAAACGGACTGCCTTGGTTATTATCAAAAATAAGAGAAAACAGGAAATTAATAATACTGATATACATAGGAGAATATTTATATTCCAAAAACCTTGTTTTCATCACTCGACATTCAAAAGGTTGCACAAATGTTTTATAGAGTGAAGCAAAGTTATTCAAGGCTGCTGCACATAAAAGAACTTTGATTTTTAGCTTACATCCTTGTGCTATAATTGGTGATATCTTTCTTTATTTTGATCATTGCATATTTAGTTGAGCCTTGCATTGTGAATTAATTAATTGCTTTGATCATAGAAATTTTTAATTGTAATTTTATTTTAGTAGATTAAGTTTTAGTCTAAAGAGTTCTAATCCGATTTGGATTAGGTCTTTTACAAACAGGTTCAAGGAAACATAAGTGCTTAGGAGTGCATAGGTGCACATGGAGCAAAGTGCTCGGGAGCAAAAGTGCTCAAGTAATTTAAGATTTTAAGGAACTTGGTATGTAAAAGAGTCAAATTGTAATTCAAGTAAATTAATAAAGAGTCTCCAATACTATTTGGTGACGTGGATTAGGCCACTAGAGTAGAGGTTAGGGGCCGAACCACGTAAAAAATTCTCCGTGTTCTTTTACTTGATTGTGTTTATTTTATTTGCTCACTAGAAACTTAATTTTGAATTAAAAAAATAGTTGATATATTTTAATCAAGATATAAATCAGTTTAATGAATTTTATTAATAAATTGTTATTAGTTTAGTATATTAAGGTTATTAATCTTGCAAGTTGAGATCACAATATTGCATTCTGCACAGTTAATCTAGTAAACTGAATTTGGTATATTACATTAATTCATACAACAAGCTGAATTCATAAATACAACATACTGCATTAAAATAAAAATAAAAATTGGACACTGTTTGTTTTCACACTTATTCAACCCCCCTTCTAAGTGTGTCTATATGAATGTCATTTGGTATCAAAGCTTGGCTTTACTTATCTTGGTCTTAAAGGTGACTTGTAGGGAAAGATTCTAACATGGCACAATTCAGGAACAACTTTCAAGAAGGTCAGTCAACCAATAGACGTCCACTATTATACGGGGCTGAAAATTACAACTTCTGGAAATTTCGAATGAGGATTTACCTTAAAAGAGACCCTTGGGAATGGTGGGTCGTGGAGAATGGTCCTGTTATTCCAAGGAAAGAAGATGGCACTCCAAAGAATCTATTAGAGACGGACTCAACTGAAACCTACATGGTGTTATATGATTTAAAGGCTATGAACACACTCCTTAGCGGCATGGTGCAATCCGAGATAGATAAAGTTTCTTCATGCAATACAGCTAAGGAGATACAGGATACTCTAATAGTGAGCCATGAAGGCACTTCGAAAGTAAGAGAAGTCAAGCTAAGTATGCTCATGCATGACTACGAAATGTTCAAGCTTGAAAAAGATGAAACCATCAAAATGGCACAAGCACAATTCCTAGTCCTCATGAATTCCTTAAAGCTACTTGATAAGTCAATTCCATAAAGCGAGATCAACCGTAAGTTACTCCGAGTTATGCCCAAGAGGTTTACATCTAAAATTACTACTCTTTAAGATTCTCCTAATATTTCTTCTATGAATACATTGACTTTATTTGGTGAATTAGAAGAATATGAACATCAATTAAAAAGATATGATGATGAGGAGGAAACTCCTCGAAGAAAAGTTTTAGCTCTTAATCCAGGAAATGAAGAAGAGCTTGATGATTCAGATGAGGAGATAACAATGATATCAAGAAGACTCAAAGGACTATTGCAAAGAAAAAAAATAAAAGAAATAATGGTTTCACTCCTAACAAGTTCAAGGGAAAACAAACCAAAGATACATGCTTTGAATGCGGACGCTCGAGCCACTTCAAAAAGGATTGTTTTCAATTGAAGAACAAAAACAAATCAACTTACAAGGAAATAAAAAATTGAAAGAAAAGAATGCTTATCTAAAAGATTTAGTAAACACATTAATGAGTGAAGTTGATTCATTGATAGATGAAAAGAAAGAAATTGAAAAAGAAACATCATCAAAAGAAGAAAAGATCTTAATTGCTAAAAATGATTACCTAGAAAACTATAACAAAATACTTTTTAATAAGGTAAATCATTTGAACAATGAAGTGGAAAGATTAACGAATGAAGTAAAAATGAGAGATGTTTGTATTGATACATTTAGTAGTAATACTCATGTTGAGAATACTTCATCTGATAAATTTCTAGAAGAAATAAATTCATTAAAACTACCATTAGCTAGGTTTGTTCGAGGAGAAGAAAACCTAAATGTCATGATAGGTAAGCAAAGACCTAGTCTTGAAAGACAAGGAATTGGTTATAATTCAACACATAAAAAGATTGAAACGAAAATGTTGAAATCTAAATCTCAGTTTAAATTGAACTATTGCTCACCTTTCACTACATGTAAAAAGTGTGGCACAAAAGGGCATTTAAATTTAATTGTAGAAAGAGTAACAAAATAAAAAAGATATGGATTAAAAAAGGTGATTTACCTATAACTAACTTTAGTGGACCCAAGAAGATATGAGTACCAAAAATATGAATGTATTTCTTTTGATAGGTATGTTTAAAGGCAAAGGTTCCTTCTAAAAAATGGATACTTGACAGCGGATGCTGTCGTCACATGACGGGTGATAAGTCGAAGTTCTTGGAACTATCTCTCAAAAGAAAAAATAGAATAGTCACATTTGGAGACAACCGAACTTGTGAGATAGTGGGAAAAGGTAAAATAGGTAGTGGTAAAGTTAACATTGAAAATGTTCATCTTGTTAAAGGCCTTGAATTTAATCTCATAAGTGTAAGTCAATTAATAGATAATGGTCATCAAGTAAAATTTGAAAAAGATAAATGTTCTATATTTCATAGCTTTAACAATGCCACCTTAGTTGCACAAAGAGAAGGAAATATATATACTCTTGATTTTGAGCAACAACAAGAAGAAATATGTCTATCATCAATACAAGAAGAAGCAAATCTATAGCACAAAAGAATGGGACATATTCATATGGATTTGATTAAAAAGTTATCCTCGAAAAATCTCGTGAAAGGATTGCCAAAGATAAACTTTGAAAAGAAAGGGATATGTGTTCCATGTCAACTCGGAAAACATGTAAGGACATCATTTACTGCTAAAAATATGGTATCAACTTCTTCTCCTTTGTAATTACTTCATCTTGATTTATTTGGACCAGAAAGACATGCTAGTTTGAATGGTAAATATACTTGGGTATTATTTCTTAAAAGTAAAGATGAAGCATTTAGAGAGTTTGAAAGGTTAACAAGAAACTTGGAAACAAAATATAATCTCAAGCTTATAAAAATTCGAAGTGATCATGGTATCGAATTTCAAAAAGACTTCATACCATTTTGTGATCAAAAAGGGATTAGTCATGAATTTTTAGCACCACAGACACCTCAACAAAATGGAGTAGTGGAACAAAAGAATAGAACATTACAAGAAACAACTAGAACTTTGTTACAAGAGAGTAAACTTCCAAAGAAATTCTGGGCTGAGGCTGTAAACACATCTTGCTATGTTTTAAATAGAGTACTCATTCGTCCAATTATTCTGAAAACACCTTATGAGTTGTTAAATAATAAAATTCGTAATATAAGTTATTTCAAAGTGTTTGGGTCAAAATGTTTTATCTTAAATAATAGTGATAACTTGGAAAAATTTGATGCTAGATCTTATGAAGGAATTCTCATTGGTTATTCTCAAAATAGTAAAGCTTATCATGTATTTAATATTAAAAAAAATCTTGTATTGAAGAATCTGTTCATAGTACATTTAATGAGACTAACAATGATCTTCCAAAAGAAAGAGAAGAGGATGCAGGAAATCTGGAGACTGCCACTAATCCAGCAAACCAGAAAGAACAAAGCAACAAGCCAAATGAGCAGTTTTAGCAATTTGGATTAGACAACCAACAAAAACATGAATCAAAATTATTTTAAAACATTGAGGAACCAATTCAAGATGATTTTAATCGACAAGAAGAAACAATCCATGACATTTAAATGCCAAAAACTGCAAGATATCTCAAAAACCATCCTCCAAAGAACATCATTGGAGATATAAACAAAGGAATAACTACAAGGAGAGGAGTACAAAATCTCTGCACATTTTCAGCATTCCTATCACAAATTGAACCAAAGAATGCTAAGGAAGCCATCCTTGATGAAAACTGGCTATTAGCAATGCAAGAGGAATTCCAAATTTAAAAGATGCCAAGTATGGGAATTATTGCCTCCTCCAAAAGATGCCTCCATCATTGGAACAAAATGGGTGTTTAAGAATAAGCTTGACGAGCATGAGACAGTCATCCGCAACAAAGCCAGGCTAGTAGCTCAAGGATACAACCAACAAGAGAGGATTGACTATGAAGAAACATTTGCCCCGGGGGCAAGGTTGGAATCTATTCGAATATTGCTAGCTTTTGCTTGTTATAAGAAGTTCAAGCTTCATCAAATGGACGTAAAAAACGCATTTCTCAATGGATACATAAATGAAGAAGTATACGTAAAACAACTTCCAAGATTTAAGCATGAGAAGTACAGGTAGGAACAAATAGTAATTTTATTACCATAGGAGTATGAAAGAAAATGATATCCCTTACCTTAGCACGTGACTAGATGCTGCTTTTTATGAAATTGATCAACCTGAACAATGCTTGCACTCTTTATCAACACTTGGAGTAACCTTATACTTTTACTCATAATATTATACTCATAATATTATAGAAGAAAATTTTTATGTTTTTGGTGTAGTGATGGTGTATTTTTCATTGCTCAATTGAGCAATCTATTTATACTGAAAATTGAGGAGATAACTAGCACACACACTTTGACAAAATAACCAAATGAGCTATATAAAAATGCTGGTAGTGGAATTAATGGTCCCACACAGAGGAAATTAAACCAACTTGTACACGGTTTTAACAAAATTTGTTTGTTAATAGAGTTGTGGTCCAGACTATTTTAGGAAAAGTAGAGTCTCGGCAAGTCCTGCCAAACTTACTTTTGTAAAAAGAAAATAATTGAATGAATATTTATCGACACAACGAATATTCCCTAACATACTTTTAAATCCTCAAAATACCATAAATATTCATCATATATTATTATAAGATTTTTCACTAAGTTTCATAATTTTCCACCATTCACAAAATTGTCTATGAATTTTCACTATTTTTAACCTAACTTTAAATGGCTTACAAAATATGATAAATACTTATACTTTTTAATAATTCACCAAAAATTTTCAGTAATTCTTAAATAATATCATAAGATTACTGTAAAAATATTTCAGCTCAAAACAATTTTCTGTAAATTAAAGTATAATTTTTAAAGTGCTGAAACTTCAAAAATTCATCATAATTAGTCTTATTATCAGAAAATTACGAATTCTATGTCTATTTCACATTAAATTTAATTCTCTACAACTTTCTAATACAAAGTTTCTCCAAATTCTGTCTCTAACATAGAGAAACAGGCTTACCGAAAAAGTTCGTCGGAAAATATTTTTCAGTCATCTTCTCCAGCCGAATAGCAAATTTTTCGGTGAGTTTTCTCGAATTTTCTTGCCCAGGTCTGTTCTATTATATCTTAGGAGTCTAATCATGTTTTTAGTTTTGAAAACAACCCACAATCGACATTAAACAAATACTTTTCTGGCGGTACTCCAGCGAAACTTTCTTTCCTTTGATTTCTTGATTATACAAGTTTAATCAATCACAAATAAGTATAACATGTATAAATTTCATAAAACTTAATAACCATATACGAAAATCAAAATATAGAATCAAAGTTTAGAAACATACATTTAGCTAGTTTCTTCCTTTCTTCCTTCTTTTGTAAATTTTCTCTCTCTCTCTCTCTTCTCTTTGTGTTTTCTTTCCTTTCCTCTCCCTTTTCTCCCCCTTTGGTTCTCTCCCCCTTTATCCTCAAATAGCAGTGTGGGCAATTGTAAATGGTTGGAGTATTTTTGTTTTCTTTCCCTTTTTCTTTTTCTTAGTCACCCCACCTTCTCCACCTTTGCATTATTTTTTTTATCCCATCAACTCTCTCTCTCTCTCCTCTCTTATTATATTTTAGCCGCCCATATGTCCAAACTCCTCCAAAACCTCTTTTCTCCTCTTTTATTTATAAAAAAATTTAAAAATAAAATGATGTGTTTGAATACATTATGTTAATATTTCATAAAAGTCGAGGTCTTACAATATAAGTTAAATGTATAATTGTATTCAAGTAGATTTTGTAAAGTTCCTGTGAAATGATTCTTATGTAAAAGGACTTAGTTTAGGAATCAAATATGTTAAGTTGATTCAAATTCGTAGAGTTAAAACTTTGTAATAGCTAAGTTGTCTATACCAGAAATCGATCGTAGTGCTAGAGGAAAAATCACTCTAAGATCGCAGAGTAGTCTGATCATAGAGTACAAGCATATTATAGAGTCAAAATTGCAAAGTCACCATCATTCGTAGAGTAGAAGAATTACTTTACGATTTCACTCCGAAGAATCCAAAATCATAGAGTGCAGATATCTGACAAGTCAGTAACAGGTTATGACAAGTTCATCAACCTTAACACTCGACCCTCCGAGGTTATCCTCAGACGATTTTACGATAAAGATAAGACAAGTTAACAAAACCTCTATCGAACAACTATTTTAGTAGAGTCAAAGGACACGCAACTGCTACTACACTGTTCACAGTACTGAAGAAAGCGACCTAAGGTGGTCCAAGCAGGCAACAATTCAAATTTAATCAATTGCTGAAAGACAAGTGTCCAAGCAAAAATGGAGCAACAGTAACTTTCCAACGGGAAGATCCTTAGAGAACTTTATATAAAGTTCGTAAATTCAAGTATCAGATATACAACAGATCAATCAAGTCCAAACGCTGAAACTCTAAGTTCATACTTGCTCCACTCTACGATTCCAAGAAATACACCCTATTGCTAAGTAATTTGAAGAGAACCTTAAAGCAACTTAGCAACACCTCAAACAAACTACTTCTCTTAGTGAATAGTCAGATCTAAGTGATCTTTTGAAAACCAAGTCTGTGTGACTTGAAATTTTTTTTATGAATTATTGTTGTAATAGTTCTGTATGAACTGAAATCTTAGTGATTTTCATTCCTTAATGGAATATCTCTACTCTCGGAGTAGAAGAGATGATTAGGAGACTTTTATACTCTAAAACCGTTAAAAATCTCTCATGTTTTTTAAATTCTGCATTTCAGTTTCTATCGCTCTACGTTTTATATCTGTGTCTTATTTATAAATTATCTCATTAAATTTAGAATTGTGAATTTCATTATAATGTTTGAAAGGTTTTTCTTAAAACATTTCGTTGTGCTAATCCAATCAATTAAATTGCTTAATTGATTTAGTAATACATCTTTAAAAAGAAAATTTAAAAAATCTATTCAACTCCCTTATAGATCTCTTTTGTGCCTATCTGGGAATAACAAGTGGTATCAGAGCAGAGTTCTCTTGAACTAGCTTTACAACTTGAGTAAATCCATAGAACTAACCAAAATCAGTTCTAAACTTGGTGGTGGAAATAAGCCACCCTTGTGCAATAAAGATAAATTTATTAATTGAAAAGTTTGTATACAAGCGTATATGGATGCAATCGATGATGAGCTATTCGATGTTGTGATTAATGGTGTAGCGCCCCCAAGTCCGAGACCCTTGAACCTCGGACTTGGTGCGTCACGATACATTATATTTACAACTACTGCGGAAGATATAAACATAAATTGTTTATACAATAAACTCTGCTACATATCCCAAGGTCTATAACCTTTATTTTAATACATATTTACCTTTAGATTCACAACAAGGTTTACACAATTAACTTATATCAAATAATTAATTTGGTTATCATGCATAACACTATAATCTTGTCCTTTGTTTTTGTCTCTGTCTTTCCTCGAACATTCGTATTAATCTGAAATTTGTTATCATGATATAGCAAGAATGAGCAACTATTTTGCCCAACAAGTTTAAATACAAGAAAGATATATCATGATTAAAAGAAAAAAAATAAGCTTTATAATTTTTTTAACAATATAATAATTGTGAAAGAGCATGAATCAAAATTTCAATGATTGAATGACTGAATTCAATATTACAGGGTATCAATAATGACCATGAACTAATTTAATTGAACCTTAAGGTAATGAAGGTGATCAATCTTTCATACCTGATGAACATATGCAACATGCATTAAGTGCGAATCAATAATCATAGATGTATAATAATTATCAATAATTAATCCACTAACATGCTTGAAACATAATAACTCGAGTTTGAGTTAGGAAACTTGCAATAATATAGAATGATTGCTCAATTAATAAATAATTCGCATAATAAATAAAAGTTGTACGGTGGAGAAAACCTGCCCAATATTAAATTGAGTTAGGGTAAGGAAACTTGCACAATATTCAACATTTATATAGGATAGGAAACCTGCTCAATATAATTCTAGTAAGGTTAGGGAAACTTGCCTGAAGCGCTGCTATAATATTACAACACACGCTTCTTAATATCCTACACAATTAGGTACATATTCACATAACAATTAGTCACATACTGGATATCAAATATTTGTTTATACAACTCTATAATGTCCCATTTAAATAAGAAACAAAATATTAAACAAGCTTATGCCCACTAGTTATGGCGTTACGACACTTGTACGTTTGTACGCCAAACTTGCCTATTCAAACGCCCAAGCAACACGTAATTGCCTACGCCTAGCACGCCCCTTCGATTTATCTAATATTCATTGGTTAATGCTAAGTATCATTACAATTCATAACATTCAAGTTTTAGAACTTAGAACATCATAACTTAGCATCAAAAACATTGCACGTTGCACACATATATGTCCAACGCCCTCCGATTGTCTGAAATCGCACAACAGTTCTAAAGATGGTCAATTTTAGAATTGGTCCAAGTAATAAATTTCAATTCTAATTAATGAAAGTTGTAGGTCTATCTCTAAGCTTTTCGGATCATCTTGAATCGCCCTAATCCGAGTTCGTATGAGAAAGTTATGGTCATTTTACTTAGAGGTGTTCATGCTAAAAATTTCAGAATCAGGCAGTCGGCGAGGCCTCCGTGAAAATCACGGAGGCTGCGCCAGTGACCAACGAGCTCAGCAAGGCCTCAGTGAAATCACGGAGGCTGCGCCGGTGCCCAGAATTTGCAGACTTGCCTCCTTCGTGCAATCCGACCTTTTCTTCACTCTAACCTTCATAACTTCTTCTATACACGTTCAAATTGGTCCGTTCCGGACTCTATGGACTCCTAAGACATAGAGCTACAACATATCAAAAATTTAGAGTTATCCATTAACAGTAACATGGCCAAATCTTAGGCCAAAGTATCAATTCATGCTATATTTTTGTGTTCTTGGTGTTCTTCATAACAATCATCACCAAATCTTTGTTTTAATCCCTTTTTACTCCATCCCAACAGAGTTAAACTCATAACCCATGGAAGTACAACATCATAACAACAAACGAATTAAACAAACACGAAATCATAGCTATAAAGTCCTCTAAATCGTCCAACAGTCCATGTTCATGTCCAAAAATGTCCATTGTTCTTCATGTTCTTCAACCTTTATGCATAGTGTTGTCCAAAATAAGTATTGACAATTTACACGTAAGTGTACGTGGTCAACAAGTAATAAAGAGTAAGTAGAGTATCGTTCCAACGAGGAAATAAGTTAATATTAATCAATTATTAATTTCTAATTAATTAATCCAATTTAAACTATGAATGATATTTGAGAATTAAAATTAAAATTAACTAAGACTAACCACTAAATTAATTAATCACAAGAAAAATGCAGATTTAAATTAAGATTACAACTTCCCTTAGTATTTCATTTAAACCAATATACTTCCTATTTAATTAATTAATTACAATGAATAGCTAACCAAGAATTCTTTATAGTATTCACGCACTTCTTCCGAAAGCTACATAAACAAATCCTCCTAAAACCGAGCTCTAAGGAACAGAATTACAAGGAACACGCTAATCAATTAACTCACTATATTCCTATGTGAATCAAGTTAACTAGGGTTTCTAAGTACAAATTCTTTAAATGGTTACAAAAGACACGTAGGTATATTCCTATCCTACATGCTAATCATATTAACCTTATTTAGATTATATGAACAGATGCTATCATATCCAGATCTAAATCTATACTCCATCTTCCAATTTTATATAGATTATCACGGTAATTGTTGATCATACAATTAATCAATAAGCACAAGATATGATAAACGATTCAACAGTAATTAACTTAAATTAAATCGAAAGCATCAATCTAAATTTCATACTAAGTTCCGTTGCAATCTTAATTGAAAGTTTAGTTCATGATAATTAAGGAAAACATCATCCAAATAATAAATAAAAATATCCCAGAATTGCAAAAATTAAAGATAAAAGAAAGGGATAGAAGAAACTATAAAGCCGCTCCCAATCTCTGTCTTGATCTCTTCAAACTCTGCAAATCTCCTTCGTGTTCTCTTCGTTGTTTCTCTGCAATAATCTCTTGTTGTATCTCTCCAAATCTTCTCCAATTGGTCTTCTTCAAAAACTCTCCTTCAGAATCCTTTTTGGCTTAGAAATCTTTCTTTCCAATTAATTTTCACTTTCCTCGCTGGCCAAATCTAATGTTGGGCATCATTACGCCGAGTTTAGTACTATTCTAGGCGTCATTATGCCACTCTGGGACGCCATATTTACAAAAATGCCATTATGCTCATTTTTAAAGATTTTTAATTCCTTTCTTCTCCAAAATGACATATAAGCCCTTCCTGCTTCATCCTACAATAAATAAACATAAAAACAAATAAAACAACTCTAAAAATTACTTAAAGATAACAATTATTAAGTCCAATAATACCCGATTCGTAGGTATAAAACCCAGTCATCAAATACCCCCAAACTTAAACAATTGTTTGTCCTCAAACAAAACAATAATACAAATGCAAACTCCCTAACATGCCTACACAATAAACAACCAACCAACATAGTGTCCAACTCCAGGCCTCAAAAATATCATATGAATCTCAAATAGAACATCCAACCAATGCAAAGTTTTCAACTTTAACTATTTAATCAAGTAACACCTGTAATCACCCATGTTGTGCGTGTGTGTATATCTACCATTATAATCAATCACAACTCAAATTAATCACATAATTCACTTCTTAGAAGAAAACTTTTAATTTCAACTCAATTTAACTTGTGAACACAACCAATTCAGCTAATTCAAGCAATCACCAAGCATTAGGGTCCCTAAGTAACACAAGGTTATTAAATACATTAAATCCTTTATAAACCCTTCCCATAAAGTCAAACAACATTTTTTTTTCTTTTTAGTGAGTGCATTTTATGCTCCATCTCACTTTCTTTTGAACGAGTGCGTTTTACGCTCCATCTCGTTGCATGTGTTTATGAGTGAGTGCGTTTTACCCTCTATCTCAACCCACCACATGATCCATTCTTTAATTGGGAAAGGTTTTTTTTTTAAAATTCTAAAAATATACTTGCACCCCTAGATCCCCCTAAACTTAGATCACTTCTTGCTTTTGCTTTCATGAGCATTCCGATATTATTAATCTTTAACCCAAACTTTCCCACCAGAAGCAAATTATGTAACAATTTGAATTGAATTGATCAAAACAGTTGATTATGTGTTTTCCTGATTAACATGAGTTTCATACAAGTTCACCCTTACTTCATAGTCTAAGTCATCACTAAGCATTAGTGTTCAATTCTTCTTAAATTAAAACCATCACACCAGTCTTATCATTGGCCACATTAGACACTATATCAATTGATGATTACTCAATGAAACTAGATGCATGACGAAACCCAACAACCTAAACAGATAAATGCACACAATGCAACTAAATGCATGAATGAACATGAACCTAGTCTATATGCAACACTAATTACTTATATGCATGTCATATACACACCCCCAAACTTAACAACTACAATGTCCTCATTGGGCAAAATGAAAAGAATAGAAGAACGGAACACTTCCCTGATATATACTCAGTTGTTGTCATCTTCTTCATCCTCACCGTCGTCACCCTCTTCATCCTCCAAGTCAGAAGGCGGATACATTGGCAATGGCTGTGGCGTAGGAAACTGAACAGGTTCGGCTGATGGATTCAACCTAGATAGCATCTCTGCCAATGCGGTATTGCAATCTACATTATATGTGTACATCACAGCTTGACGCTTCGCAAGACGGTGATTCTGGCGATCCATCCTATTAATAGCATATTAACGCTCCACAGCCAGATCAGTCCTCCTAGAATTATGCCTCGAGTCCCGACGCAACTCCTCAATAATATTGGATGGTGGCATGGACATCTCAGGTCCAGAAATACTCGCAGCTACCGGCTCCTCTTGTGCAATGATATAGCCCAATCCCTTCGTATCTGATAGCCCCCCAGGCCATACTTTAAATCTCTCAATCAAAGCGTGATCTATCGGCGCCATCGGAGCCTGTAGAACCTCGTCGTTATCCAATGGGACTCCTGCCCGTTTGCACAAATCAGAAAGTAATGAGGGATGAGGCAAGCCACCAGATGTACCACCTTCAAGAGTTCGCATAATGGACGCATGAATAAGATCACCCACATCCACTGTGTTTCCCAAAGCAATACAATATAACAACGTAGCACGTTCCTTCGTTACATCAGTTTTGTGCCGAGTTGGCATCAATTTAGCACATATAAACCCATACCATGCCTTCCCATATCGACTAAGCTTGGAACTTCTAAAATTAGTTGCTCTGTGTGTTGCTGTAGCCTTCCAATCTGTACCTGGTTCACACAGTTTTTGAATGACTTCACTGTAGTCCACGTCCTCAGTAATGACCTCATTGCCTTTCTGCCCACATTGATCCATTTACCATGGACAAACACAGAATTACCGTCAGCCTCTTTTGCATTTGCATAAAACTCTTTCACTACATTTACAGCGCCCGATTCGGGTTGACTAGTAAAATGTTGCCAATGCCTCTCCCGAATCATGACAGAAATATCCCCATCTTGCGGTTCAGGTCTCAACCCCCGTTCTGGAATCAAATTCTTGTTGGCAAACAATTGATGATAACGTTGAGAAGCGTTAAAACTCACAAATCTCTTCCTATCAAAAGACTTTGATGAGGACGACCCTTCCACTTTTCTCTTTTTCGAAGACATTACCAAGTATTGATAATACCAAAGACAACCCGAAACCAAGTAAAATCAACTAATTAAGCAAAACAGTTGGTTGGGGCAATTTATCGAACACTATGCGTGCACTGTTTGAAATCCTCCTGCTAAAAACTCCCCTAAAGTGGTTTCTATCAAAATTTTCAAGGTTTTGAAACAAAAGCACAAGCACAAACAGTAGATAACACCACTTAACCCAAAAATTCCCAAGTGAGCCAACACAAACTCAATTGGGCAACCAATTAAATAAATTTCCCAAACTCCACAATGTATGAATGTCAACACAAATCCAAATATAATTCTATGTAGAGCTAGCTCATTTAATCAAGGACTACCCAATCTTAATTGAATTCAATTGCACTTACTTGGATGCTTTGTTTGGTTGACGGCTTTCCCCAATATTGGTTAATGAATTAGTGAAAGGTGGGAAACCGTTTCGGTGAGAAGCCCGTGCTAAACCCCCAAACTTAGATAATGTTTAAAATCAATTGAAGTTTGAAGCTTTATGGGATGCTGAATCCGAGTGGGAAATGGATAGGAGTCGGATTCGTTGCTTACAGGTTTTCGTTTGGGGTAAGGAGAGCAGCTTGAAGATTGGGTTGGTTCTCTGAAGAATAGAAGTAATGTTGGAATAGGAAACTTTGACTTACATTAACAGACATGATCAGTATTTTTTTTTCGTCGGGCGTAATGACGCCGGATTTTGACCTGTAGTGAGCGTAATGACGCTGCGTGACAGTGTGGGTGTCCATTCGGCAGGCATAATGACGCCGAGTTTTAGCCTGATTTGGGCGTAATGACGCCGGATTGCATGATCTGTTGCTAATGCTAGGCGTAACTACGCCGACCTTGAGAGGAATTAGAGCGTAATGATGCCAGGGTACGTTTTTTATATATATATATATATATATATATACACCTCCCTTTTTAGCACCTGCAACCAAATTGAAGTAAATGTTTAAGGGAGGTTAGTAAAAATAAAAAGAAAAATAAAAATTAAAATCCTAAGCTATTAAAAATTAAATTAAACTAAACAATCATAGCAAGAGAATAAAATAAAAAGAAACAAATTAACTAAATGAATGAACTAAAATTCAAATAAAAATAAATTCTGGGTTGCCTCCTAGTTAGCGCTTAGTTTAATGTCCTCGGCCCGACTTTGTCTGTTCTGTTCTAATCAGCAAAGCTAATAGATGACTTTTTACGATTGAAGTGACCTCCATAGTAGTGTTTCAACCTCTGGCCGTTGACTTTAAAACTACGTTTCGACTCTGGCTCTTCAATTTCCACAGCTCCATGAGGAAAAACCTTGATAATCGTGAATAGGCCAGACCACCGTGATTTTAGTTTTTCTGGGAAGAGTTTTAGCCTCGAGTTGTATAACAACACCGTTTGCCCCGGTTCAAACTTCCTGTCTATGATTTTCCCATCATGCCATTTCTTGACCTTCTCCTTGTACAACTTGGCATTCTCGTACGATTGAAGTCTGAATTCGTCCATTTGGTTTAATTGCAAGAGGCGCTTCTCTCCCGCCGCAGCCATATCAAAATTTAACTTACGGATAGCCCAGTAAGCATTATGTTCTAATTCTACTAGAAGATGGCATGCTTTCCCATATACCAACTTGTATGGTGACATCCCTATTGGTGTTTTATAAGCTGTCCGATATGCCCATAATGCATCGTCCAGTTTGCTTGCCCAATCCTTCCGGCTAGGGTTCACTACCTTCTCAAGAATTCGTTTAACTTCACGATTCGATACCTCGGCCTGACCGCTAGTGGATGGTAAGCAGTTGCTATCTTACGAGTGACTCCGTATTTAGCGAGAATAGCTGAAAACTGCTTATTACAAAAGTGCGTGCCCTCGTCACTAATGATTGCGCGAGGAGTTCCGAATCTAGAGAAGATATACTTGCGAATGAATTTCACCACCACTTTGGCATCGTTAGTAGGTGATGCTACAGCTTCAACCCACTTTGAGACATAATCCACTGCCAGTAGTATGTAAGAATTGCTAAAAGATGAGGGAAAGGGCCCCATGTAGTCGATGCCCCACACGTCAAATACTTCAACCTCTAGGATCGTGTTAAGTGGCATTTCGTGTCTCTTTGATATGTTGCCCACTCTTTGGCATCTGTCACATTTTAACACGAACACATGGGCATCCTTAAAAAGTGTCGGCCAGTAGAATCCACATTGTAATACCTTGGCTGCTGTTCTTTCTCCCCCAAAATGTCCACCATAGTCAGATGCATGACAATGCTGTAAGATACTCTCGATTTCATCTTCGGGAACACACTTTCTTATTAATTGATCTCCACACTGCTTGAACAAGAACGGCTCATCCCATAGGTAGTGTTTTACATCATGTAGAAATTTCTTTTTCTGCTGACTTGTCAACTCCGGCGGAAACACCTTACCCACGATGAAATTTACAAAATCTGCATACTATGGTGTCTTCAACTTTACAGCAAATAATTGCTCGTCTGGAAAAAATTCGTTGATCACTATTTTATCATCCTTATTCAACTCCGAATTCTCTAATCGTGATAAGTGATCGGCAACCTGATTTTCAGAACCTTTCCGATCCTAGATCTCCAAATCAAACTCTTGCAGCAATAGTATACAACGAATCAATCTCGGCTTGGCGTCCTTCTTAACTATCAGATATTTAATAGCCGAGTGATCTGTGAACATAATCACCTTGGTCCCAATCAGATACGAACGAAATTTATCAAAAGCATAAACCACTGCCAATAGCTCCTTCTCCGTGGTTGTATAGTTTAGCTGAGCATCCGATAATGTCTTGCTAGCATAATAAATGGCATGAAAAATCTTATCTTTACGTTGACCAAGAACCGCGCCAATCGCAAAGTCGCTAGCGTCGCACATTAATTCAAACGGACTACTCCAATCTGGTGCTACTATGACCGGTGCAGTAATTAGCTTCTACTTCAACACTTTAAAGGCTTTGTGGCATGCCTTATCAAAATTAAACGGAACATCCTTCTCCAAAAGGCTACACAGTGGCTTTGTGATTTTGGAGAAGTCTTTTATAAATCGTCCATAAAATCCTGCATGTCCCAAAAAGCTCCGAATACCCTTGACTGAAGATGGCGGTAGTAGATTTTCAATGGTTTCAAGCTTCGCCCTGTCTACCTCGATTTCTTTTGCAGAAACTTTATGACCCAATATTATCCCTTCTTGGACCATAAAATGGCATTTTTCCCAATTCAAGATCAAGTTTGTTTCCATACACCTTTTGAGCACAAGAGAGAGATTATCCAAACAATGATCGAATGAATCTCCAAAAACTGAGAAATCGTCCATAAAAAAAAAGATGGCCATCATACACCGCTGAAATGTTGCAGGAGCATTGCATAACCCAAAAGACATTCTTCGAAAAGCAAATGTACCATAAGGACATGTAAATGTCGTTTTTTCCTGATCTTCGGGTGCTATGGCTATCTAATTGTAACCTGAGTAACCGTCTAAAAGGCAATAATACCCGTGTCCTGGCAAGCCTGTCCAACATCTGATCAATAAATGGCAAAGGAAAATGGTCCTTCCGAGTGGCCTTGTTCAACTTCCTATAATCCATACAGACTCGCCAACCCATGACTATTCGAGTAGGGATCAATTCATTATTCTCATTCACCACTACTGTCATTCCCCCTTTCTTTGGCACGCATTGAACGAGACTCACCCATGAGCTATCAGATATGGGATAAATAATCCATGCATCCAACCACTTTAGGATTTCCTTTTTAACTACCTCCTTCATAATGGGGTTAAGTCTTCTTTGCTGCTCAACAATTGGTTTTGCTTCCTCTTCCAGTAGGATCTTATGCATACAAATTGATGGGCTTATTCCTTTGATATCTGCAAGAGTCCACCCAATAGCTGTTTTGTATTTCCTCAGTACCCTTAATAATTTTTCCTCCTGAACTGCATCTAGTGAAGCAGAAATTATGACTGGCAAAGTAGAAGACGAACCCAGATATGCATACCGAAGATGGTTAGGCAGTGGCTTGAGTTCTAAGACCGATGGTTCTTCTAATAATGGTTTGACCTTATCTGCTGACCTTCCTAAGTGTTCCAAGGGTTCAAACTTTGGCCTGACTTGTGTAAATTTTGGAGATGAATCTAACATCTGGGCCAATTCTAACACTGCTAAATCTTCAGACATGTTTTCATTCACCAGTGTCGCTTCTAGAGGATCCTTGTTCACTGCTTTGATAAATGCTTCCTTACTTGCTCCATCAATCAAGTCAACCCTGAAACATTCTTCCTCTTCCTTCGGAAATTTCATAGCCTTGAACACGTTGAAAGTTACTTCTTCATCTTGGACCCTCATCGTTACCTCTCCTTTCTGTACATCAATTATTATCCTCCCAGTAGCTAAAAACGGGCGCCCAAGAATAACTGGTATGTTACTATCTTCCTCAAAATCAAGGACTATGAAATCCACAGGGAATATAAATTTATCTACCTTTACTAGTACATCTTCCACTATTCCCCTTGGATATGTGAGCGATCTATCGGCAAGCTGCAGAGTGACATTTGTTGGTGTAGCTTCCTTCAACCCAAGCTGTTGATAAACCGATAGTGGCATAAGGTTGATACTAGCCCCTAAATCGCACAGACATCGGCTAAACAATTGAGTTCTAATTGTGCACGGAATGGTGAAGCTACTTGGATCCTTCAACTTTGGTGGCAACTTCCTTTGTAGAATGGCACTACATTCCTCTATCAATGCTACCATCTCAAATTCCCCTAACTTCCTCTTTCTTGCCAGAATATCTTTCATGAACTTAGCATAGTTGGGCATTTATTCTAAAGCATCTGCGAATGGGATGTTAATCTGCAGCTTTTTGAATACTTCTAAAAATTTTGAGAACTGTCTATCTAACTTTTGCTTTTGAAATCTCTGTGGGAATGACAAAGGTGGTGTAGCTGACATCTGCTTTTCTTCCTTTTGTTTTTCCTCAACTTTTCCCTCGGATTTGTCTGCTGAATTTCCCACCACTGGTTCTTCTTTCTGCTCAACATTAACTTTCTTATGTTTGTCAGAATTTGCAACCAACTCCTTTCCACTCCTTAGTGTAACTGCTTTGCACTGTTCATTCCCATCTTTCCTTGGATTCTTCTCAGTATCACTCGGTAACGACCCTTGAGGTTGGTTGTTCAAAGCACTAGCTATCTGCTCAATCTGATTTTCAAGATTCTTTATAGCTGCTGATTGGTTCTTTGTTCTTACTTCAAACTGAGTTGTCATTCTTGCTAACAACTCTTCCATTTGAGATATTTTATCAGGTTGATGAGGTTGTTGAGCATGTTGCTGCGACTGAAATCCCGACGGATATGCTTGTCTTGGAGCTTGATGTTGTTGCTGATTGTTGCTTCAAGAAGGATTTGTGTTATTCCTCCATCCAAAATTGTAGTTATTTGGATTGCTACCCTGTTGTCTATTGTAATTGGATACAAATTGTGCTGATTCAGAATTTATTGCACACTGGTCACTCGAGTGATTCCCTGCACATAACTCACACACCGTCTCCATTTTCTGAACACTCTGAATTCCAAGTGAATCTATCTTCTTCGTAAGAGCAGAAATTTGAGCTGTCACTTGGGCTGATAAAGCTGTCATTGCATCCACTTCATAAACTCCGGTTGGCTTTGGGTGATTCAATCTTGCAGTTGGCCACTGGTAGTTATTAGCCGCCATTGTCTCAAGCAACTGATATGCCTCATCACAATTCTTAGCCATAAGAGCTCCACCTGCTGCAGCATCAATACTTGATCTCACTGTACTATTTAACCCGTTATAAAAGATTTGTACTTGCAACCAATTAGCCACACCATGGTGCGGGCATCGTCTCAACAAGTCCTTAAACCTTTCCCAGGCTTCATACAATGATTATGAGTCATGCTGAACGAAAGAAGTGATATCAGTCCGCATTTTTGCTGTCTTCGCAGGCTGGAAAAACTTTGCAAGAAACTTTTGAGCTAAGTCATTCCATGTGGTAATTGACCTTGGAGGAAGTGAATAAAGCCAACTCTTAGCTTTATCTTTAAGGGTGAATGGGAACAATCTGAGTCTTATAGCATCTTCTGTCACTCATTGATATTTGAACGTATCACAAATTTCCATGAAGCTAACCAAATGATAGTTTGGGTCATCATTTGGCAACCCTCCAAATTGCACAGAATTCTGAACATCTGTATTGTTCCAGGTTTTATCTCGAAACTCGCAGCAGTAATAGCAGGCCTCATGATACTCGACTGAATTTCGGTAACTTGCGGCATAGCATAATCCCGCAATAATTTTTGCTCCTGTTCAGCCATTTGATCTTGGTTCTCCATTATTTCTCATGTTTCTTTAACCCACTTACGCAACCGCTTTAACCGCTTTTCAATATCGTCCTCGTAAGGTTCAAGCTCTGGCTGTTTCGATCGCGTTTGCATACACGATAAAAAAAATGCGCCTGCAAATAACAGACAATTAACAGTTTAAATTAGGATTAACTCTATCGAATTTAATAATAACAGAATATTAAATCAATTTCCCCCGCAACGGCGCCAAAAACTTGTTGTCCAAAATAAGTATTGACAATTTACACGCAAGTATACGTGGTCAACAAGTAATAAAGAGTAAGTAGAGTATCGTTCCCACGAGGAAATAAGTTAATATTAATCAATTATTAATTTCTAATTAATTAATCCAATTTAAACTATGAATGATATTTGAGAATTAAAATTAAAATTAACTAAGACTAACCACTAAATTAATTAATCACAAGAAAAATGCATATTTAAAAGCTAAAGATTACAACTTCCCTTAGTATTTCATTTAAACCAATATACTTCTTATTTAATTAATTAATTACAATGAATAGCTAACCAAGAATTCTTTATAGTATTCACGCGCTTCTTCCGAAAGCTACATAAACAAATCCTCCTAAAACCGAGCTCTAAGGAACAAAATTACAAGGAACACGCTAATCAATTAAATTACTATATTCCTATGTGAATCAAGTTAACTAGGGTTTCTAAGCACAAATTCTTCAAATGGTTACAAAAGACACGTAGGTATATTCCTATCCTACATGCTAATCATATTAACCTTATTCAGATTATATGAACAGATGCTATCATATCCAGATCTAAATCTATACTCCATCTTCCAATTTTATATAGATTATCACGGTAATTGTTGATCATACAATTAATCAATAAGCACAAGATATGATAAACGATTCAACAGTAATCAACTTAAATTAAATCGAAAGCATCAATCTAAATTTCATACTAAGTTCTGTTGCAATCTTAATTGAAAGTTTAGTTCATGATAATTAAGGAAAACATCATCCAAATAATAAATAAAAATATCCCAGAAATTACAAAAATTAGAGATAAAAGAAAGGGATAGAAGAAACTATAAAGTCGCTCCCAATCTCTGTCTTGATCTCTTCAAACTCTGCAAATCTCCTTCGTGTTCTCCTCGTTGTTTCTCTGCAATAATCTCTTGTTGTATCTCTCCAAATCTTCTCTAATTGGTCTTCTTCAAAAACTCTCCTTCAGAATCCTTTTTGGCTTAGAAATCTTTCTTTCCAATTAATTTTCACTTTCCTCGCTGGCTAAATCTGATGTTGGGTGTCATTACGCCGAGTTTAGTACTATTCTGGGCGTCATTACGCCACTCTGGGACGCTATATTTACAAAAATGCCATTAGGCTCATTTTTAAAGATTTTTAATTCCTTTCTTCTCCAAAATGACATATAAGTCCTTCCTGCTTTATCCTACAATAAATAAACATAAAAACAAATAAAACAACTCTAAAAATTACTTAAAGATAACAATTGTTAAGTCCAATAATACCCGATTCGTAGGTATAAAACCCACTCATCACATAGGTACGGATTTCTTGTGCGTTTGTTCTACTTTAATGTTATTAATGGCTTACCAAGTCTCTTAACAACATTTACAAATAATTACAAGCAACAACAACAACAAAAATCAAGCACAAATCACCCACCAAGCATAAAAGCTTGAAAACCAAGAAAACTTTGAAAAAGTTAATGAAACCAAATGGAATTCGTTTAAGGTTGAAGATTTACCTCAGTAAATCCTTCCTAGAGGTTAGAGGAGGTTTGTTAGGCTAGCTTGAGGCCTTCTTCTTCCTTCCTTGCTTTACCGTGCTCCTTCTTCTCCTTTTTCTTCCGTGAGCTTCTTCTTCTTTTCTCTTGTTCCTTCTTCCTTCTGCACTCTCTCTCTATCTGCATCATTCTCACTCTCTCTCTATCTACACTAGAAGCAACAGGGTAGAGGAAATGGAATGGCTGAACAAGGAATGGGAGAGTGAATGAATATGGCTTTGGGAGTGGGAGGCTTTGGGTGGAACAATGAGGGAGGAGACATTTGGTTGCTCAATACATTTGGTTTGGCAATGCTAGGCCTTGCCCGACCACTCCCTCCAAGCTCTCATTTGATTGGCCCAAAATGGTTTGGTTGTTCCCCACTTGGTGTGATAATTTAAAATAAATACCCAAATATACAAAAATATATCCGAATGCTCCCACTTTTGTACCCAATTTGGTCAATAAATCTACCCAAAATTAAAATGAGTACTCCCATAAAATATTAGGACGCATAAAAATAATTACTATGGGATTTGTCCAAATATTCGAAACACCCATATTATACATTTCGGATACAGATTAAAACGCGATTGTGCTCAAAACGAAAATCTGGCACTTGAAAAAATTATCTATTCGCATACGCATATTAATGAAATTTATTAAAATCAAAAAATACGCAAAAATATGTTGGCATGAATAGTGCCTTGGGAAACGTGCCCCGTGAATAGTGATTTTATGATTTCTCGCGAAATCCATATATTCATTCCAACGATACAACAACACGTAAAAATTCAACACATACACATATTCTAGGTTGTAACACCACATTTAGGCACATAACACATAATAATATAAATAAAAAATAAAAATTCATTTTATTCACACATGAACTCAGGTTATAAGGAAATTTAAAATTTCTGATCGTTACAGTGATGTTGACAGTGACGATAGGTATGTGTTATGACAAACTATGACAACACACAATAAATCAACGTAGAAAGATAAAGAGAATAACACAAGGTTTTACGTGGAAACCCAAATCGGGAAAAAACCACGGAGAAGACAGAAGAAATCCACTAAATAAATATTTGAAGAATACAAGATAGAGAGAAAATTATTAGAATACTTCTGAATTAATCTGAATATCTCTTCTCCAAAATCCTAGCACCTATATTTATAGGCCATAGGAAATTCCATAACTAAATAGGATAGGAAATACTAAATTGAGTATAATTAGGAAAGATAACTTTCCTTAAACCAAAATGGATTCTAGGTAATACCTAAATCTAAATCCAATAAGGAACTAGATAATACCTAAATCTAAATCTAATAAGAAATCATGTCATACCCAACAAATCTCCACATTGACTTGAATCCTCCAAATATAGCACAAACAGTGAACTTTCTCCTCTTCTCAAAAATGCACAACTCAAGTGCATCAAACACTAACCAGGTCCAAGCAATGTTTGAACTTGGTATGTGGTAACGGCTTTGTTAACATGTCAGCTGGATTGTCTGCAGTGCCAATCTTCAAGACCTTAGTGTCACCATCTTCAACAATGTCTCGAACAAAATGATATCTGATATCAATATGCTTCGTCCTCTCACGATACATCTGATCCTTAGTCAAGTGTATAACACTTTGACTATCACAGTGGACAATAGTAACTCTATAATCCATGCTGATCTCTCCAAACAAGCCTCACAACCAAATAGCTTCCTTAACAGCCTTTGTAAATAGCCATATATTCTGCCTGTGTAGTAGAGAGAGCAACCGTATGCTGTAAAGTAGCTCTCCAACTAATTGCACAACCTCCAAGGGTAAATATATAACCAATCAACGACCTCCTCCTATCAAGATTACCAGTATAGTCTGAATCAACATACCCTATAAGTGTATCGCCATTTCTTCCAAACTCTAAACCAACATCAGAGGTACCTCGCAAGTATCTTAAAATCCATTTCACAGCTTCCCAATGAATTTTACCTGGACGTGATAAGTATCTCCTTACCACACTAATGGCATGTGAAATATCTGGACGAGTACAAATCATAGCATACATGAGGCTACCAACTGCACTAGAGTAGGGAACACTTGACATGTACCTAACCTCCTCATCTGTCTAAGGAGATAATTCAGCTGATAATTTGAAGGGAGCAACAAGAGGAGTACTTACTAGTTTAGCATCCTTCATACCAAAACGATCTAACAACTTCGCGATGTAGTCTTTCTGAGATAAGTATAATTTCTTAATTCTGCGATCTCGCTGAATCTCCATGCCAAGAATCTTCTTAGCATCCCCTAAATCTTTCATATCAAATTCAGTGCTCAACTGTAATTTCAGTTTACCAATCTCTGAACTATCTTTTGCTGCAATGAACATATCATCAACATAAAGTAACAAATAGATAAATGAGCCATTCTGAAGTTTCCTGAAGTACACACAACTATCATATTGACTCCTACTATATTTGATACCAACCATAAATGAATGAAATCGTTTATACCACTTTCTGGGAGATTGCTTTAAACCATATAAGGACTTTTTCAACAAACAAACATGGTCTTCCTTTCCTTAAATCTGAAATCCCTGTGGTTGACGCATATAAATCTTTTCATCAAGTTTACCATGCAAGAAAGCTCTTTTCACATCGAGTTGTTCCAACTCCAAATCATGCATAGCAACCAAACCAAGTAATACTCGAATAGAGTTGTGTTTCACAATTGGTGAAAACACATCATTGAAGTCAATTCCCTCGACTTGACTAAATCTCTTAGCTACTAGTCGAGCCTTGTACCTAGTGTCTTCAACTCCTGGAATGCCTTCCTTTTTCTTAAATATCTATTTGCAGCCCACAATTTTCTTACCTTTAGGCGATTTCACAAGCTCCCAAGTCTGATTTTTCTAAAGAGATTCCACCTACTCATTCATAGCAAACTACCATTTTTCTGAATTATTCAAGGAAATAACATCTTTATAAGTCATAGGGTCACTATATTCAACTGCCTCGACAACTAACAAAACATAAGCAACATAATATCTCTGTGGTGGTCGCACTGTCCTCTTTGCCCTATCTCTAGTGAGACTATACTGATTGTCCACATGTTCCTCCTTTGGAACTATATTTTCATCTGCAACAGTAGTAGTAGGCACATGATCTGAACTCTGCTGTGATTTATAAACCTAAGGAGAAGTTACTTCAAGCTCCACCTTCTGACCAACACTATCAAAACTATCAATACAAGGAATAGATGATTCCTTGTTCTTATGAAGCATAGCTAACTCATCAAAAGTAATATCTCTGCTAATGATGACCTTTGCTGACTTCTGATCAGCACACCAAAGTCTATAACCCTTCACACCAGAACCATAACCAAGAAAGATGCATTTTTTCGCTCTAGGTTCGAGTTTTCCCTCATTCACATGTGCATATGCAGGACAACCAAACACTCTAAGAGATGAATAATCTGCAGGATTACCTAACCAAACCTCTTCAGGGGTCTTACATTCTATAGCTATGCAAGGAGAATGATTCATTAAGAAAGAAGTTATGTTCACTGCTTTTGCCCAAAATTCCTTACCCAAACCTGCATTTAACAACATACACCTGGCCTTCTCTATCAAGGTTCTGTTCATCCGTTCTGTAAATCCATTCTGCTGCGGTGTCTTCACAACTGTACGATGTCTAACAATTCCTTCATTCTTACAGAACTCATTGAACTCAGTCTCACAAAACTCAAGGCCATTATCTGATCTGAACTTCTTAATCTGTTTTCCTGTCTGCTTCTCAACCAAAGTCTTCCACTGTTTGAAAGTCACAAAAACGTCATTCTTATGTTTCAAGAAGTAGACCCAAACCTTCCTGGAGTAATCATCAATGAATGTTAGTAGATAATGTACACCGCTACCTTTGGAAGGAACCCGTGAAGGACCCCAAAGGTCTGAATGAATGTAGTCCAAAGTCCCCTTTGTTCTATGAACCGCAATTTTGAAACTATCTCGTTTCTGCTTCCCCAAGACACAATGCTCACAAAAGTCCAACTTTCCTATTTTCTGTCCAGATAAAAGACCTCTTTTACTCAAAGCATCCATGCCTTTTTCATTCATATGGCTTAACCTCATATGCCACAACCTGGTGGTGTCATCCGCAGTAACTGAAGAACAAAGTACATCTGAATCTGTAGTTGTAGAACCCTCTAACTTATATAAAGTGCCGACCTTGATTCCTTTCATCAACACAAAAGAGCCTCTACTAATCTTCATAACTCCACCTTCAACTGTGTACTTACACCCATTTTCATCTAGTGTACCCACAAATATGAGATTCTTTTTCAAACCTGGAACATGTCTTACATCTGACAATATCTTGATTATGCCATCATGCATCTAAATTTTAACTATGTCAATGCCAATTACTTTACATTTAGAATTATTTCCCATCAAAATAATTCCACCATCAAATGGTTCATATGTGGAGAACCAATCACGAGTAGGACACATATGATAAGAACACCCAGAATCCAAAATCCAATCACTGCTAAGTCTTTCTCTGTCATCGGCTACTAACAGAAGATCATCACTATCCTCAGTAACACTAGCCTGAGCAGGCATTCTTGCCCCCTGATTCTGCTGGTTCTGCACATTCTGTCCATTATTAATCTGACCATGATTGTCTCCTCTTTGTTCTTTATTTTTCAACTTCAGACAATTACGCTTTATATGCCCCTTTGCATGACAGTAGTTACAGCTGAAATTCTTATTCCGAGATTTTGATCTGTGTGTGCTGCCACTTTTTGAACTTCTCTCAACTGACCTCCCCCTAGCAAACAATCCAACACCTTGATCATCACTTTTCTCAAAAGTCATCTCAGAATCTAGTTTTTGTTTACTCATAAGATTCGTCTTAACATCCTCAATTGAGATAGTGTCTCTACCATAGATCATAGTGTCTCTAAAGTGCTTATATGAAGGAGGTAATGAGACTAACAACAATAGGGCTTGATTTTCATGATTAATGTTAACATCAATATTCTGCAACTCAGTTACAATTGAATTAAATTCAGTGATATGAGATTTGATTTGAGTACCTTCTGACATATGTAAAGTGTAAAGACGCTGTTTAAGTCTCAATCTATTGGTGAGGGACTTCGTCAAATAGAAAGACTCTAATTTCTTCCACAAATCAGCAGCTGTAGTTTTCGCTAACACCTCTTGCAACACATCATTCGAAAGGCACAACTGAATTTCCGAAAGTGCTTTATCATCCATAGTTTTCCATTCCGACTCAGACATCTCGCTAGCTTTCTTCGTCTCCCAATCCGTATCAGACATATCTTCAGGTTTCACTGGCTTTCTTACAATGGCTTTCTTCAAGCCTTGCTGAGTAAGAACAACCTTCATCCGAACCTGCCAAAGACTGAAACTAATATTCCCATCAAATTTGTAAATATCAAATTTCGTTGATGAAGTCGAACTCAATGCCATAGTATGGATCGATAATAACCAGGCTCTTGATACCAGATGTAGGATCAAGCACTTACCACTGCACCAAAAGCAATAGCTGATGGTGAAGGCGCAACTTTATTTCTTAGCACATGGCAGCGCAGAGTTTGTCTAGAAGGATTTTGGCGGTCTAACCCCAACAACCCCCCTCCCAAATCCCCTTCTAGGGGCTCGAACTCCAGACCTTGCTCTGATACCAGTTTATTATGACAAACTATGACAAACACAATAAATCAACGCAGAAAGATAAAGACAATAACACAAGGTTTTACGTGGAAACCCAAATCGGGAAAAAACCATGGAGAAAATATAAGAAATCCACTAAATAAATATTTGAAGAATATAAGATAGAGAGAGAATTATTAGAATACTTCTGAATGAATCTGAATGTCTTTTCTCCAAAATCCTAGCACCTATATTTATAGGCCACAGGAAATTCCATAACCAAATAGGATAGGAAATACTAAATTGAGTATAATTAGGAAATACAACTTTCCTTAAACCAAAACGGATTCTAGGTAATACCTAAATCCAAATCTAATAAGAAACTAGATAATATCTAAATCCAAATCTAATAAGGAATCATGTCATACCCAACAGTATGCTATGAGATACTTTCATGATTTTTTTTCTTTTAAGTTTGGAATAGAAATGGTGAGGTGGTTCCAAAGGAGAAAGGAAGTGGTAGAACCTTACTTGGGCATTGTTGATTTTAGATGGGATAGACAGTTGATGAAGAATCTCAATTTAGCAAGCTACTGGTTCAATCCTAGGAATCTAATTCTTAATGATGAGACGCACAGAAAGTCCACGTCAGGATTGAAAGGTATGCTGACAACAATTAAGCGTTAAATCAAAATTGACAAGGGATAATGAGATTATTTAGGAATTCAGAGGGTGATTTTAGGAGGAAGTCCGCTAATCTTGATTTCGCGGTGATGCAACCTGGTAAGAGTTTTTCACTTTTATTCGGTAACTAAATTTTTATTTTTATTTTTCACAATTTTATATCTTTGCATATAATTATTTTGTTTTATCATCATATATATTATGCTTAGATGAATGGTGGAGAACTTATGGGAATAGTGCACCCAATCTTCAAAATCTAGCAATTCTTGTACTAAGCCAAACATGTCGTTCTTCCGGTTGTGAAAGAAATTGGAACATCTTTGAACATTTCCATTCAAAAAAGAGAAATAGATTGGAATATCAAAGGCTAAATGATCTTGTTTATGCTCATTACAATCTTCGTTTGCAACAAAGGTAAGAAATAAATAATGGCTTTACCTATTAGCTTTGCGTACTTAAGTCTATAATGATTTTTTTATTGTTGTTTCACTCTTGATAAATAAATTACAATGTAAGTTTGCGTTTAAGGGTCGAAACTATGATCTTATTAGCTTTGAAGAATTTTAAAAAAAATGCTGCATGGGTGTTAAAAGATGAGCCTCCAACATTGACCAATGAAGAGTCAGAGGCTTTTAGCCTCCCACATTGACAAATGAAGAGTTAGAGGCTTTTCGTAGAGAACTAGCATCATGCACAATTTATTGCAACCAAAATGAAGGTAGTTACTAGTTATTTATTATTGTATTTATTTTATGATTCTACCTTTTAGTTTATAAGAGATTTTTTTTTTTAATTTTTATATTCTAGTTTTAACTTTTAATCATAAACGAATTACGACAGTTTCAACTTAGATAGCTTGGATGATTTAAATGATGACGATGGTGGTGATCCTATTGAGAGTGGAGATGGAGGTGATCAATTTGGTAGAAACGAAGATCGTGGTGCTTTTGATATGGATTCCTTTATTTAGTTCTGGAATTTTCACTTTTATTTTGTGATGTGAGACGTCATTTCAACTTTGGTTTATTTTGTAAGACTTCATTTTTTACTTTAGTATGTGATGTGATTTTGTGAGACCTATATTAGTTTGATAATTGTGATGAAATACTTTTGTCTAAGTTGTTGGTGGTTTTGATATTGGTTTTTTCAAATCATTCATAAGACTAGTTTGTTATTAAGAATGAACAATATCTTATGAAATTTGTTTTGTACGTGAGTTTGTTTATTTTGTTTTTGATCGATACTAATTAAACATATCACTATATTAGAACTTCTTGTTGTTTTAAAAGAACTTGCACAGTTGCACTTAGAACCGGTCAAACCGGGAATCGGTCACTAAGAAGAAAATCACTGAAATTAAAACTTAGTTTTGACTGTTTGATTAACGGTCTAACAGGTGGTTTAACCAGAAAATAACTGAAATCAAATCGTTGAATCGATTTTTAAAAATCCTTTTTGCAGGCTTTATAAGAGAGAGAGAGAGTCTGTGATTTGTAATATTGTGAGAGATTGAAAAGACGGAAAGGTTGGTTTTGTTAGTTTTTGAGTTTTGCAATACAGATGTCGTCACTGGTAATGACAACGACAAAGCAAATAAAAAAAGAAGTGGAACAAGTGCATGATGTGTTGGCAAACGAGTCATCGAGCCTTACTCGAGCTGAGTTTTAAAAGACTGACTGGCTCATTTAATAAACGAGCCCTAATCGGGCCGCCGCGAGCTTTAAACGAGCTCAAGTTAAATCAAATAACTTCCCTACAATGGTAGGAGTTAAGAAATTTCCCAAACTATATGAGACTCTACTACCTTACTCCAAAATGCTTCAAAACTCTAAAAACAGACTACCAAAGCATAATTTATCCCTACAAAGATGTTGGACACGCATGCTGTGGCCTGAAAAGTTAAGTTTCCTTGATGGTTAACTAGTTTATAATTAGATACTAGATAGTTTCTGTAGTCTTATTTAATAGAATAATAGGCAAAACTAATGATTTTCCCACTGTAGTTGACACGTTTTATTTAATACACCACTGAATTTTTAATTTTTCAAATTACACCATTAAACTAATTAATATTTTGAAATTGGGTCATTCCGTTACAAAAATTAGATGGACGTTAAATTGCTTCAGTTTTTTCCTAGGTGGCAACACAAAAAAAAATAAGGAAATAAAATCATTAATTATGTGGCAAAAAATAATTAAAATATAATTAAAACAAAATAATAAAACTTAGCCCTTCTCTCCTTTCTGAACACATGAACAAGCGGACAAAAATGGATGGATTCACAGAAAATTACAAGTGCAGTGCATCATTATATAATCACAATTCTCCCTTTTCATCTTTCGAAGCTCTATCAATGAAGTTTAAATTTGAAATCTTTATACCCAAACTATTATTTTTTTTTATATTACAACTCATGGAAGCATCTCTGTTTAGTCCAGATCTGCTCCATCTTTGGCATTCTTTTGCGAAATAGATTACATCTTATGATAAGTCTCGTTGATCGAAAGATTTTGACATCTTATTTGCACGATTTGGAGTAAAGATAAGAGAGTTATGGCTCTCCTATCATCCGCCGTTGACGAAGCTCTGTATTTGCTTCAGGTTCCCGATTTGGCTTTTGGGGTTTTAGGGTTAGCTTTCATCTGGGATTCTAGATTTTTTTAATCTTCTAATTGTTAGTGGCGATGGATTGTTTTGGTGTTTACTGTTGAGGCTTTGATCGAATTGGGTGTATCTCCTCTCTTACTGCTGATTTTTGAATTTTGCAAATTCAGAATTAGGGTTTATTGGTATTTGTGTTTGTAGATGTGGGTTTATAAAACCCTTTGATGCTAAAGTGTTATTCACTCTGAATTTGTAATCTTTCCTCAAAATCTCACCATGAATCCAAAGCTTGATTTCCTTTAAAATCACAAAATCCGACTATGGATTTGGTCAGAAAAGTAAAGTTATATGAAATTTTTTGTGATGGTCCTTGCTGGTGATGGTAGCCGAAACTCAGCCGTTGATGATGATGGCAGTCGGAGACATACTTTTTGGGACTTTTAGAGGTTGAAGATGACAATCTTTTTGGGACTTTTTTTTTCTTTTTTTCTTCTTCTTCTTAAATGACATACTTGTCTCTTTTTATTTTCCATGTAAGCAGTTGTATATTGTCGCCTAATCCACGTCCGATAAGGCCATGTCATTTTTGTTTTTCTTTTTTTTTTGTTCACGTCCACGTCAGATAAAAGCTGAAAGGATTTAACAGCCGTCAACCTGAGATAACAGAATGACCCAATTTCAAAATATTAATTAGTTTAATGGTGTAATTTGAAAAATTAAAAGTTCAATGGTGTATTAAGTAAAACGTGCCAACTACAATAGGAAAATCATTAGTTTTGCCTAGAATAATATTATTTCTATTATACTTGCATGCGGGTGCATATTGCAGTTGCGATTTTTTGCGGTTGTGGTGCGGATGGGGGGACAAAACCACACTTACACAGGAATATATATATATATATATATATATATATATATATATATATATAGTAAGGATATGGAGCTTACCCCTTAAAAAGCTTACTAGCTTACCTATATATTAAATGGGACCATTGACTATACAGTACTCTCTCTCCTCCCATTCCATTCAATTTCGGATTATAACTATTGTTCCCCTAATATTTTCTCTCTCCTTCCATTCCATTCAAAATTCCCATTCCATTCAAAATTTCAAACACAGTACACATTTCGGATGAAAATATTGAGAAGAGGAGGCAAACAAAGTACAAATTAAATCTCAAACACAGTACACATTTCTCTTTCCTACGACGAAAACATCTGAAGCAAAATAAGATTTGTAAACACAGATCTGAAGAATTAGACCAACGGGAAACCCCCTTTTACAACAGTAGAATCTGTAAGCTTAAATTTTTTTATTACTTATTTTGCCTGATTGATGTGTAAATATCCCTTAAGTTTGATACGCCCACCAGGAAGTTTGAAAAATTCAATTTGGAATTATGATAAGTTGTATGGGTAGGCTCCCTGTTATATGATAAGTTTTTAAAAATTTGGAATTATGATAAGTTGTATTGGTTGTTATATGTAACTTCATATTTTTACTAAAACTAATAGGCATTTTTTGCTAAAAAAACTGCGTACATTCTGTTTACAAATGTGATTATTTTTTTTCATGTATGTTTCAAATAAGGCATTTTTTTCATGTATGTTTCAAATAAACTGCATACATTCTGTTTACAAACTGTATACATTCTGTTTAAAACTAATAGGCATTTTTACATTCTGTTTACTTGTTTGCTATGTGTCTTGGGCACTCTTTAGAATTTATTTGTGCACATACATTATTTTCAGGTTACTAAAAATGGATGCCATGGACCATGAAATAGGGAGTTGTGGGGATAATGCAGAAATAGATTTTGAGAACATTTTCAGTTTTGATTCAGAAATGGAGGGGGATGATTTAACTACAAAGGAGTTGGATGTGAACAATGATAAAACTGTTATCTACTATACTCAAGTAGCTGATGAGTTTACGCCTAAGCTAGGTCAACAATTTCAAACATTAGATGATGTTTATACTTTTTACAATACACATGCAATGCATGCTGGTTTTAGTGTGCGAAAGTTTACTGAGAAGAGAATGGGGGAAAGCGCTGAGATTTGTAGGAAGGAGTATGTTTGTTACAAGTAAGGAAATGGCAAACTAATAGCCGATGTGGATGTTAAAAGAAAACGCGGATCTAGAAAGAAGGTTGTAGTGCAAGACTTGTCGTCCACAAAAGAAATGACTTATTCGAAGTTAGTATAATTGAGGAGAGCCATTGTTACCCATTGTCAACCCCACATAAGAGACAACTATTACCATCGCATCGTAATGTTTCAACTGCCCAAAAATGTTTGAGTCAACAACTTACCATGGTGAATATACCACAATCCCAACAATACAAATTTTTGACAATGCAGGCGGGAGGATTTGAAAATATTGGTTGCACGCAACGAGATTTGTATAACTTTCAAAGAGACAGGCGCAATGAGATGAAGGGACATGATGGTGATATGTTGAATGAGTACCTGAAGTTAGAACAACAAAAGAATCCTTCATTCACTTTCACGATTGACATAGACAATGAAAAAAGGATTACTCATTTTTGGGCCGATGCAACTTCTAGACGGGCTTATACATTTTATGGTGATATTCTTATATTTGATACCACATACAATACCAATCGTTATGAAATGATATTTGCACCACTAATGGGGGTTAATAACCATGGTCAAACTAATGTATTTGCTTGTGCTTTCTTAAGTGATGAAACCGTAGATAGTTTTGTGTGGCTTTTCAAGTGTTTTTTGGAAGCAATGTTGGGTGATGCACCTCAGATGATTATCACTGATCAGGATCCGGCGATGACAAAGGCCATTTCACAGATTCTTCCTAATACATTACATAGGTATTGTAGTTGGCATATTTTGACCAAATTCTCAGAGAAGATTGACTCAATGAAATTATGCGCTTATTACAAAGAGTTTTCAGAATGTATTTGGAATTCAGAGACTGTGGAAGAGTTTGACTCAAGTTGGGTGGAGCTTGTGGAGAAAAGTGGGTTGAATGTTAATAAATGGCTTCAATCAATAAATGACATCCGTTATAGGTGGGTACCCACACATGTGAATCATGTTTTCTCAGCGGACATGTCAAGTAGCCAACGAGCGGAAAGCGCTCATTCATTTTTTAAAACATTTGTTTCTAAAAGAAATTCTTTAGTGGATTTTATGGTTCAATTTGGTCGGGGCCTTCATCATCAACAACATAATGAGTTGGTTTTGGATAACAAAGATTTGATTGAGAGACCGAAAATAAAAATTGCCCATGACTTCTTATTTCAGATGGTTGACATTTATACACATTCTATATATTATAGATTTGAAGATGAGTTATGTGAGAGCTTTAATTATAGGTTTGAACTTATGAGGGACGATGTCAACTACCATGTGTATAAGATTTATCGAAGGAATGTCAACAACTTTAAAGTAAGAGAAATTCATTACGACAAATCTATGGATTATGCAACATGCACGATTATGCAACTGCCTCCATTAAATTCATGTTGCTTTCATTACAAAGCCATTATAACTGCATTACAAACAAAAAAAACCACAACATGAAAGCCCAAACAAACAACCAGTACATCACAATTTTCTTCCTTCTTTCATTCTTCAATATTGCCACCAACTATTTATTTTTGTTTTCTACAATAGCTTTCCCATTTTTGACATTGACTATAACAGTACTCAATTCATTAACCCTCTCTCTCAAAACTTCAACTTCAGACTTTAATTCATTGTTTTCACGATAATATTGAGCAATTCTAGAGCGAGGGGACATTGCTAGATCAATCCCTTCAAATGAGTCACACGGAATCGTTTTATAATTTGTGCAACCTACAAATCGTCTCCCGAATTTTTTTTTCTGTCCATTCTATTTTGACATGTGAACGAACTCCACATTTGCAACTGCGGGATGAGCTCCCTGTTGAATTTGTGCCCATACTGCCACTTCACAATCTAGACAAAAAAATAAATAATATCTAGAAACAAACCCAATTAGTCCCAATAATATCTAGAAAATGCACTCTGCTTTGCATAATAGAAAATGCACGTTGCTATACATAATCAGGCATATCTTTGTATAAATTAAGGGTTAGTTATATGATTATAAAATCCTTTCCATTCATCCCCTTTTGTCATTTTGTATCCTCCACAGGAAGCAAAGAACAAAGATTAATCATCAGTCATAAACTGCTATTGTTTTTATCAAAACTGAGAGTAGGATTGCATTGGATACAGATAGAGAAACAGGCTTCAAGCCTTTGACCTCCTTCAAAATGAGGTTATGAACTCTTCTTAATTTAAAATCTAATAATCAAGTTAAAAATATGTTCTACATATTGTGACAAGTACCATTGTGAAGAATGACTTGAACAAGAAAATAAAAGGAGAATGTAATATTAATTGTTTAAAGTATCCCCATTTATTTCTGTGTAAGAAATTGATTGGAACAGAGGTGAGCTCCATTTGCTATGAAATGTCAGCATATGAAATTGAACCCATTTTAAATTGGGATTACCTCTCTCCTGCTCCGCCTGGTGTTGCTACGTCCGGTGTTGCTCTCCGTCTCCGATTACGTCTCTCCAGTTCAGTTCGGTGTTGGGAGGGTTTGAGTTGGGAGGGGTTTGAGATGGGAGGCTAGATCTGATCCGAAATTTTGAATGGAATGGGAGGAGAGAGAAAATATTAGGGGAACAATAGTTATAATCCGAAATTGAATAGAATGGGAGGAGAGAGTACTATATTGTCAATGGTCCCATTTAATATATAGGTAAGCTAGTAAGCTTTTTAAGGGGTAAGCCCCAAATCCTTACTCTGTGTGTGTGTGTGTGTGTGTGTGTGTATATAACCGTCCAAGAACATTCCCCTTAACTAGCATTCTCCCCTTAAGTGACATACCTATATATTCTCTCTAAAAAAAACGCAGCCTCTGTTCAATCTAACACAAATCAAAGCTACCTTCGCTCCAAAACAAAACCCATCTGTTCTCTCCGAAACCCAATCGAAGCTAGCTACTCTCCAAATCAAAACTCAACCTCTGTTTTCTCCCTATTTTAGACCAAAAATGCAGCCTCTGTTCAGTCTAAAACAAATCGAAGCTAACTTCTCTCCAAAACAAAACCCATCTGTTCTACTCTCCAAATAAAAACTCAACCATAGTGAATTATTGGATTTGCTAGTCACCATAGTTTAACATATTTTGATCAAATATTCTAATGAATTAATTAAGCTTGGCTATATCCAATTTTCTTGTTTCTGCCAATTTGACGGCATCTACCATTTCATTACTAGTTAAAGAGTAATGGCCCCCCAAAAAAATAAAAGCATTTAAAAGTAATCACACAAATTTTATAACTTGGCCTAAAACTAGATTCTTCAAGAAAGTAAGATTATCACACATCATAAAACACCATCTTACCAAAAATAAAACTAACCAATGCCTTTTTGAGAATTGGCCCTAAAAGCTATATGGTGTTTCTTTTTGTGGGGGAAGGAAATTTATAAGGAAAAAACAAAAGGCACAAGTGGGGGGGTTCGACCTCTTGGTTGGTTCAGTGGTCCCTCTGTATTATCTGCATATGCCCATAAAACAGGCCTGGAAAATTTACTTGATTTAACAAGGAAATATGTACTTTAAGAAGGTTGTATTCCTTCCTAATCCATGATGCAAAATAAAAGTCTACTTTGAACATACTTATAAAGAAAAATAAAATGAATTTTCCCCTTCCAAAGTTTTATACCACCAAAACTTTTTGAGATGCCATAAAGCCAACAGAGGAACAAATTACAGCGAAGAAAAGAACAAAAGGAAATAGTGAAACTGCAACAAAGAGTAAATTCGCACACAAAGAGTTAATTTGAAGCAAATCACTTTTAATAAAGTTGTAATGACGAAAAGTAGTTAAGGGTATTACCGAATCAAAGTCCAGATATGGGCGTAAATGCTGATTATTGGTCTCGCATGTTAACCTTGCTCAAATTTTTTGAGCTAGGGTTCTTGATTCAAGCAACTGATTAGGTCTGAAATAGTGGGATTTGAATTTTTCGAGATAGGGTTCTTGATTCAAGCAAATGATTTGGTCTGAAATAGGGAGAGAATAGAGGTTGGGTTTTGATTTAGAGAGAAGCTAGCTTCGATTGGGTTTTGGAGAGAACATATGGATTTTGTTTTGGAGAGAAGTTAGCTTCGATTTGTTTTAGACTGAACAGAGGTTGCGTTTTTGGTCTGAAATAGGGAGAGAACAGAGGTTGAGTTTTGATTTGGAGAGTAGCTAGCTTCGATTTGTGTTAGACTGAATAGAGGCTGTATTTTTTTTTTGAGAGAATATATAGGTATGTCACTTAAGGGGAGAATGCTAGTTAAGGGGAATACTCTTGAACGGTTCTATATATATATATATATATATATATATATATATCTAACGTTGTAAAAAAGCGTCTATCCTTACAACAAATCCTGATCGTCCATCCGGATATCTAACGACTTATATTTCTCCCGTCCACAGTTTAATTTTCATTATTCCGCAGTTTAATACTACGGACGAGACAAATATCCTAAATGCCCCTCCTTATAAAAGTCTTTCGTCCGCAGTATTAAACTGCGCGCGGATGCTAAGTATGACCTATTGGGAAACGACGTCGTTTCTAAATAAGGTTGTCCACAGTATTAAACCGCAAACGCTAAGTATGGCTGGCCAATTGAAAAATGACGTCGTATTGGCCAAATTCAAATTTTTATTTAGTTTCCTAGGCTCCGCAGTAATAAACCACGGGTACCGAATAATAGAGTTGGGTTCCTTAAAGAATATTTCTTAGTCCATATTCGGTTTTTAGTAAAAGTAATTAGTACAACATAGAACTATGAAACTGATAAGCTATGAATTAGTCGTGTATGATATAGAACTATGAAACAGATAAGTTATTCTCCAAACGAGTCTTTAGCATTTATGTTGGCTGATAATGGATACGATGTTTGGATAGTCAACACCCGAGGAACCAACTATAGCCGCGGACACACATCACTAACCCCTGCTGATCCGGTTTTCTTCAACTTTATGTTGTAATTTAGTGTATGTGCACACCTAGACGCGGGGGGAGGGGGGTGAATAGGTGTAAGTGATAAGCAATGAAAACTTTTCAAATTTTTCTGCAACAAGTTATAATCAGATAGGTATGCCTGCCTGCTTTGGTGTCTGTTTTAGCTTATGTTTTTCCTCAGTTATTATCAGACATGATACCCTGTCTGCTTTGGTGTCTGAATTAGTATATCTTCAAGCGAGCAACAATACATTAAACCCAAAAAATATAAAATGCAGAATAAAACTTAAATAATCATGCCACACAAACTTGCAAACCACAAACACAAAGATTTTTACGTGGTTCAACCCTTAACCTCTAAACTAATGGCTTAATCCATGTCCAATACCAATTGGTATTGGAGACTCCTTTTATTAATAAATTTATTCAACCAAAATACAAAAAACTCCTGTTCAAAGTAGCTTTGCACTGAGATGGACACTACTGCCCCCTTGCACCTCTATAACCTTTCTCACCACAGATACCTTTGCACCTCTGCAATCTTGAAAGCTCCCTTTGAACAGACTACACAAGCCTAACTATGCTTGTATTCAGATTTTGGTACAATGAATGTGATTACAATGATTTTTTTTCAGCCCACAAAAGATTAATATAAATATACTTGAGTGCTAAAAAAAACGTTTGAAAACTCTCTATATAAGACGGATTGCAGCTTCAAGAGTTCTAATTCTTTTTGCCAAGCAGGAGAGAATTTATAGAATAAAGAGCAACACTTATAATAATCTATCCCATAATTTCAGCTGGAACAAAACCCAATTTCAGCATACATATATGAGTAATGAATATATGAGGATTTTTCTCCAAAAGATTCTTTTCAAATATAAAGATATTCAAACTAAGTCTTTTGAAAAAAAACTTAATTAAAGGAATAAAAGATAAGGTTGTTAGAGTCCGACACAAAATTCGTATTGACAATTTACACGCAAGTATACGTTGTCAACAAGTAATAAAGAGTAAGTAGAGAATCGTTCCCACGAGGAAATATGTTAATATTTATCAATTACTAATTTTTAATCCAATTAATGCTATTCAAACTGCGAATGATATTTGAGAATTGAAATTAAAATTAACTAATAAATAATGTTCACAAGAATAAATCACAGATTTAATGAGTTAAGATTACAACTTCCCTTAGTATTTCATTTAAATCAATTTACTGACTATTTAATACGGATAATTAACATGAATCAATAACACAGAACTCTTTCCACAATTCACGCACTTCTTCCGAATGATACGTAAACAAATCCTCATAAATCTAGCAATTAGGCAATAGATTTATAAAGAACACCCTAATCAATTAACTCACTATATTCTTATGTGAATCAACTCAAATAAGGTTTCTAAGCTCAAGTTCTATCAATGGTTACAAAAGACACGCAGGTATATTCTTATCCTACATGCTAATCATATTAATCCTATTCAGATTATATGAACAGATGCTATTATATTCAGATCTAAATCTATAATCCATTTTCCAATTTTATATAGATTATCCCAGGAATTGTTGGCCAAACAATTATTCAACAAGCACAGGATATAATAATTGATTCGATGAAAACTAACTTATATTAAATAAGAAGCATTAATTTAAAATTCATACTAAGTTCCGTTGCAATCTTAATTGGAAATTAGTTCATAACAATAAAAGAAAACATCATCCAGATCATCAAATTAAACGTCCCAAATAATTACAAGAATCAAAGATTTAGAAAGAAATAGAAGAAACTGTTTGGTTGCCCCTAATCTTATTCTTGATCTCCAGTCCTTGCAATCTTTCTTTGTATTCTCCTTTTTTTGTCTCTATAAAACTCTTATTGTATCTCTCCAAATCTTCTCCCAATTGCTCTTCTTTAAAAACTCTCCTTCAGAATCCTTTTTGGCCTAGAAATCTTTCTTGCCAATTAATTTTCACTTTCCTCGTTGGCTAAATCTGACGTTGGGCGTCATTACGCCGCTCCTAGCACAAATCCGGGCGTCATTATGCCACTTTTAGACACCATATTTACAAAAATGCCATTCTGCTTATTTTTAAAGATTTTTAATTCTTTTCTTCTCCAAAATGACATATATGCCCTTCCTGCTCCATCCTACAATAAATAAACATAAAAAAATAAAACAACTCTAAAAATTACTTAAAGATAACAATTATTAAGCCTAAAAATACCCGATTTGTAGGTATAAAACCCACTCATCAAATACCCCCAAACTTAAACGATTGCTTGTCCTCAAGCAAAACAATAAGAACAACTATAACAACTAATTCTAAATAATAACTCACACGACTCGAGCAATGAACCAATGCAAATTTGCGTAATAGCCTCAAAGATTTCCTTTATTGATAACTCAAGAAAAATTTTCGAAAACATGCAAAGCCTAAATTTCAACTTAATTGCCAGTTCCATAACTACTCATGATCCTTCAAGTGCATGTATGCATCCAAATGTTCAAACTAGTCATGACTCAGATAAGACCATATAAACAAATACTCATAAAAGATTTTCAAAATTAACTCTAAAAACCTTCTTATCATATCAATCTCCGCTAATAAAGACAAAACATAAAATTAAGAGGAATAAAAGAATATTTCATTTAGCACGTTCGAACCATTCTCAAGTATTTTAAAACACAATTTTTCTTTTATTTTTTTTCCTTTTTAGTGAGTGCGCTTTACGCTCCATCTCACTTCTCATTGAACGAGTGCGTTTTACGCTCCATCTCGTTTTCTCTCGCACGAGTGCGTTTTACGCTCCTTCTCGTGCCTATGTTTATGGGTGAATGCATTTTACGCTCCATCTCAACCCACCATATGATTCATCATTCTAACTTAGGAAGGTTTCACAATTTTCAAAATTTTCAATATCCTAAGATTTTCCCCAAAATTATTGTAATGCCCAGGAATTTTTAAAATCCTGTACAATTTATTTTAACGTATGAAATTCATTTTTATTTAATTTAACAAATTTAATTGGATCCATGTGGGTATTAGTATTTAATTATATAAATACGTGGTCCAATAATTTTCGGTGCATTGAAGGGATTCACTGATAGTTAAATAAATTAGTGGGTTAACCCTACGAATTTAATTGCAGGAAAATTTGGGAAGTTAATAAATAATTTTATCATTATCGGATTAAACAACTCGAATAAAGAATTTTGGTTAAAATAAATATTTTAAATAATTAATTAATTAGTTTGGTTATTTAAATTAGAATATTAGAATTTCTTAGTGGTTAATTTAAATTGGGAAAATTTCCTTGGCCATTGCTTTTATTTAGTTCTAATTTGAGTCCAAATCTTCTTTTCAATTTAATTCTTATTGGGCTGCCTCCTTAATTTAAGCCAACCGGCCCAACCATATTTGGGTTGAGCCCAAAATCATTTCAGCCGAACCAAACCCATTTCTTTTTCTATCCTACCGGGTCGGATCATTTCAGCCGGCAAAAACAATTGAGGCAATCAGTAAGGAGATTTGGGGATATCAGAGTCTAAGGGTCTACACCCTCAATCAGATAGCAACGGGAAGGAGGGAGAGGGATTGAGCCAAGCCTATCCAGTCTCAAATCCATCAATCAAGGCAAACGGACAAGGATTGGCGCCGGCGACAGTGTGGTGACCAGCGGTCGGAGCAGGGAAAGGGGCGACGACCGAGCAAGCAGCGACTTGGACCAGAGGTCCCTGAAGTTCGGCGATTTAACCGGCGGAACTACGCGGCTCGAGGATTGATGAGACCACCGTTCGCTTAATCATCTCCTACCGTCAGATATTGACCAAATCGTTGGGTATTGTCCTGTTTGAGCGAGGTAATAGCCAGCAAGAAGAGAAATTATTCCTCTATAAATTGAGCCCTAAAACCCCAAAGCGGTTGATTCTTTCGGCTCTTGTGAGTCTCAAATTGGAGCAAAACTTATACAAAGTTAGGGTTCGAAAATTAGAGGGAGAGACAAGGGAATTAGTCGTCGAATGTCCAGCTGGGTTTCATATTTTGGAAGAAGAAGGAAGGCAGCCAATCGAACGAAATCGAGGTATTAAGCAACTGTGATTGGTTGTTAAAATTCTGTAATAGCTTGGTTTGATTTAGGTTGTTTCTGGTATAACAGTATATCATTGTAACTGCCTTGGTATGAAACTCAGACCTTGTTTTATAATTATTGGGTTTAAAGACTTGGTATTGATTGTGTTAATGTTGCTTGGTTTGGAATTGAGAAATCTGGTATTGTGTTGTTATATTGGGTTGTGTTCTGAACCTAACTGCCATGAAGGTTTTCTTTTCTTCCTTCTCGGTTGTTGATGTATGTGTTGTATTGTTTAGGAAAGTCAGTGTGGAGGGCCATGGAGGGTCCAGGTGATATAAGTTTGGGTCATAGCTGTGGATTTTCATATGTTTGGTTAGCTATTGTAGCACTTTAGTATGCCCCTCACCTGTTTGGGGTATTATCTGAAAGAACCAAGTGTTGTTGTAATGACTGAATAAGCTTATTCTTCATTTTGTATTAATTGTACTGCCAATGACAGTATTATGCCAAAGTCGAACCTTGAATTATTATATGGTAGTATTTTGGCTGTGCACAGGGACTGAAACTAGTATATGCATATCACTTGCTAACGGCAGTGTGTGTTATGAGTCCCAAACGTAGGTATTGAGGGTGTTGTGTGACTGGGAATCGAACCCAGCTTTGGGTAGGGATTTGTTGGGCCAATGGGTAACAACAAGTTAATGATTATTTATTAATTGTCAATAAATAATAAGAGGAATAATAGGTATTAATTATTAGTTAATATCAAATAATAATAAGGGTTAATGGGATAATTATTTATTATCTACCATTTAATAATTAATAAAGATAATAAATATTTAAGTATTATTTAGTTAATAATAAATAATAATTAAGCATGAATAAGTTAACAAAATAATTATTTATTATATAATAAATAAAGATAATAAATACTTAACTATTATTTAATTAAATAATAATTAAGTATAAATAAAGTTAATAAATAATTATTTATTATTTATCAATAAATAATACATAAAGATAATAAATATTTAATTATTATTTAATAATTAAGTATGAACAAGGTTAACAAATAATTATTTATTATTTATCGATAAATAATAAATAAAGTTAATAAATAGTTGATTATTGCTTAATTACTATTAAATAATAATCAAGTATGAATCAAGTTAATAATTTGATTATTTGTCAATAAGTGATAAATAAAGGTAACAAATATTCAAAGGAATAAATTATTTATTATTTATCAATAAATAATAAATAAAGATTTTAAATATTTAATTGTTATTCAAATAACATTGGATAATAACTAAGCATAAATAAGTTAACAAAATGATTATTTATTATTTACCCTTAAATAATAAATAAGGGTAATGAGTATTTAATTGTCATTAAATAATAAATAAGTATGAATATAGTTAATAAAGTGATTATTTATTATTTACCCTTAAATAATAAATAAAGAGAATAAATATTTAATTATTATTTAATCTTAAATAATAATTAAGTATAAGTAAAGATTATCAATAAATAATAAAAATAATAAATATTTAATTGTTATTCGAATGATATTTGATAACAATTAAGTATGACTAAAGGTAATGAAATAATTATTATCGTGATAAATAAGGATTGTTGAACTATGTTCAGGAACAGATAAGGGTAATAAATCCGGGAAACCAAAGAATAAGTAATCATGATTAGCTACCATCAATTTAATAGCTAAAGATTATTAATTTCTGTTTAGCTAATGTTAAATAGTAATTAAAATTTAGATGGTGAATTTTACCTGTTGAGTAAAAGGTATAGTGAGAGGTGTCAATATACAACTGTTAATTGATAAATCGACTTTATCCCATGATAGGTCACTCGAGATCAATTAATTAAAGCTAAACTATATCCGTAGCTGAGCAAACAGGCAAGTTCCTAACCCTAAACTTCTTACATTGTTGCAAGTTCTTCTTACTCAATTTTTACATTGAGTAAGTTCTTTAACTGCATTTCTTCAATATATTGAATGCAAGTTTCTTTTTACTCAACTGTTACCTTGAGCAAGCTTTTAAACCTTATGCATTGTTTTAATTCGTGCAAAAAGGTATATATTGTTGCAAGTTATTCTTTAAGCTTGAATCTTATTTCCGAGCATGTTTTAAGTGGTCTAATTACTTTTAAAATTATTCCACATCTGTATATTTATTGACATTCACACTCGAGCATTTGAATTCGCATATTTAAATTCAGGAATTTATAAACCACTCATGGTTAAGTCTGAACCCTTGTTCGGTCAGACAATTATGTGAGAATTTATAAAAGCTATCCAAACCAATCAATGGTAAGGATTCTTAGACTGTATGAACACCCCTTTATGTATAGGGGAGTACCCCACGTACCGTATATAAGGTACAAACAGCAGAATTAAATGTTATGCATATACATAGGGTACGCGAGGCTGATCCCCTCAAGTACGTTATTCTGTAGCCAGTAACCAGAGGGTCAACCAGCTATTGACTCCTCTGGAAGTTATCGTTCAAAGTCTATCGGACTATCAATTGTTCTAAAAGGCATTTAATGTTCTTGCTTCTGATTATTCTATTGTTGAAATCCCTTCAATATCCCTTCATCATGATATATTTTTATTGTTGCACCTTAAACTTGCTGGGCAAACTCGTTGCTCATTCTTGCTATATCATGACTTCATTGCAGCTAAACCCGAGACGTCAGGGAAGAACAAAGGGAAAGAAAAGATGAAATGATAAGACTTCTCGTAGCAGACTTTAGATTCATGTGTTAGTTAATTTCTGTTAATGTAATATAAACCCTAATAGCTAATTAGGGTATGGATTGTGTAAATGTTTAAGGTTAATCGTATTCTGGGGCTAGTAACACCTTGTAATGAACAACGTATGTTTATTTTATTTCGCATTTTAGATACCATATGTTGTTATAGGTGGATGTTTATGTTGGATCGTGATGACCGGATCCGGGTATTTGGAAACCCGAATTTGGGGGCGTCACAGGTTGGTATCAAAGCTGTAGGTTATAAACTTTAGGATCGCGAAACCTAGGATATAACCTTCATAGTAAACTCATATCGAGTGTTAGGAGATAAATCGAGGAGATTTATCATATGTGGTTTTGATGAATTGGGGAATTCATCGAGTCGAGTAGTACCCAATGAAATATAACTTCATTTCTTCAATGAATATATTTTATTGTTGTACTAATGTTAGTTTTTGTGTGTTTGTAGGATGGCTGCTATAGGGGAGACCAGTGGAGCCCGTGAGGAGGAGGTATTTATAGACATACCGGTAGTAGCGGAGCAGCTGGTGGGCTATGCTCCTATTGCCCCGGGATTGTTACAGGAGGAGTCCGAGCCGGAGGAGGACTACCATAGGGAGCTACCAGAGCCAGTAGTAGGTGGGGTGATGAGGTCCGGTAGTCAGGACCCTGATACTGAGGAGGAGGATCCCGAGGCCGAGGGGGAGGAGCCACCTGCTGAAATTGATGGCATGGGGTCCACTGCAGATGATATCATCGAGGGGTTGACTGACAGAAATGAGGAGCTGGAGGCTCGGATTGCTCATTTGGAGGAGCAAAACCAGACTCATCAGTTCATGGAGGACCAGTACAGAGACCTGGCCTACCAGCTCGAACATGACTTAGGGGTGGCTAAGGTACAGTTGCAGGGCTACGAGACCTCAGCACAGCAGGTCGGACCACTGCTACATCAGTTAGTGGCCCGAAACGCTGAGTTGAGGGAGAGACTGGAGCAGAGGGATTTACAGATCGCCCACCTGAGGGCGAAACAGGAGGCTATGAGGTTCGAGGCTGGACTGGAGGTGGCTGCGAGGATGCGCGTCAGGGAGGCCTGGGCCAGGGAGGCCAGGAGGGTCGATCAGCTAGAGGACCAGCTAGAGGCCAGGGCGGTGAGGATAGAGACCCTAGGCCATGCCCTAGATGCAGCCTACAGGAGACCCCGGACTGAGATAGGGGAGTCCAGTCGCTCTGTTCGTCGCAGGGTCGGGGATGGAGCATTTTCTGGTCAGCAGGCTCGGATCCGTCATGATGTATAGTGATGGGATAGGATGGTTGTTTAGTTGCTAGTACAGTCAGTCCCACCTTTTGTTATATTAGGGACGTATGCATATTTGTATTGAGAAACATTTTATTTGCTTTCTTGTTGGGGTAGTAGTCAAACCCCAACTTTTGTTGCCTTAGAGGATGGGCAGTATCATTCCCCACTTTTTATTTTAGGGGGATGTTTGGTAGGACACAGTGGCGCATTTATAGCAGTATGCCACAGGTTTCGTCTTGTAACAAACGGTGGTATATGAATATAAATGCAGATGTTTCACTTAAATCAAATGTGTTGATAGATATTTTACCTTTGATTGCTTATTTTAATAACATGACGTGTAAAATGTAAATCTATAGGTAAAAGTCATCAGTTTCCTTATTCAAACCATGCCGAGAGGAAGGCCACGTAACCAGCGAGTTGAGGAATCAGAAAGTGAGGTTGGAGACCAAACCAACCCCATGAGAATGTTTGCGGAAATGCTGGCAGAGGCCATGCAATCAAGACCGCCAACTGGAAGAACCCAAGCCGCAGCCGAGCCAGCGCATCATCTGGTAAACTTTAAAGATTTCAAATTGGTCGGACCACCTGAGTTCAAGGGAACTCTTAACCCAGTCGAAGCGCAGACCTGGATAGAAGAGATAGAAAAGGTCTTTGAGGTGGCAAGGGTGGCAGAGGAACAGAAAACAAGCTTTGCTACCTTCATGTTAAAAGGCGAGGCAAACTACTGGTGGAAGGCCAACAGAGGCCGAGTGGAAGAAGGCACTGTCGCTTGGGATCGTTTTAAGGAAATGTTCTTGGAAAATTACTTTCCAGAGAGCATGAAGCAGGAGATGGAGATCAAGTTCCTGGAACTAAAACAAGGGAACATGTCTGTGGCTGAGTACGCAGCTAAGTTTAATGAGTTGGCACGGTTTGCAGCTCACCAAGTCAGCACCGAGGAAAGGAAAGCTCGTAGGTTTGAGCAGGGGTTGAAGCCATGGTTATACCGTTCTGTGGCGGTATTAAAAATCAGAACATTCGCAGAACTAATGGAGAGGGCAATCATTGCAGAGGGTGGCAGTGAGGCCCTGGCCAAATACAACCAAGAGAAGAAGAAAGGACATGAGGGCCCAAAGGCAGGGAGCAGCGGGGGCAGCAACCCCAATAAACGCAAATGGAGTGAGAGCCAATCTTTCGGGAGCAATAAACCCAGAGGAAACCAGTCAGGAGGGGAGGCAAAGAAACCAGGCAGGTGCAATAATTGCGGCAAGAACCACACCGGGGAATGTATGAAGGGAAAGAGTGTTTGTTACCGGTGTGGGCAACCGGGGCACATGGCTCCCCAATGTCAGAATAAGCCAAAGGGGGGATGTTTTTCATGTGGAGCACCCGACCACCAAATGAGGGATTGTCCGAAGAAGAAGGGTGACGCCGGGAGTGGCAACAGGAACAACAACAACAACAGCGGGAACAATAACCGACTGAGCTATGGGGCACCAGCCAGTCAGGCTAACAGGCCGACAGCCCGCACGTTCAATATGACCGTCCAGGATGCAATGGAATCCAAGGACGTGGTGTCAGGTATCATCCCAATCAATGATATAAATGCATATGTGTTATTTGATTCGGGTGTTACTTGCTCTTTTGTTTCCGAAGAATTTGCTAGTCAGTTAAATGTACCTTGTGAAAAGTTAAAACACCCTATGAACGTAGAAGTAGCCAACAAGGAAATTATCCCCGTAGAATGCATTCATAGGAATTGTTGTGCTGAATTGCGAGGATTTAAGCTCAATGTGGATTTGATACCAATTCGACTGGGAGAGTTCGATGTAATCTTGGGAATGGATTGGCTATCAACCCACGGAGCAGTTATTGACTGTAAGAAGAAATGTATACACCTAAAGACTTCTAATAAGTCGAAGGTGGTATTTTATGGCAGCAAATCACCAAAACCATCTTGTTGTCTCACTATGATGCAAACAAGGAGATTACTGAAGAAAGGATGCGAGTGTTATTTGGCCCATGTGGTCGATACTCGTCAGGTCGGGGATGAGATGAGTCAAATACCAGTCGTGAGAGATTTCGCCGATGTCTTTCCCGATGAACTTCCGGGACTGCCGCCGGATAGGGAAACTGAGTTTGTGATCGATTTGGCACCAGGAACCGCACCAATATCGAAGCCGCCGTATCGAATGGCACCGGTAGAGATGAAGGAGTTGATGGTGCAACTGCAGGAGCTGTTAGATAAAGGTTATATCAGACTGAGTGTGTCCCCGTGGGGAGCGCCAGTTCTGTTTGTAAAGAAGAAAGACGGTTCAATGAGGCTTTGTATCGATTATCGGGAGTTGAACAAAGTTACGATTAAGAATAGCTATCCGCTTCCTAGGATTGACGATCTGTTTGATCAACTTAAGGGAGTGAAGTACTTTTCAAAGATCGACTTAAGAACAGGCTATCATCAACTGAAGGTGAGGCAAGAAGATATCCCGAAGACTGCATTCAGAACTCGTTACGGGCACTTCGAGTTTCTGGTAATGTCTTTTGGATTGACGAATGCACCAGCAGCATTCATGGATATGATGAACAGAGTGTTCAAGCAGTACTTGGAAAGTTCGTAGTTGTATTCATCGATGACATCTTGGTGTATTCAGAAACAGAGGAGGAGCATGCTGAACATTTAAAGATTGTATTAGGAGCTCTCAGGAGGGATAAATTATATGCAAAGTTTTCCAAGTGTGAGTTTTGGTTACATAGAGTGCAGTTTCTGGGTCATGTCATCGACAAGAATGGTGTTTCGGTGGACCCAGCAAAAGTGGAAGCAGTTATCAACTGGGAACAGCCGAAAGACGCCGACAGAGATCCGAAGTTTCTTGGGATTAGCGGGATACTATCGAAGATTCATCCAGGATTTTTCCAAGATAGCATCGCCATTGACCAATCTCACCAGGAAAACAGTCAAGTTTGTTTGGTCAGAGAAGTGTGAAGAGAGTTTCATGGAATTGAAGAAGAGACTTAGCCAAGCACCGGTGTTGACCTTACCAGACAACACTGGAGGCTTTGTAGTATATAGCGATGCATCACACAAGGGTCTTGGCTGTGTACTGATGCAACACGGCAAGGTCGTGGCGTACGCATCGCGTCAGCTGAAGGATTATGAGAAGGGTTATCCGACTCATGACTTGGAGTTGGCAGCGGTAGTTTTCGCCTTGAAGATTTGGAGACACTACCTATACGGGGAGAAGTGCGAGATATATACAGATCACAAAAGTCTGAAATATATCTTCACTCAAAAGGAGCTGAACATGAGGCAGCGCCGGTGGTTAGAATTGATCAAGGACTACGACTGTGAAATTCTGTACCATCCGGGCAAAGCAAATGTAGTGGCTGATGCCCTAAGCAGGAAAGGCAAGGTGAAATTGATGCAGCTGACGGCTCAAGAGGAGTTGGTAAAGGACTTTGAACGTCTGGAACTGGAGGTTAGGTACCCAATGGAGGCGGACAATAAATTGTTTACTGTAACGGCGGGTCCGACTCTACTGGATAAGATACAGGAGGCCCAGGAATTTGACGAAGAATGCATTGACATTAAGAAACAATTATCGGAGGGAAAAGCATCGAAGTATAAGGTTGACAGCACAGGATTACTGAGATTCGAGGGAAGGATCTGGATACCCTACGTACCAGACTTAAGGGAAGAGATTTTGCAGGAAGCCCATAATACGAGATTTTCGGTACATCCAGGTAGCACCAAGATGTATCAAGATCTTCGTCAACATTATTGGTGGCCGCATTTGAAAGGGGAAGTTGCAGAGTTCGTTAGCCGGTGTTTGACCTGTCAACGGATCAAGGCTGAGCACCAACGACCGAGCGGATTGTTGCAACCCTTGGAGATTCCAGAATGGAAATGGGAGCACATTACTATGGATTTTGTGGTAGGACTCCCGACAACTCAAAAGGGTCTAGACGCCATCTGGGTGATCGTAGATCGGTTGACCAAGTCTACCCATTTTCTACCGATCAAGATCAGATACAAATTGGAACAGCTGGCGAAACTTTACGTAAAGGAAATAGTATCACGTCATGGAGTGCCGGTATCTATCGTGTCTGACAGAGATCCGCGTTTCACGTCAAATTTTTGGAGAAGTCTACAGGAGAGACTGGGAACACAGTTAAGAATGAGTACGGCATATCATCCTCAGACTGATGGTCAAAGTGAGCGAACAATCCAGACCTTAGAGGATATGCTTCGGGCAGTTGTGATGGACTTAAGTGGCAGCTGGGACGATCACTTGCCGCTAGTAGAGTTCGCCTACAATAATAGCTACCATGCTAGCATTGGTATGCCACCGTACGAAGCATTGTATGGAAGGAAGTGTCGAACACCGTTGTGTTGGGATGAAGTTGGTGAACGGAGATTGTTGGGACCAGAATTGGTACAACAAACCGTGGAAATTATTAAGGTAATAAGACAGCGGTTAGTAGCAGCTCAGGATCGCCAGAAGAAGTATGCCGACTTACATCGTCAGAAACGAGACTTTGAAGTTGGTAGCTTTGTGTTTCTGAAGGTATCTCCCTGGAAGGGGAAGATCCGTTTTGGGAAGAAGGGCAAGCTGAGCCCTAGGTTCATAGGACCGTTCGAGATTCTGAGGAGAATAGGCGAAGTGGCGTACGAGGTAGCATTACCTCCTGAACTTGAGCACATCCACAACGTGTTCCATGTATCAGTGCTACGTCCGTATAAGCCGGACTACAAGCATGTCATTTCCTATGAACCAATTCAAGTCGAAAGGGACTTATCGTATGAGGAGATTCCTGTCCAAATACTTGATAGAAAGGAGCAGAGGCTGAGAAATAAAGTCATTCACTCGGTTAAAGTTCTCTGGAGAAATCACGCGGTGGAAGAAGCCACGTGGGAACTCGAAGAGAAGATGAGAGCTAATTACCCCCAGTTATTCGAGTAACCTTAGATTGAAATTCCGAGGACGGAATTTTTATAAGGGGGAGAGGATGTAATGCCCAGAAATTTTTAAAATCCTGTACAATTTATTTTAACGTATGAAATTCATTTTTATTTAATTTAACAAATTTAATTGGATCCATGTGGGTATTAGTATTTAATTATATAAATACGTGGTCCAATAATTTTCGGTGCATTGAAGGGATTCACTAATAGTTAAATAAATTAGTGGGTTAACCCTACGAATTTAATTGCAGGAAAATTTGGGAAGTTAATAAATAATTTTATCATTATCGGATTAAACAACTCGAATAAAGAATTTTGGTTAAAATAAATATTTTAAATAATTAATTAATTAGTTTGGTTATTTAAATTAGAATATTAGAATTTCTTAGTGGTTAATTTAAATTGGGAAAATTTCCTTGGCCATTGCTTTTATTTAGTTCTAATTTGAGTCCAAATCTTCTTTTCAATTTAATTCTTATTGGGCTGCCTCCTTGATTTAAACCAACCGGCCCAACCATATTTGGGTTGAGCCCAAAATCATTTCAGCCGAACCAAACCCATTTCTTTTTCTATCCTACCGGGTCGGATCATTTCAGCCGGCAAAAACAATTGAGGCAATCAGTAAGGAGATTTGGGGATATCAGAGTCTAAGGGTCTACACCCTCAATCAGATAGCAACGGGAAGGAGGGAGAGGGATTGAGCCAAGCCTATCCAGTCTCAAATCCATCAATCAAGGCAAACGGACAAGGATTGGCGCCGGCGACAGTGTGGTGACCAGCGGTCGGAGCAGGGAAAGGGGCGACGACCGAGCAGGCAGCGACTTGGACCAGAGGTCCCTGAAGTTCGGCGATTTAACCGGCGGAACTACGCGGCTCGAGGATTGATGAGACCACCGTTCGCTTAATCATCTCCTACCATCAGATATTGACCAAATCGTTGGGTATTGTCCTGTTTGAGCGAGGTAACAGCCAGCAAGAAGAGAAATTATTCCTCTATAAATTGAGCCCTAAAACCCCAAAGCGGTTGATTCTTTCGGCTCTTGTGAGTCTCAAATTGGAGCAAAACTTATACAAAGTTAGGGTTCGAAAATTAGAGGGAGAGACAAGGGAATTAGTCGTCGAATGTCCAGCTGGGTTTCATATTTTGGAAGAAGAAGGAAGGCAGCCAATCGAACGAAATCGAGGTATTAAGCAACTGTGATTGGTTGTTAAAATTCTGTAATAGCTTGGTTTGATTTAGGTTGTTTCTGGTATAACAGTATATCATTGTAACTGCCTTGGTATGAAACTCAGACCTTGTTTTATAATTATTGGGTTTAAAGACTTGGTAGTGATTGTGTTAATGTTGCTTGGTTTGGAATTGAGAAATCTGGTATTGTGTTGTTATATTGGGTTGTGTTCTGAACCTAACTGCCATGAAGGTTTTCTTTTCTTCCTTCTCGGTTGTTGATGTATGTGTTGTATTGTTTAGGAAAGTCAGTGTGGAGGGCCATGGAGGGTCCAGGTGATATAAGTTTGGGTCATAGGTGTGGATTTTCATATGTTTGGTTAGCTATTGTAGCACTTTAGTATGCCCCTCACCTGTTTGGGGTATTATCTGAAAGAACCAAGTGTTGTTGTAATGACTGAATAAGCTTATTCTTCATTTTGTATTAATTGTACTGCCAATGACAGTATTATGCCAAAGTCGAACCTTGAATTATTATATGGTAGTATTTTGGCTGTGCACAGGGACTGAAACTAGTATATGCATATCACTTGCTAACGGCAGTGTGTGTTATGAGTCCCAAACGTAGGTATTGAGGGTGTTGTGTGACTGGGAATCGAACCCAGCTTTGGGTAGGGATTTGTTGGGCCAATGGGTAACAACAAGTTAATGATTATTTATTAATTGTCAATAAATAATAAGAGGAATAATAGGTATTAATTATTAGTTAATATCAAATAATAATAAGGGTTAATGGGATAATTATTTATTATCTACCATTTAATAATTAATAAAGATAATAAATATTTAAGTATTATTTAGTTAATAATAAATAATAATTAAGCATGAATAAGTTAACAAAATAATTATTTATTATATAATAAATAAAGATAATAAATACTTAACTATTATTTAATTAAATAATAATTAAGTATAAATAAAGTTAATAAATAATTATTTATTATTTATCAATAAATAATACATAAAGATAATAAATATTTAATTATTATTTAATAATTAAGTATGAACAAGGTTAACAAATAATTATTTATTATTTATCGATAAATAATAAATAAAGTTAATAAATAGTTGATTATTGCTTAATTACTATTAAATAATAATCAAGTATGAATCAAGTTAATAATTTGATTATTTGTCAATAAGTGATAAATAAAGGTAACAAATATTCAAAGGAATAAATTATTTATTATTTATCAATAAATAATAAATAAAGATTTTAAATATTTAATTGTTATTCAAATAACATTGGATAATAACTAAGCATAAATAAGTTAACAAAATGATTATTTATTATTTACCCTTAAATAATAAATAAGGGTAATGAGTATTCAATTGTCATTAAATAATAAATAAGTATGAATATAGTTAATAAAGTGATTATTTATTATTTACCCTTAAATAATAAATAAAGAGAATAAATATTTAATTATTATTTAATCTTAAATAATAATTAAGTATAAGTAAAGATTATCAATAAATAATAAAAATAATAAATATTTAATTGTTATTCGAATGATATTTGATAACAATTAAGTATGACTAAAGGTAATGAAATAATTATTATCGTGATAAATAAGGATTGTTGAACTATGTTCAGGAACAGATAAGGGTAATAAATCCGGGAAACCAAAGAATAAGTAATCATGATTAGCTACCATCAATTTAATAGCTAAAGATTATTAATTTCTGTTTAGCTAATGTTAAATAGTAATTAAAATTTAGATGGTGAATTTTACCTGTTGAGTAAAAGGTATAGTGAGAGGTGTCAATATACAACTGTTAATTGATAAATCGACTTTATCCCATGATAGGTCACTCGAGATCAATTAATTAAAGCTAAACTATATCCGTAGCTGAGCAAACAGGCAAGTTCCTAACCCTAAACTTCTTACAATTGTTGCAAGTTCTTCTTACTCAATTTTTACATTGAGTAAGTTCTTTAACTGCATTTCTTCAATATATTGAATGCAAGTTTCTTTTTACTCAACTGTTACCTTGAGCAAGCTTTTAAACCTTATGCATTGTTTTAATTCGTGCAAAAAGGTATATATTGTTGCAAGTTATTCTTTAAGCTTGAATCTTATTTCCGAGCATGTTTTAAGTGGTCTAATTACTTTTAAAATTATTCCACATCTGTATATTTATTGACATTCACACTCGAGCATTTGAATTCGCATATTTAAATTCAGGAATTTATAAACCACTCATGGTTAAGTCTGAACCCTTGTTCGGTCAGACAATTATGTGAGAATTTATAAAAGCTATCCAAACCAATCAATGGTAAGGATTCTTAGACTGTATGAACACCCCTTTATGTATAGGGGAGTACCCCACGTACCGTATATAAGGTACAAACAGCAGAATTAAATGTTATGCATATACATAGGGTACGCGAGGCTGATCCCCTCAAGTACGTTATTCTGTAGCCAGTAACCAGAGGGTCAACCAGCTATTGACTCCTCTGGAAGTTATCGTTCAAAGTCTATCGGACTATCAATTGTTCTAAAAGCATTTAATGTTCTTGCTTCTGATTATTCTATTGTTGAAATCCCTTCAATATCCCTTCATCATGATATATTTTTATTGTTGCACCTTAAACTTGCTGGGCAAACTCGTTGCTCATTCTTGCTATATCATGACTTCATTGCAGCTAAACCCGAGACGTCAGGGAAGAACAAAGGGAAAGAAAAGATGAAATGATAAGACTTCTCGTAGCAGACTTTAGATTCATGTGTTAGTTAATTTCTGTTAATGTAATATAAACCCTAATAGCTAATTAGGGTATGGATTGTGTAAATGTTTAAGGTTAATCGTATTCTGGGGCTAGTAACACCTTGTAATGAACAACGTATGTTTATTTTATTTCGCATTTTAGATACCATATGTTGTTATAGGTGGATGTTTATGTTGGATCGTGATGACCGGATCCGGGTATTTGGAAACCCGAATTTTGGGGGCGTCACAGGTTGGTATCAAAGCTGTAGGTTATAAACTTTAGGATCGCGAAACCTAGGATATAACCTTCATAGTAAACTCATATCGAGTGTTAGGAGATAAATCGAGGAGATTTATCATATGTGGTTTTGATGAATTGGGGAATTCATCGAGTCGAGTAGTACCCAATGAAATATAACTTCATTTCTTCAATGAATATATTTTATTGTTGTACTAATGTTAGTTTTTGTGTGTTTGTAGGATGGCTGCTATAGGGGAGACCAGTGGAGCCCGTGAGGAGGAGGTATTTATAGACATACCGGTAGTAGCGGAGCAGCTGGTGGGCTATGCTCCTATTGCCCCGGGATTGTTACAGGAGGAGTCCGAGCCGGAGGAGGACTACCATAGGGAGCTACCAGAGCCAGTAGTAGGTGGGGTGATGAGGTCCGGTAGTCAGGACCCTGATACTGAGGAGGAGGATCCCGAGGCCGAGGGGGAGGAGCCACCTGCTGAAATTGATGGCATGGGGTCCACTGCAGATGATATCATCGAGGGGTTGACTGACAGAAATGAGGAGCTGGAGGCTCGGATTGCTCATTTGGAGGAGCAAAACCAGACTCATCAGTTCATGGAGGACCAGTACAGAGACCTGGCCTACCAGCTCGAACATGACTTAGGGGTGGCTAAGGTACAGTTGCAGGGCTACGAGACCTCAGCACAGCAGGTCGGACCACTGCTACATCAGTTAGTGGCCCGAAACGCTGAGTTGAGGGAGAGACTGGAGCAGAGGGATTTACAGATCGCCCACCTGAGGGCGAAACAGGAGGCTATGAGGTTCGAGGCTGGACTGGAGGTGGCTGCGAGGGATATGCGCGTCAGGGAGGCCTGGGCCAGGGAGGCCAGGAGGGTCGATCAGCTAGAGGACCAGCTAGAGGCCAGGGCGGGCGGGTGAGGATAGAGACCCTAGGCCATGCCCTAGATGCAGCCTACAGGAGACCCCCGGACTGAGATAGGGGAGTCCAGTCGCTCTGTTCGTCGCAGGGTCGGGGATGGAGCATTTTCTGGTCAGCAGGCTCGGATCCGTCATGATGTATAGTGATGGGATAGGATGGTTGTTTAGTTGCTAGTACAGTCAGTCCCACCTTTTGTTATATTAGGGACGTATGCATATTTGTATTGAGAAACATTTTATTTGCTTTCTTGTTGGGGTAGTAGTCAAACCCCAACTTTTGTTGCCTTAGAGGATGGGCAGTATCATTCCCCACTTTTTATTTTAGGGGGATGTTTGGTAGGACACAGTGGCGCATTTATAGCAGTATGCCACAGGTTTCGTCTTGTAACAAACGGTGGTATATGAATATAAATGCAGATGTTTCACTTAAATCAAATGTGTTGATAGATATTTTACCTTTGATTGCTTATTTTAATAACATGACGTGTAAAATGTAAATCTATAGGTAAAAGTCATCAGTTTCCTTATTCAAACCATGCCGAGAGGAAGGCCACGTAACCAGCGAGTTGAGGAATCAGAAAGTGAGGTTGGAGACCAAACCAACCCCATGAGGAATGTTTTGCGGAAATGCTGGCAGAGGCCATGCAATCAAGACCGCCAACTGGAAGAACCCAAGCCGCAGCCGAGCCAGCGCATCATCTGGTAAACTTTAAAGATTTCAAATTGGTCGGACCACCTGAGTTCAAGGGAACTCTTAACCCAGTCGAAGCGCAGACCTGGATAGAAGAGATAGAAAAGGTCTTTGAGGTGGCAAGGGTGGCAGAGGAACAGAAAACAAGCTTTGCTACCTTCATGTTAAAAGGCGAGGCAAAACTACTGGTGGAAGGCCAACAGAGGCCGAGTGGAAGAAAGGCAGGCACTGTCGCTTGGGATCGTTTTAAGGAAATGTTCTTGGAAAATTACTTTCCAGAGAGCATGAAGCAGGAGATGGAGATCAAGTTCCTGGAACTAAAACAAGGGAACATGTCTGTGGCTGAGTACGCAGCTAAGTTTAATGAGTTGGCACGGTTTGCAGCTCACCAAGTCAGCACCGAGGAAAGGAAAGCTCGTAGGTTTGAGCAGGGGTTGAAGCCATGGTTATACCGTTCTGTGGCGGTATTAAAAATCAGAACATTCGCAGAACTAATGGAGAGGGCAATCATTGCAGAGGGTGGCAGTGAGGCCCTGGCCAAATACAACCAAGAGAAGAAGAAAGGACATGAGGGCCCAAAGGCAGGGAGCAGCGGGGGCAGCAACCCCAATAAACGCAAATGGAGTGAGAGCCAATCTTTCGGGAGCAATAAACCCAGAGGAAACCAGTCAGGAGGGGAGGCAAAGAAACCAGGCAGGTGCAATAATTGCGGCAAGAACCACACCGGGGAATGTATGAAGGGAAAGAGTGTTTGTTACCGGTGTGGGCAACCGGGGCACATGGCTCCCCAATGTCAGAATAAGCCAAAGGGGGGATGTTTTTCATGTGGAGCACCCGACCACCAAATGAGGGATTGTCCGAAGAAGAAGGGTGACACCGGGAGTGGCAACAGGAACAACAACAACAGCGGGAACAATAACCGACTGAGCTATGGGGCACCAGCCAGTCAGGCTAACAGGCCGACAGCCCGCACGTTCAATATGACCGTCCAGGATGCAATGGAATCCAAGGACGTGGTGTCAGGTATCATCCCAATCAATGATATAAATGCATATGTGTTATTTGATTCGGGTGTTACTTGCTCTTTTGTTTCCGAAGAATTTGCTAGTCAGTTAAATGTACCTTGTGAAAAGTTAAAACACCCTATGAACGTAGAAGTAGCCAACAAGGAAATTATCCCCGTAGAATGCATTCATAGGAATTGTTGTGCTGAATTGCGAGGATTTAAGCTCAATGTGGATTTGATACCAATTCGACTGGGAGAGTTCGATGTAAATCTTGGGAATGGATTGGCTATCAACCCACGGAGCAGTTATTGACTGTAAGAAGAAATGTATACACCTAAAGACTTCTAATAAGTCGAAGGTGGTATTTTATGGCAGCAAATCACCAAAACCATCTTGTTGTCTCACTATGATGCAAACAAGGAGATTACTGAAGAAAGGATGCGAGTGTTATTTGGCCCATGTGGTCGATACTCGTCAGGTCGGGGATGAGATGAGTCAAATACCAGTCGTGAGAGATTTCGCCGATGTCTTTCCCGATGAACTTCCGGGACTGCCGCCGGATAGGGAAACTGAGTTTGTGATCGATTTGGCACCAGGAACCGCACCAATATCGAAGCCGCCGTATCGAATGGCACCGGTAGAGATGAAGGAGTTGATGGTGCAACTGCAGGAGCTGTTAGATAAAGGTTATATCAGACTGAGTGTGTCCCCGTGGGGAGCGCCAGTTCTGTTTGTAAAGAAGAAAGACGGTTCAATGAGGCTTTGTATCGATTATCGGGAGTTGAACAAAGTTACGATTAAGAATAGCTATCCGCTTCCTAGGATTGACGATCTGTTTGATCAACTTAAGGGAGTGAAGTACTTTTCAAAGATCGACTTAAGAACAGGCTATCATCAACTGAAGGTGAGGCAAGAAGATATCCCGAAGACTGCATTCAGAACTCGTTACGGGCACTTCGAGTTTCTGGTAATGTCTTTTGGATTGACGAATGCACCAGCAGCATTCATGGATATGATGAACAGAGTGTTCAAGCAGTACTTGGAAAGTTCGTAGTTGTATTCATCGATGACATCTTGGTGTATTCAGAAACAGAGGAGGAGCATGCTGAACATTTAAAGATTGTATTAGGAGCTCTCAGGAGGGATAAATTATATGCAAAGTTTTCCAAGTGTGAGTTTTGGTTACATAGAGTGCAGTTTCTGGGTCATGTCATCGACAAGAATGGTGTTTCGGTGGACCCAGCAAAAGTGGAAGCAGTTATCAACTGGGAACAGCCGAAGACGCCGACAGAGATCCGAAGTTTCTTGGGATTAGCGGGATACTATCGAAGATTCATCCAGGATTTTTCCAAGATAGCATCGCCATTGACCAATCTCACCAGGAAAACAGTCAAGTTTGTTTGGTCAGAGAAGTGTGAAGAGAGTTTCATGGAATTGAAGAAGAGACTTAGCCAAGCACCGGTGTTGACCTTACCAGACAACACTGGAGGCTTTGTAGTATATAGCGATGCATCACACAAGGGTCTTGGCTGTGTACTGATGCAACACGGCAAGGTCGTGGCGTACGCATCGCGTCAGCTGAAGGATTATGAGAAGGGTTATCCGACTCATGACTTGGAGTTGGCAGCGGTAGTTTTCGCCTTGAAGATTTGGAGACACTACCTATACGGGGAGAAGTGCGAGATATATACAGATCACAAAAGTCTGAAATATATCTTCACTCAAAAGGAGCTGAACATGAGGCAGCGCCGGTGGTTTAGAATTGATCAAGGACTACGACTGTGAAATTCTGTACCATCCGGGCAAAGCAAATGTAGTGGCTGATGCCCTAAGCAGGAAAGGCAAGGTGAAATTGATGCAGCTGACGGCTCAAGAGGAGTTGGTAAAGGACTTTGAACGTCTGGAACTGGAGGTTAGGTACCCAATGGAGGCGGACAATAAATTGTTTACTGTAACGGCGGGTCCGACTCTACTGGATAAGATACAGGAGGCCCAGGAATTTGACGAAGAATGCATTGACATTAAGAAACAATTATCGGAGGGAAAAGCATCGAAGTATAAGGTTGACAGCACAGGATTACTGAGATTCGAGGGAAGGATCTGGATACCCTACGTACCAGACTTAAGGGAAGAGATTTTGCAGGAAGCCCATAATACGAGATTTTCGGTACATCCAGGTAGCACCAAGATGTATCAAGATCTTCGTCAACATTATTGGTGGCCGCATTTGAAAGGGGAAGTTGCAGAGTTCGTTAGCCGGTGTTTGACCTGTCAACGGATCAAGGCTGAGCACCAACGACCGAGCGGATTGTTGCAACCCTTGGAGATTCCAGAATGGAAATGGGAGCACATTACTATGGATTTTGTGGTAGGACTCCCGACAACTCAAAAGGGTCTAGACGCCATCTGGGTGATCGTAGATCGGTTGACCAAGTCTACCCATTTTCTACCGATCAAGATCAGATACAAATTGGAACAGCTGGCGAAACTTTACGTAAAGGAAATAGTATCACGTCATGGAGTGCCGGTATCTATCGTGTCTGACAGAGATCCGCGTTTCACGTCAAATTTTTGGAGAAGTCTACAGGAGAGACTGGGAACACAGTTAAGAATGAGTACGGCATATCATCCTCAGACTGATGGTCAAAGTGAGCGAACAATCCAGACCTTAGAGGATATGCTTCGGGCAGTTGTGATGGACTTAAGTGGCAGCTGGGACGATCACTTGCCGCTAGTAGAGTTCGCCTACAATAATAGCTACCATGCTAGCATTGGTATGCCACCGTACGAAGCATTGTATGGAAGGAAGTGTCGAACACCGTTGTGTTGGGATGAAGTTGGTGAACGGAGATTGTTGGGACCAGAATTGGTACAACAAACCGTGGAAATTATTAAGGTAATAAGACAGCGGTTAGTAGCAGCTCAGGATCGCCAGAAGAAGTATGCCGACTTACATCGTCAGAAACGAGACTTTGAAGTTGGTAGCTTTGTGTTTCTGAAGGTATCTCCCTGGAAGGGGAAGATCCGTTTTGGGAAGAAGGGCAAGCTGAGCCCTAGGTTCATAGGACCGTTCGAGATTCTGAGGAGAATAGGCGAAGTGGCGTACGAGGTAGCATTACCTCCTGAACTTGAGCACATCCACAACGTGTTCCATGTATCAGTGCTACGTCCGTATAAGCCGGACTACAAGCATGTCATTTCCTATGAACCAATTCAAGTCGAAAGGGACTTATCGTATGAGGAGATTCCTGTCCAAATACTTGATAGAAAGGAGCAGAGGCTGAGAAATAAAGTCATTCACTCGGTTAAAGTTCTCTGGAGAAATCACGCGGTGGAAGAAGCCACGTGGGAACTCGAAGAGAAGATGAGAGCTAATTACCCCCAGTTATTCGAGTAACCTTAGATTGAAATTCCGAGGACGGAATTTTTATAAGGGGGAGAGGATGTAATGCCCAGAAATTTTTAAAATCCTGTACAATTTATTTTAACGTATGAAATTCATTTTTATTTAATTTAACAAATTTAATTGGATCCATGTGGGTATTAGTATTTAATTATATAAATACGTGGTCCAATAATTTTCGGTGCATTGAAGGGATTCACTAATAGTTAAATAAATTAGTGGGTTAACCCTACGAATTTAATTGCAGGAAAATTTGGGAAGTTAATAAATAATTTTATCATTATCGGATTAAACAACTCGAATAAAGAATTTTGGTTAAAATAAATATTTTAAATAATTAATTAATTAGTTTGGTTATTTAAATTAGAATATTAGAATTTCTTAGTGGTTAATTTAAATTGGGAAAATTTCCTTGGCCATTGCTTTTATTTAGTTCTAATTTGAGTCCAAATCTTCTTTTCAATTTAATTCTTATTGGGCTGCCTCCTTGATTTAAACCAACCGGCCCAACCATATTTGGGTTGAGCCCAAAATCATTTCAGCCGAACCAAACCCATTTCTTTTTCTATCCTACCGGGTCGGATCATTTCAGCCGGCAAAAACAATTGAGGCAATCAGTAAGGAGATTTGGGGATATCAGAGTCTAAGGGTCTACACCCTCAATCAGATAGCAACGGGAAGGAGGGAGAGGGATTGAGCCAAGCCTATCCAGTCTCAAATCCATCAATCAAGGCAAACGGACAAGGATTGGCGCCGGCGACAGTGTGGTGACCAGCGGTCGGAGCAGGGAAAGGGGCGACGACCGAGCAGGCAGCGACTTGGACCAGAGGTCCCTGAAGTTCGGCGATTTAACCGGCGGAACTACGCGGCTCGAGGATTGATGAGACCACCGTTCGCTTAATCATCTCCTACCATCAGATATTGACCAAATCGTTGGGTATTGTCCTGTTTTGAGCGAGGTAACAGCCAGCAAGAAGAGAAATTATTCCTCTATAAATTGAGCCCTAAAACCCCAAAGCGGTTGATTCTTTCGGCTCTTGTGAGTCTCAAATTGGAGCAAAACTTATACAAAGTTAGGGTTCGAAAATTAGAGGGAGAGACAAGGGAATTAGTCGTCGAATGTCCAGCTGGGTTTCATATTTTGGAAGAAGAAGGAAGGCAGCCAATCGAACGAAATCGAGGTATTAAGCAACTGTGATTGGTTGTTAAAATTCTGTAATAGCTTGGTTTGATTTAGGTTGTTTCTGGTATAACAGTATATCATTGTAACTGCCTTGGTATGAAACTCAGACCTTGTTTTATAATTATTGGGTTTAAAGACTTGGTAGTGATTGTGTTAATGTTGCTTGGTTTGGAATTGAGAAATCTGGTATTGTGTTGTTATATTGGGTTGTGTTCTGAACCTAACTGCCATGAAGGTTTTCTTTTCTTCCTTCTCGGTTGTTGATGTATGTGTTGTATTGTTTAGGAAAGTCAGTGTGGAGGGCCATGGAGGGTCCAGGTGATATAAGTTTGGGTCATAGGTGTGGATTTTCATATGTTTGGTTAGCTATTGTAGCACTTTAGTATGCCCCTCACCTGTTTGGGGTATTATCTGAAAGAACCAAGTGTTGTTGTAATGACTGAATAAGCTTATTCTTCATTTTGTATTAATTGTACTGCCAATGACAGTATTATGCCAAAGTCGAACCTTGAATTATTATATGGTAGTATTTTGGCTGTGCACAGGGACTGAAACTAGTATATGCATATCACTTGCTAACGGCAGTGTGTGTTATGAGTCCCAAACGTAGGTATTGAGGGTGTTGTGTGACTGGGAATCGAACCCAGCTTTGGGTAGGGATTTGTTGGGCCAATGGGTAACAACAAGTTAATGATTATTTATTAATTGTCAATAAATAATAAGAGGAATAATAGGTATTAATTATTAGTTAATATCAAATAATAATAAGGGTTAATGGGATAATTATTTATTATCTACCATTTAATAATTAATAAAGATAATAAATATTTAAGTATTATTTAGTTAATAATAAATAATAATTAAGCATGAATAAGTTAACAAAATAATTATTTATTATATAATAAATAAAGATAATAAATACTTAACTATTATTTAATTAAATAATAATTAAGTATAAATAAAGTTAATAAATAATTATTTATTATTTATCAATAAATAATAAATAAAGATAATAAATATTTAATTATTATTTAATAATTAAGTATGAACAAGGTTAATAAATAATTATTTATTATTTATCGATAAATAATAAATAAAGTTAATAAATAGTTGATTATTGCTTAATTACTATTAAATAATAATCAAGTATGAATCAAGTTAATAATTTGATTATTTGTCAATAAGTGATAAATAAAGGTAACAAATATTCAAAGGAATAAATTATTTATTATTTATCAATAAATAATAAATAAAGATTTTAAATATTTAATTGTTATTCAAATAACATTGGATAATAACTAAGCATAAATAAGTTAACAAAATGATTATTTATTATTTACCCTTAAATAATAAATAAGGGTAATGAGTATTTAATTGTCATTAAATAATAAATAAGTATGAATATAGTTAATAAAGTGATTATTTATTATTTACCCTTAAATAATAAATAAAGAGAATAAATATTTAATTATTATTTAATCTTAAATAATAATTAAGTATAAGTAAAGATTATCAATAAATAATAAAAATAATAAATATTTAATTGTTATTCGAATGATATTTGATAACAATTAAGTATGACTAAAGGTAATGAAATAATTATTATCGTGATAAATAAGGATTGTTGAACTATGTTCAGGAACAGATAAGGGTAATAAATCCGGGAAACCAAAGAATAAGTAATCATGATTAGCTACCATCAATTTAATAGCTAAAGATTATTAATTTCTGTTTAGCTAATGTTAAATAGTAATTAAAATTTAGATGGTGAATTTTACCTGTTGAGTAAAAGGTATAGTGAGAGGTGTCAATATACAACTGTTAATTGATAAATCGACTTTATCCCATGATAGGTCACTCGAGATCAATTAATTAAAGCTAAACTATATCCGTAGCTGAGCAAACAGGCAAGTTCCTAACCCTAAACTTCTTACATTGTTGCAAGTTCTTCTTACTCAATTTTTACATTGAGTAAGTTCTTTAACTGCATTTCTTCAATATATTGAATGCAAGTTTCTTTTTACTCAACTGTTACCTTGAGCAAGCTTTTAAACCTTATGCATTGTTTTAATTCGTGCAAAAAGGTATATATTGTTGCAAGTTATTCTTTAAGCTTGAATCTTATTTCCGAGCATGTTTTAAGTGGTCTAATTACTTTTAAAATTATTCCACATCTGTATATTTATTGACATTCACACTCGAGCATTTGAATTCGCATATTTAAATTCAGGAATTTATAAACCACTCATGGTTAAGTCTGAACCCTTGTTCGGTCAGACAATTATGTGAGAATTTATAAAAGCTATCCAAACCAATCAATGGTAAGGATTCTTAGACTGTATGAACACCCCTTTATGTATAGGGGAGTACCCCACGTACCGTATATAAGGTACAAACAGCAGAATTAAATGTTATGCATATACATAGGGTACGCGAGGCTGATCCCCTCAAGTACGTTATTCTGTAGCCAGTAACCAGAGGGTCAACCAGCTATTGACTCCTCTGGAAGTTATCGTTCAAAGTCTATCGGACTATCAATTGTTCTAAAAGCATTTAATGTTCTTTGCTTCTGATTATTCTATTGTTGAAATCCCTTCAATATCCCTTCATCATGATATATTTTTATTGTTGCACCTTAAACTTGCTGGGCAAACTCGTTGCTCATTCTTGCTATATCATGACTTCATTGCAGCTAAACCCGAGACGTCAGGGAAGAACAAAGGGAAAGAAAAGATGAAATGATAAGACTTCTCGTAGCAGACTTTAGATTCATGTGTTAGTTAATTTCTGTTAATGTAATATAAACCCTAATAGCTAATTAGGGTATGGATTGTGTAAATGTTTAAGGTTAATCGTATTCTGGGGCTAGTAACACCTTGTAATGAACAACGTATGTTTATTTTATTCCGCATTTTAGATACCATATGTTGTTATAGGTGGATGTTTATGTTGGATCGTGATGACCGGATCCGGGTATTTGGAAACCCGAATTTGGGGGCGTCACAATTATGTTAATGCCTAAATTTCACTTCAACTGATGCTCAAATAAGATTTCTAGAGTTTCAATGATATCTTTTACAAGTATTTTAACCAAAATTTTTTTTAAGTCACAACTAGCTAAACAGATGGATATGTGCTTTGAAGTTCAAAAAGATCACAAACAGTATAAAACCAACTCATAAGTCAAAATATAAACTAAGCATGCTTCTCAACTTCACAAGAATTACAAAAAAGAAAAAAAAATTAAACCATTTTTTCCTTATCCTTGGCCATAATCATATTCAAATCAAATCATTGCTCATCTATCCTAAAAACATACTAACTAAAATGCAAATCTAACTAAATTCAAATACCAAATAAATAAACAAACACAAGAATACACCCCCAAACTTAAACTAGACATTGTCCTCAATGGCTAAGATAAAAAAAAAAAAGCAAATGACTTCCCTGAAAATCACTAATTGGCCACTTCAGCATCCTCCTTACCCGCTAAATCTGGAGCATATTCCATATGTTTGCTATCTGGTACCTAAAGACAATTGACATAACTAAGTAAAATACAATTAAATAAAAACTAAACAACTAAACTGCAATAAACTGCAATAAACTAAAAATAAAAATAAAAAATAAAATAAAAATAACACTTGGGTTGCCTCCCAAGAAGCGCTTATTTTAAAGTCGTCAGCCCGACTACTTCCTCTTCTCTCAATCAGGTTTAATCGCAAAACTTGTCATTGCATCTCCTCTTAGTCTTTTCTTTGAATTCCTTGGCATCATTGTACATTTGCAAACCCCCAAACTTATCTTCATCCATTGGCAGAAAATAACTCTCATCAATCGATTCAACTTTTCCTACATCCTTGACGACATCAATCCGGAAGCACTCCTCACGATTATATAGAAGCTTGATTGTCTTGACCACCTTGAATGTAACATTTTCTTCTTATGGCCCATTCTTGAACCTTTTCTTTTCAGCTTCATTAACATCTTTCACATCATCATGTGACCTTTTTAGTTTTCCTCCCCTAGCCTTATATAGCTCCTCACCATTTCGACATGGAATTGCATTGTCATGCTCCACGCTTTCTCTTCTTGGATTTAACTCTGTATCGCTTGGCAAAGTATTGAGAGGATAATTTTTAAGTGCATTAGCAAGCTGTTTTACTTGATTCTCGAGATTTTGAAGTGCCACTTGTTGATTGTTCATCGTCATCTCATACTACTCTATAAAATTGGTAAGGCGTTCCTTAAAATTCATCATCTCTTGCTGTGATGGAGGTGGATACAAGAATTCTAGTGGGTATGATGGACTTGGAGTATAGAATTGATCCTGATTATCAAAGCTCCATGAAAAGTCTTTGTAATCATGCCAACCTGGATGATAGAGATTTGGGTTGGTACTGGGTTGCTGTTGATTGTAGACCTTTTTAGTGGACTGACTCCCAAGAGCATCAACTGTACTTGAAAGCGCTGTTATCTAGGTTGATAATGTTGTAAATGCACTAACGTCGCTTATCATTGTCGCCCTTGATTGCGTCATTCCCTCATACGACTATTGATAATTAAATACAGTCATGGTACCTGAAAAGGAAGTAAAACAAAAATAAAAATAAATAAAATTAAAAAAATGTTTAAATTAAGATTAATTTGATTAAAATTAATAATGACAAAATATTAAGTTAATTCCCCGGCAACGGCACCAAAAACTTGTTGCCCAAAATTCGTATTGACAATTTACACGCAAGTATACGTAGTCAACAAGTAATAAAGAGTAAGTAGAGTATTGTTCCCACGAGGAAATATGTTAATATTTATCAATTACTAATTTTTAATCCAATTAATCCTATTCAAACTACGAATGATATTTGAGAATTAAAATTAAAATTAACTAATAGATAACGTTCACAAGAATAAATCACAGATTTAATGAGTTAAGATTACAACTTTCCTTGGTATTTCATTTAAATCAATTTACTGACTATTTAATACGGATAATTAACATGAATCAATAACACAGAACTCTTTCCACAATTCACGCACTTCTTTCGAATGATACGTAAACAAATCCTCATAAATCTAGCAATTAAGCAATAGATTTATAAAGAACACCCTAATCAATTAATTCACTATATTCCTATGTGAATCAACTCGAATAAGGTTTCTAAGCACAAGTTCTATCAATGGTTACAAAAGACACAAAAGTATATTCCTATCCTACATGCTAATCATATTAATCCTATTCAGATTATATGAACAGATTCTATCATATCCAGATCTAAATCTATAATCCATTTTCCAATTTTATATAGATTATCCCAGAAATTGTTGGCCAACCAATTATTCAACAAGCACAGGACATAATAATTGATTCAATGAAAACTAACTTATATTAAATAAGAAGCATCAATCTAAAATTCATACCAAGTTCCGTTGCAATCTTAATTGAAAATTAGTTCATAACAATAAAAGAAAACATCATCCAGATCATCAAATTAAACATCCCAAATAATTACAAGAATCAAAGATTTAGAAAGAAATAGAAGAAACTGTTTGGTTGCCCCTAATCTTCTTCTTGATCTCCAGTCCTTGCAATCTTTCTTTGTGTTCTCCTTTTTTTTGTCTCTACAAAACTCTTATTGTATCTCTCCAAATCTTCTCCCAATTGGTCTTCTTCAAAAACTCTCCTTCAGATTCCTTTTTGGCCTAGAAATCTTTCTTTCCAATTAATTTTCACTTTCTTCGCTGGCCAAATCTGATGTTGGGCGTCATTACGCCGCTCCTAGCACAAATCTGGGCGTCATTACACCACTCTTAGACACTATATTTACAAAAATGCCATTATGCTCATTTTTAATGATTTTTAATTATTTTCTTCTCCAAAATGACATATATGCCCTTCTTGCTCCATCCTACAATAAATAAACATAAAAACAAATAAAATACTCTAAAAATTACTTAAAGATAACAATTATTAAGCCTAAAAATACCCGATTTGTAAGTATAAAACCCACTCATCACATACTAATACTGTTTCCATATTAGCCCTTAAAATAAATTTCTAGTAATAATGTCTTGCACTTAAAATCTTTTGGGCTAGAGAATCTTAAATATTTCCTATGTGATCCCTAACAGGCTTAGATCAAGTAGGAACCATTATAACATTTGAACCACTATTGGTCCTCCATGAAATTACTTCACCATATATGAATAGATCTTCCTTTAAGTCCAAACCTGCTAAAAATCACTCCATGCAAAATATAATATTTCCATGCAAAGTACATTATCTCCATTCAAAGCATATTATTTTCATGCACATAATATTATTCTCATGCAAAATATATTATTTCTATACAAAGCATATTTATTATTTTCATGCAACATATTAACTCCATACAAAACATATTATCATCATTAAAACATAATATATAAACCAACACTCTCCCCCTTTTGATGATGATAATATATAACTCCCCCTAAATATATAGCTCCCCTAAAACCATGAAATTTATCATTAAGCACAAGTTAGCAGAAAATATCTCCATAAAATATGTTGTCATCATTAAAACAAAAACATATAAATCAACATTCTCCCATTTTTGATGATGACAATATATAGCTCCCCCTAAATATGCATATAATATATTAAACAGGAACCAAGCTAAAACAATCTAGATAGACTGTTATAATTCAAATTGAACCATTACCAAATGTAAATGCCCCATTCGAATTATCTCTCCCCATTTGTCATTATCAAAAAATAATCTTCTATATGGCTCTTCATAATAACAAAAGGGAATAATAAGAGATGTATAATTCATATTAATCACAAGTTAAATTATTTAGCTCCTCATGAATTTAGATATAACATATCAATTAGTTACTCTCTCCTCTTGTCATCAACACAAAATAATTCATAAGAAATTTTTAAAGCCAGAATCTAGTTATCTCTTCCCCTTTGACATCAACAAAAATTAATTCATATCAATTTAGCTGAATTTAGTTCTCTCACCCCCTTTGTCAACATTAAAAGAACTAAGTGCAAAGATAAAGAATAACACTAGAGCAAGCTTATAACAATAACACATATAATAAGTAAACAAAATGATCATACCTTTGGAATTTTTTATATATCAATAATTTTTTCTTTTTATCAGTAGTAAGCTTGATAGATGTGCTCCTTAGTGTAGCTTTGGATTTTGTATAAATCTCGTCGATAGCTCTCTTGTGGTCATCCCAATGTTGGGATCACCTATTATCAGATTTGGAGGATGATTTCTCACAGTTCTGGACGATCTAGGAAGTCTAGCAGTGGTCATTTCCTCTTCAGGTTCAGGCTTTGGTATATCTGTTTCTGTCTCTGAATGTTCGTCTAACTTTTCGTCTAAAGCAGAAGGGTCGAGCTGTTTGGATTTGGGTGTCTGCATATTTGAGTTTTCTTCTAAAACAGATGAGTCAGGCTATCTGATATCATCTGTTTGTTTTCTTAGTTCATCTGTTTTTCCTTATGGTGTAGACGGGTTAGGCTGTCTGGATTGAGTTGTCTGATTTTTATGATTCAGATTGTCTTTTCCTGTAGAGTCCTCATTCTCTTTCTTTCAAAGTAAAGTACTATCCATATCCCCTTTTGACTTTGGGATATCTACAAAACAAACAAATAGTCTCTACCTTTTTGGTACCCAAATTTCTTTGGGTCCTTTTGGGTTAATAACATATAAATCACATTTCTTTACCCAAATTTGTTTTATTCTAATTTTGTTACAATTAGAATCCAAATGACCTTTAAAACCACATTTTTTTACAAGTAACAAACGGTGAACAACAAAGTGGCTTAAACCTTGGTTTACTATTAATCATTATAATATTATCATTAGTTCTGTTTTTCACATTTTTAATAGGATTATACCCAATCCCTTGCTTATCAATGATAGATCCTTGAGCACTCAATATTATATTCAAATTCTATTCTCCTTGTACAAATTTTGCAAGGTTCTTTTTCAAATATATTATTTCTTCATTATTATCATTATTATCATGTTGCACATTCATTATTTCTCCATCATTAAAGCATCTATGCATGCATCTCTCATTTTCAAATTTTCTCTTAAAATATCATTTTCATTTTTAAGATATTCATTTTCTTTTATCTCTTCAATAAGTGACTCAACTTCATTTATTAACTCATTTATGCAATTCTTAAAATAAGCAGTTTCCTTTTTGAGCTGTTGATTTTTATTTTGTAAAGCAAGATAATCAGGTGTAGATATTTCAAAAGCTTCATGAAAATTTGTTACCTCAAGTTGATCATCATCTTCTAGTCCCATGAAACAGAGTTGGCCAATTTCTTCTTCTTGTTCTGTTTTGGACTTAGTTGAGCTACCTTTTTGATTCTTCCCTTGTTTCTTCCTTTGAAGTAGTCTCTCGAGTTTTTTTGAGAGCATTTCAATTTTTTCATCAAAATCTTCATGATCACCTTCATTGTTGCTCTCGGCTTGAAGTGCCAATGTTTTCTTTATTGGTGCCTCATCTTCATCATCATACCTCTTAAGTTAATTTTCAAACTCTTCAAGTTCACCAAAGAGAGTGAGAGTCTCCATAGTGCTAATTGTTGGTGATCTTGGACATGCTGAGACAGTTCATTAGGGTGAGGAACCTCGCTTGAGCTTCATTGATTGTTTCATCCTTTTCTAACTTGAATAGCTCATAGTTTTGCATTAGCATACTCAACTTCACCTCCTTCACTTTGGAAGTACCTTCGTAGCTTATCAAGATAGTATCCCAGATTTCTTTTGCCGTGTTACATGCTAAAACTTTATCAATTTCATCTTGGACCATTCTGCTTAGCAAGGTGTTCATGGCATTTGTAGACACCCAAATTTTGCACTTCGTATACTAACCCTGACAGGAGGGCAAAATCGTCAAGTGAACCGGCCTACGAGAGCAGAGGATGGGCACAAGTACGAACACTCGACGCCACCGCGACGATTTACAACCAAAACCGACGTGACAACAAGGCCGTCCGAAATGAGCATTCCCGAATGATGTGGCACGTCTCCCAGTAATTCCCGGACTGTAAAATATAAGCCTGTCGGTGAAAACCGATGTCACGACATGAGAATCGAGGCGTAGCATGAAAATCGAGAAAGTCAAACCAGCCAGCCGCGGAATGATCTGCGACCAATAAGTGCGCCTTTTGAAAACACGGAACTCGAAACACGGAAACCGAAAACCAGCTGAGTGGATGGGGGGCAGCCAGCCAGCCGCAGATCAATTTGCGGCCAGCCTATTTCAGCTCATTCCTTCATTCAGCATCCAGGAGGTTAGCAGGTTAGAGAGGAAGAAAGAATAAGCAGCAGCAGCTCGGAAAAAGAGAGAGAAATAGCAGAATTTGGCAACAAAATAGGAGAGAAAGAAACAAAAAAGGAGAGGATTTATACTCTTTTGATTTGATTGTATCATATCCACTTCTCATTTTATCCAAATACACAAGTTTACACCCATTTTGATATCATTTGCAAGGTGAAAATCTCCTTATTATTGCAATTTCTATCATATCATTTGGTTAAATTAAATGTAGTTTTCATGTAATTTATGGTGGAACAATGAATTAGGGATTATTAGTGAGGGTTCCATCGGAACAAAATTCTTCTTAATAACCCGAGGATATTCATTTATTGATTTTTTATTTGTTTTACGGTGATATATTGGACGTGGTTCCTTTGGGTTGTTATTTTAGGATGTCTTGGCATTATTAGATTATCCGTATTGGTTATTTCTTGTAATACCCGTTTTGTGGGTGTGTGAAAATTTCGGGTGTGAGCCTAGGAACGCGACCCCGTGGTCCAAATCCGATGATGGACATGTTTTGATGTGGGTAGTAGGAACGATGTAATCTTCATTGTGAACATGTAATCGTCGGGCCTTAAAACGACGCCAAGGCGAGAATCGTGTTTAAGGCTCTGTCATAGTGAAAGTATGCGATTGTGGGCGTTCGGGGTTATTTTGATGGCTTACATGCCCATGAATAGCCCCAACGCATTTTAATGCTTGATTTGATTTATGACACGAAATTGATTTCAAAGCTAAACGATAAGATTTCCATAAAATCAATCAAACTAGGTTATTAGCATCACGAGGATAAGAAATTGGGAGTGCTAATGAATGTCGATTTCTATTTAACGAGAAGGCAAAAGAAAAAATCGTTTTCAAACATCAAAAAATGGTTTTATAAAAATAAGTAACGTTTTATTAAATCTTTGTGCATAGGGTTAAAGAGATCCTAGAAGTTGCCCATCATTTGAGTTACGAAAGCAACGTATAGATCTCGATTCCTATTTTGACGAAGGTTTAGAAAACTCTTGTTTTTGCCAAAACGACACCTAATGAAAATCTCATAGTTTTGACAATTAAAATCAAACCTTTCTCATAAACCTTTCTCGTATAAGCCGAAGGACATTCTAAAACATTTTCAAAATAAAACACGCCTTTTTCATAAAACACCAAATGTTTCTTTTTCATGCAAAACTCACCACAACGTTCACATAGGCACACACGCGCGCATACACACATTTTATGAATTAAAGAATAGGAAAGCATCGAGATTGCGGTAACCGTATTTCACGGAAGTCGGGGGGTGCCTAACACCTTCCCCTCGCTTAAGCAAGCCCCCGAACTCTATGAATCTCAGTTTGCAGACCAATTAATTCGGAGTCACATATGAGCCAACGATTACGAAAACGAAACTCGGATGAGTTGGTACATCCATTTCAAATATACCAACTGGCGACTCTGATCAATTGGCTCATCATAAAAAACGATCTTTCAAAACCCCGTCGACATTAGTGCCGACCTTTTCCAAAAATCATCTAATGAAAAGGCTAAAAATTGGAAAGGGTAACAATCACCAAAGGAAGCGATTCCTCCCGGCGTCGACAGCTGGGGACTCCGCTGGGGAGCATTAGAGGGCTTAAGCCGCGTTCAAATCTTGATGCTATCCTATCCTTTAAAAATTCATGAATATGTGTGTGCATGCGATATTTTGATTTTTACTTTTGTTGTGTGAATGTGTATTTTGTCCAATAAATGAATGATTGAATGGGTTGCTTTACTTTAAAGTAATCATTTACATACGGTGAGGACGATGAATGTGAATGTATGTTGAGAGTGTACCTCCTCCTGAGGCGAACCTGTCGGTTGCTTATTACTGGACTCGAAGGGGCTGCTCCCCGGAGATGGCTCAGGAAACGCACCACCCAAATCCGCTCCAATCGAAAGGATTCAGACGAGTAGATTGCGAAGATTTGGGGACCTTCATGCCGAAAAGCCCGCGAGAGTAACCTTAGGATAGGTCAGCCTCAGATTAACCCAACGCAGGAAAAGTCTCTTCATGCCCTTTTACGTTCGCGCGTATAAATGTCATGGTTCCATTCAATATTCATATATGCCTCCCCTTTTGTCAAAAGAAAGTACTGACCTCTATGTTTTACAGGGAACAACTGGGGAAGCATAATAAGTCGTGTCTAGCATTTATTATTGCAATAAGGGATCGCTAACATGTTGTTTTGCAGAGAAAGATTAAAAAACCCAAAAACACAAAAGTTACAGCTTTAGCATGCATCCACATCCTCTCATTGCACAAGACTAAACTTCGAACCATTTTTTCCTGCAGGATTGCTCCTCAAACGCGTTCGCAATCTAGAAGGGCACAAGACTCTACCTCTGAAATGGCTGATCTTCCACCTACTAATCCTGGTTCCATATCTCGTGAGGAGTTTGATGATTTTAAGAAACAGATGCTAGAAATGGCTATGATGCTGAAAGAACAATTGCTACCTAGACAGGATCCGCCAAGCAAGGATCCACCTAAAGAGGACCCACCCCAACCTAAGGGTGAGCCAGTCATCCACAAGGCCATTCCTATACCTAATAGGACAGTCATCACTATTCTAGAGGAGGGAGATACGGACCATCTTCGAAGGAAAATGAAGCAAATGGAGGAGACCATCCAATCCCTGAAGGGCGTAGGTTCCTTGGGCAGGGTAAATTATTCAGATCTATGTGTCTTCCCCGGAACCAGATATCCGGAGAAGTTTAAACTCCCCGAATTTGAGAAATACAATGGAAAGGGGGATTCTTATACACATCTGAAAATATACATCGGGGAGCTTGGATCTTATGCAGAAGACGAAGGTCTAAGAATGCAATTATTCCAAAAGAGCCTGACGGGAGAGGCAAGAATTTGGTATGCCCGTCTCGATAATGCCCGGATCCACAATTGGGAGGAGTTGGCCCATACCTTCTTAACACAATATAGCTTCCAGGCACAAATGGCCCCTGATAGATATCAAATGACAAAAATCAAGAAGCAACCAAAGGAATCTTTCAGGGATTATGCACAGCGATGGAGGGGTATGGCTGCACAGGTGAATCCCCCAATGAACGAGTCGGAGATGGTGATGACCTTCGTGGATATTCAAGAGGCACCTTATTATGAGTGGGTTATATCAGGGATTGGAAGACCTTTTGCCGAGATGATTAAACACGGAGAAATGGTGGACATGGGGTTGAAGTCTGGCAAGATTCGGGATTTCACGGCTTTGGAAACAGCTGCAGAGCAAATCCAGAGCGGAAATTATGGCAACACTTCCCATAGGGTCCAAAAGAAAAAGGAAGAAGACGTTTCCCTCATCCTGCAGGGATCATCTAGAAAGGCAGAAAACAATCCTCCAGTACAGGTGCAGAGAGTGGGGCCATCCCGACAGCCTAACTTCACTGATCAGAGGGCGGATGGGCGAAGGAGATTCGAGACCTCGATAAATCGAGTATTTACCCCACTCGGGGATCCTCTTGAGCGGGTGTTGGCAGTATTGATAGCCCAGAGGAAAATAGTCGATTTGACACCCCCGAGTGACCCGAAGGGAAGAAGGTTTGACCCAAGCAAGCGATGCGCATACCACTCAGGTTCCCCTGGTCATGATACGCACGAATGTTGGACGCTGAAGCACAGAATTTAGAACTTGATTGATAGTGGGGAAATTGTGGTGGAACAGCCAGACTCCCCAAATGTTAAAGTTAATCCCCTGCCTAGGCATGATGGAGAAGGGGTCAATATGGCGGAAGCCAGTGAAGCCGAGGGGCCGTCAAGGCTGAATTATGTAAAGAAAATTGATGAAATGATCAGCATGATAAGTGATCACGAGAGTATACGGGGAGCGCCAATTAGGTTGGCAGGTGTAAGCAGAAATATCATAGCAGGGCCTGTCAAGTTATCGGCTCCGAAACTCCTCACCCTCACAACGAGACCGTAAATCCCTGTCAACAGTCTGAAAATGGTACCATGGAATTACGGGGGAGTGTCAGAGGTAGCGGCCAGTTGTGCTTCTGTAACATCAAAGGGGAATGCCTTATATCTTCCTGGACGGGTCCTTGAAACCAAAACGAAAAAAGATGAAAAGATATCCGAGGAGAAAGCCATGGAATTCTTGAGGAAGATGGATCATCTGGAAGCAAGGGGGATCCAGATATTGAGCGAGGAGTCGACCCTGACGTCGATCATGGATTTGGTGTTATCATCCAGTGATCACTGCAAAATTCTCGCCAAAGTCCTGGAGGAGGCATACATTCCCAAAGAGATTAGCAAAGAAAGTTTCAGCCATCTGGTGGACCATCTGTTGGAAAGTAATATAATATCATTTACAGATGATGATATCCCCAAAGAGGGAAGGGGGCATCGAAAGTCGTTGCATATTGCGGTGATCTCCTCAGGTTATATTATGAATGGGGTGCTGATTGATGGGGGATCGGCGTTGAATATCTGTCCCCTCAGTACATTGCAGAAGATGAACATCAATCCTAAGCGCCTACGGGCCAGTCATGTGGTAGTACAAGCCTTCGACGGATCCCGGAGGGATACAATTGGGGAAATAGAATTGTCGTGGAAATAGGACCTTGTACTTTTGATATCTCTTTCCAAGTCTTAGATATTGCGGTAAGTTATAACATGTTATTGGGGAGGCCGTGGATACACATGACCGGAGCAGTTCCTTCCACGCTACACCAGCAAATCAAACTTATCATCGACGGGAATCTGGTGACGATCTCGGCAGAGTGTGATGACCCTTCTCCTTCCAGGAATGGCCTGTCTGTGATTAATGTGGACGAGTCGGTGGCACCTGCCAGTTTTTAGGCGCTGAAAATCAGCGCTCCCCACTACAGATGCCTGGGGGCTCCAGTCGTGAAACCTAAGGTCTCTCCAGAACTTACCTTTGTCGCAAAAGAAATGATGAAAATGAAATTTCAACCTGGACAGGGGTTAGGAAAGAGCAGTCAAGGAATCACCGAGCCCATTCAACTACCACATCAGATAGGTAAAGCAGGGTTGGGATATCATGAAGGCGTAGCACGGAGACACCGTCAAGGCGCGGCCCCGACTCGACTGGCTGGAAATCCGATGACCAAGGTCAACAATGAACGAGGGACTAGCAAGCCTGTGATTGGGACAGGGGATGAAGAGTTGACCCCCACAAGTGATGAGTCGACCAAGAAGGAAAGTTTCCTACAGGAGGTCGCGCAAAAGTTCGAAACCAGGTGCTATATCCCCGGATAGTTAACAAGCAATGGAGAGGGGAAGGATGTTATCACGCCACCGGGAGCCCAACCAAGTGTGTCTGTCATCGATTGGGCAGGGCTAATTATTCCTGAAGAAGGTATGAAAAGGGACTCAGGCAATGTGGCCGTAGTCATCGGGGAAGTTTCCGATGTGAAGCCACCTTTCATCCAGCGCATTTCATCTGATCTGACCATCGACAACTGGACAATGGAACCAGTGATATCTAAACAAGGGTAAAACACGGCATCAGGGTGGTAGACCCCAGAGGATGGGGGGATGAAGAAATATCATTTTTGTTTTGTATTTTGCATAATTATGTCGTTTCGTCATGTTATCTAAAAAAATATGATCGTTGTGGAAAATGACTTATATATGACAAATATTTTGTTTCATGTCAGGTGTACCAATTTGAGTATTCCTTGCCTAACAAACGGTCTTTCCAATTTGAATGATGACTATGATTTTGATATTGAGCTGGATTTCGATTTAATGGGCATTGAGCAAGACGAGACAGATTACGACGACGCACCTGACGAGATCAAAGGATGGGTCGAGGATAAACCCAAACCTAACTTGGACCAAACCGTCACCATAAATATTGGAACCCCTGACCAGCCTAAAGAGCTCAAGATAGGGACAGACCTTACCCCTAGCCAGAAAACAGAAATAACTGAGTTGCTAAGCTAGTATGAGGATGTCTTTGCCTGTTCTCATGAGGACATGATCGGATTGTCTACAGACATTGTGGTACACCGGTTGCCCATCAAGGAGGGTTTCAGGCCTGTCAAGCAGAAACTAAGAAAGTTGAAACCGGAGTGGAGCTTGAAGGTGAAGGAAGAGATCATCAAGCAGTTCAGGGCTGGAATTATCATGGTGTCCACTTACCCAGAATGGCTATCCAATGTAGTCCCAGTGGCTAAGCCTGGAGGGAAGGTGAGGGTATGTGTCGACTATAGAGATCTAAACAAGGTCAGTCTCAAGGACAACTTCCTAGTGCCTTTTATACACATCTTGGTGGACAACACAGCCTAATACGAGATGTATTTTTTTGTTGATTTCTTTGCGGGGTATCATCAGATAATGGTGGCGGAGGAAGATCGGGAAAAGACCGCTTTCATCACCCCTTGGGGCACCTTCTGCTATAGACGATTGGCTTTCGGTCTCACAAATGCGGGGGCTACTTATCAGAGAGCCATGATGGCCCTGTTCCACGACATGATGCACAAGGAGATAGAGGTCTACGTGGATGACATTATCGTGAAATCGAGGGTAGAATCTGATCATGTAACCCACGTCAAAAAGTTATTCGATCAGCTCAGGAAATATAATTTAAAGCTCAATCCGGCAAAGTGTGCTTTCGGGGTGCAGTCGGGCAAGCTCTTGGGATTCTTGGTCAGTGATCGGGGCATTGAGTTGGATCCGACGAAGATTAAGGCCATTGTGGATATGCCGGCACCTCACACAGAGAAGGAGATAAGAGGATTCCTTGGAAGAATAAACTTCATCAGCCGCTTCATATCCCACTTGATGACTACATGCGAGCCGATTTTCAAACTATTAAGGAAAGATGCCTCCCAAGAGTGGAATGAACAATGTCAGGAAGCCTTTCAGACCATTAAAAAATAGCTGACAGAGGCACCAGTGCTAATACCCCCGAAGGATAGGATCCCTCTGTTTATGTATATATCGGTCAATGCCATTGCGATGGGATGTATGCTGGGACAGAAGAACGAATCAGGCAAAGAGCAGGCCATCTATTACCTCAGCAAAAGATTTAGCCAATGCGAACAGAATTACACCCCCATCGAAAGGACCTGTTGTGCTTTGGCGTGGGCTGCAATGAGGTTACAACACTATCTCTATGGTCACACTACGTACTTGATATCGAGAATGGATCCCCTGAAGTACATCTTTGAAAGGCCCATGCTAAATTGTCGATTGTCCAGGTGGCAGTTAATCTTACAGCAGTTCGACATCGTATACATAACTCAGAAAGCCATGAAAGGGCAAGGAATTGCAGATCAGTTGTCAGAAATGCCAGCAGGGGGAATGGAGCCTTTAGAAACTCCTTTGCCGGGCGAAGATGTATTTTGGGTATTACACACGAAATGTGATGACGAGGGGCAGTTCTGGAAGTTGTATTTTGATGGTGCCATGAATGCTGAAGGGGCAGGAGCCGAAGCAGTCCTGGTCTCTATCACCGGAGAGCAGTACCCTGTGGCCACTAAATTGTAGTTCAGTAATTCGAACAACACAGCTGAGTACGAGGGATGTATATTGGGACTCCGTTTTGCCCGTGATATGGGAGTGAAGAGACTAGCAGTGTTTGGGGATTTAGAGCTGGTAATCAAACAGGCGATCGAGGAGTATAGCACGAAGGAGCTCCGGTTACTTCCATACCATCGCTGTGTTATCCAATTGATGCGAGAATTTGAAGATATCGCTTTTAGACATATCCCCCGGGGACAAAATGATTTTGCTGATGCATTGGCAACTCTGGCTTCCTTAATCCACATAATCAAAAGAAAAGATGTTCCACAGATTGAAATAGCAGTACGGAATGCCCCAGCATATGAGGAACAGGTCGCAGTATTATCGGATGAGGTGGTTGTGCCAAAGCAGCCTTGGTATCACGACATAAGGGAGTACCTGAGGGATAGATCCATTCCCGACCAGGCAAGCCGAGCTGAGAGGTTGAGAATCCAAAAGATGGCGATGAAGTTTTATCTGAGCGGGGATTCACTATACAAGAGGGATGCCAGTTTGGGATTGTTGCAATGCGTAAATGAAACGCAGGCCCAAAAGATTATGGACGAAATACATGGTGGAGTGTGTGGGCCACACATGAGTGGACCGATGCTGGCCAAAAAGATCTTGAGAACGGGGCATTATTGGTTAACGCTCAAAGCCGATTGCGACGATCATGTCAAACGATGTTATCAATGCCAGGCGCACGACAACGTAATTCATGCGCCCCCAATGAACTGCATTGTATGACCTCCCCTTGGCCATTCTCAATGTGGGGTATGGATGTAATCAGACCAATAGAGCCCAAAGCGAGCAACGAACATCGATTTATCTTCTTCATGATCGATTACTTCACTAAATGGGTAGAAGCAGGTTCTTTCCCTAAAGTAACTCAGGAGATCATCGTTGGTTTCATCAGGAATAACGTCATTTGCCGATACGGGCAACCTGAGGTATTGGTCTCCGATAATGCCAAGAATTTGAACAATGCCCTCATGAAGGAGTTATGTGACTAGTTTAAGATCAAACACCTCAATTCTGTCATTTACCGCCCTAAGATGAATGGGGCAGTGGAGGCTGCAAATAAGAATATCAAGAAGATCATGACGAGAATGTCCGCCAATTATCGGGGATGGCCGGATCTGCTACCTCTCACCCTGCTGGCGTATAGAACGTCAGTGCGTACTTCTACAGGGGCAACCCCTTACGCTTTGGTATATGGAATGGAGGCTGTTCTGCCAATTGAGGTTGAGATGGCGTCCCTCAGAATATTGATCGATGCTCAGATAAGCGAGGAGGATTGGATGCAAAGTCGATACGACCAATTGGCCCTAATTGATGAAAGGAGGGTGGCTGTTGTTTTGCACGGTCAGTTATATCAGCAAAGGATCTCTCGATCATACGACAAAAAGATAAGACCTCGGAAGTTCAAGGAAAATGACCTAGTGTTAAAGAGGGTAATGCCTTGTCAAGACGAAGCTAGAGGGAAGTTCGCCCCGAACTGGGAAGGACCTTTTGTGATTAAGAAAGTACTGTCTGGAGGAGCCCTCATATTACAGGAGATGGACGGTGAGGTGTTTCCCCAACCCCTCAATTCTGACTCGGTGAAGCGGTTCTACGCTTGAAAAAAAACATCCTCATCATTTTGCTCCCCCCTACTTTGGAGAAAGAACTACGTAGGACCTGATTTCCCAACCTGTGGGAATACATAGGCAGCCATCATGGCACGGTCCGACTCTTTACAAAATAATACTTTCTCTAACCGAAACCAATTCCCAACAGCCAGATAAACCTTCCTACACCCTTGAAACCTTCCTGAAACCAGCCGACTAATCAACTTCATCTCAAATGACATAACCCTGATCCAACCAAACAGTCAGCCCAAATCTAAGACCCAGCCCGATGAAATCGACAGGGTGTGCGGCAATATCTGTCAAATCTCCATCAAGATTGGAGAAGAGAAAGAAAGTGAAATGTCAAAATCATGGTCAGCTGGATAAAATGAGGATCCAATGAAAGGCAACGATGTGACAAAAAGGGAAAATGACTAAAATTTAAATGCATGTCTACATATATAAATCATTTTCGTTACAAGATTTCTCTTTCGATAACCGATGAAACTAACATAGTCTATGCAGGAAATAAAATGATCTACAAATCTGAGACTAACTGAAGCAAGATGGATAAGGTGGAGGATAGATCTGAAGCATCAGCATCCCCTGTAATCTGTTGCCCCATCATGTCGATGCGATCCAATAAAGCAGTGGCTCGACTGACAGTCTCAGAATGAGCATCTATAACTGCCCTAGTCTGAAATATGATGGCGTCTCTGTCAGCAAGGGCAACGTCTCTAACCAGAATGGCAGCATCTCTCTCAGAAAGAGCGGCATCCCTCTCGGCCTCAGTAGTAATCAAGGCCAGGCGGAGTCGGGTACCCTCAGTAACCCGACTAGGGGCAGAATCAGCTGAGATGGAAAGATCTGCGGTATCACTTGGGAAAATCACTCCAGAGTCATCAAAAGCCCCAGTTTGACTCAAACCAACCGTATCCGAATCTCCGCGCAACCATTGCACATAAGCAAATGTCTGGATGGGGCAGCTCTCACTATGTTCGGCAAGGATCCTGCGAGACCAAAGCTCGTATACCCGCAGTAGATCTCTCTCTGTTTGGGATGATATAAGGAATCGGTAGGCAGTTGCGCCCGTGAAAGGGTGAAAATCCTGTGTCTGATCAAACTGCCCCATAACCGCCAAGGGATGATAAGTCGTCACGCCCCTCAAGCCAGCAATAGGGATGAAATCCAGGGTGGGCACGTGAGTTAAAAAGCTCATAAAGGAGCAATAACCCGAGTAGATCAGGAGATGAAAAGGATCCTCAATAACCGACAAAAAATGCTATCCAGGAGGCCGCATCAGTACAGCTCACGGGACGAAACGAAAACTGCGTGGCTATGTCATGGCTGAAGCAAAACCCTTGGCGACGGAAATGGCCGATGGGACTGAGATGGCTCATAAACCACACGTACAACAAAGTAGAGCTCCCTCTGAATACTCTGCCTCGAAAAGACTGACAATATGAGGCTGACATGTAGGTATCTGCCAATATCATGGGAAGAACGGTGTGATCCTCCTGAAGGGCTCTAACGGCCGCGACAACTCGCATATCCAACTGATCGGGTCCGACTGGCAAGTACAAAACTGAGATGATGCAGGCCATCAAAACGTCTACTCTCAGAGCGCCCCAGCGCTCCTCAGACACGGAAAAATCACCAAAGAATAGACAAAAACTGTCGGGTGAGCCGAATCGGTCAATCAAGAAATGAAGGGGAACCAGATGGTCTGATGTGATCACCGATAACAAGACTGTCCTCCGCAAACCAGTGAGAGTCAGGAACTGACGGCGCATGGAACCAGCTGTGACCCTAGCACAAGGACCATCCAAAGGCAAGCCGGTAAAGCGAGCATACTCCTCGAGAGTGGGGGTCAGCTCCACTGTCCCTAATCTGAACACCTGACGGGCAGGGGCCCAATAGCTCAGAATATCCTCCACAAAGCCCGTTAGCACCTGAAAGGATAATAAGGACCAAGAATGTCCCAAAAGACCATCTGTGATAACCCTGTCAGCCGGCGACAAACTGTTCAACCAGCGAAAAAGTCTGCCAACGAATCATGTGGGAGGACCGAGATCCAAACGTACCACGGCATCTGATGATGACATCTGTGAAAAATAGTATCAAAAGACTATACAGGGGTCATTCTCTATCCATAAATAAAAAGCATGCATCGGACAGTTAATAATAGAGCAATTAAATTTCATAAGAATTAAAAACTGTGCATAAATAAACAAATGAGTTCAATAAATAGTGCATGAAATAAAAATATATATATATATATATATAAATCTAACAGGTTCAGATACAAAAGGCCCTATCCTAGCCTGATCTAGTCAAAGGTGAGGTCATCTAAGAAGGCCGGATCCTCAAACTGATCCCCTGGAGTCGTCGATGTCGGAGGCCCAAAGTTTATGTCAGGGATATATGGCGGCACTGGGGCATCAGACGAGCTCGGGCCTGTGTCAAAACCCGCACTGTCAGGATCATATGCATAGGCATCCTCTGGGGTTCGACCTAGCACCCGAAGATACAACGACAACTGCTCCACCTGGCGGGTCAGAGTTGCAATCTGCTCAGCATGAGTGGGACTCCGAACGCAGGCGGCCCAATCAGTCATCATCACCGAGCCGGGGACCATGTCTCCGAGAAAGAATGTGGCCCGGGTCTGAGGACCGATAGTGTGGGGCACCCACCAAATGCGAAAGGCCTCGCTCGTGTTGGGGCCCGCAGAAAGTGTCCGGCCATCCTCCCCCGCGATCATGATCTCCGAAGGCTGAGAATCCAATGGCCAGGATGTAGTGAAGGGAAGGGAGTGCAGAATGCGGATTTCTCCAGTAACGCATCTGAATGCGCGCTCTCCCAGATACATCACCCATCCTCCAACACTCTACAAGGTGATGCGACGGGTGGAAAGGGCGAACTCTGGGCCGGAAGGATATCCATTTGTGAACCCCACAACCAGGTGCTCAGAAAGATAAGGAGTCCAAACGACCTCTGTAGCAGTGATCAGCTCCAGCTGAATGCGGCAATGGGCAAAGCTGCCAGACACCGGGACCTCCTCCAAGGTGCTGTGGTGCCATCTCCGACCCCGGGGATAGGTATCCAGACCGAGGGTAGTGACAGGCCTCAGACAGGGGAGTCGCTCGTAGGCTCAGAACTGAGAACAGAAACAAGGAAAGGCATGAGTAACCGACAAGTGCAGAAAAGAGAAATGAAATGATGGGAAGTACAGTAAGAAAAGAGGAAGAGAAGACTCACTAGCAAAAAGTGGTAGAATCCGAGCCAAGCATCTGTCTGTCCCTCCGAACGAAGACGAAGACCGTAGAGGAAGTAAGCAAAGGTGAAGGACCCCCAATCATAGTTGCCGATCTGGTTTACATCCCTGACAGCTCCGACGACGCTGAAATGAATGGTAGAGGAGTTGTTCCCTAGGAAACAACCCCCCATGATGGTCAGGAACAGACGTCGGAGCAGAATATCACGAGTGGCTCGATCTGCTGGGAATGGCGTCGCATATATGCCTCCAACAGCATCAACAGCCAAAGCTCCAGACCGAATGTTGCGGGCCTTAAAGACCCGGTCATCGGCAGCGAAACCCAGTAAAGCTCGGACCTCCGCTGGAGTAATATCAAGATTCAGAGGGACACGGGATCCGGTGAACTCGATACCCATGATGTACCTCCAATCCCACGGAGTCAGCACGACCTCACAGTCCAAAAGGTGAAGGGATTGGGTCTGGTGGAACCATCGCTCGGATAAAGCCCTCATATAACCCCAGGGGCACTGACGGGGAATGATAGTGAAGAAATGACGAAAGCCCCAAGAATCCACCACCGCCCGGTAATCGTTGTGCAAAGCTATGTAGAGGGAGTAAATGTTAAACCAGTTACCCCTCGGCTGAGTAAACTCGGGCACCTATGACAAAAAATGAATGGATCAGTCCAGATCTAAACAAAATTTGGGAATGAGTTCAAAGGAGCATTTAAGCATACCTCATTAGCGGCAAGAGACGCTGAGGGGTGACAACTGAGATCCCGACCCAGTAGATCGGGTATCTGAACAGAGGCTCCATATAGGGCACGATGAGGAGATGGAGCAGGTGTACTGGAGGATGCCCCCTCTACCGCAACGTCCGGAAGAGCAGCCTCCTCAACATCGGGATGATCGGGCCGGATGACAGCTTCCGCCAGTCGGCGAGCCTGGCGGGTTCGAGGTAAAGCAGGGGCGGGTGCAACCCTACGACGGCGAATGCCCGAGGTCCAAGACGCAGTGGAGCTACTAGGAGCGTCAGGATCCATAGCTAGAATAGAACCGACGAAAAGGAAGGTAAATTCTATTTTGAATTATGCCGTAGAATTAATGCAGCATGATGCATGTTTACTATATATGCATGAAAAAAAAAACCGGCAGAGTTTCGTCTATAAAATGGGCATCCCATGCATAGCCAAGCATGTTTTCAATTAATCCAGGCCACAACAGATCAAAATTGCATTCATATGGATAATTGCAACATGTAAAAGGACCATAATGCATTGATTTTCTTTCAAAAAGGAACAACAGATATGTGGGACCGCATCATGAGCATAAAATATGACTCGCACAGTTGATACTTAGCATGTACATACAATAATACATGGCATAGCATTTCAAAGCATACATTTATATCTCTAAACATGCAAAATAGCAAATGTATAGCAAAACATTGACGAAATTGAAAAACAATCGGTCAAAGTGTTACCTGTAGCGCGTAGATCGATCTAACCGGAGCGGTTTTTGCAAAAAGATTGGAAAATTCGACAAAAAGGACGTGCAAAGGTGCGAAAATCGTGTGGGGTACGAATGAAAGTGACAGATCTGGGAAGCGGCTGGCCGCTTAAAACCCCGATCTTGGCCGCAGATCCATCTGCGGCTGAGCCCAGGTCCTCCCCCCTTGTCCATTGCAGGCTTAATCGATTTAAGAAACCGTTTGATCCATAATGTGGTAATAAAATGCAAGATTTTCGATGAATCGGGGGTCGAACACGACTTCTCAATTCGACGAGTGACCGGATACGAGACCCGGCACTCACAGGACAATCAACCGGATACGAGACCCGGCGATTATGAGATGGGTGATCGGATAAGAGACCCGGCCCCGACAAGACGATCATCCAGATACGAGACCCGGTGATCACGAGATGGGTGACCGGATACAAGACCCGGCGATTACGAGATGGGTGACCGGATACGAGACCCGGCCCAGACAAGACGATCGACCGAATACGAGACCCGACGATTACGAGATGGGTGACCGGATACGAGACCCGGCCCCGACGAGACGATCATCCGGATACGAGACCCCGTGATCACGAGATGGGTGACCGGATACGAGACCCGGCCCCGACAAGACGATCGACCGGATACGAGACCCAGCGATTACGAGATGGGTGACCGGATACGAGACCCGGACCCGACGAGACGATCATCCAGATACGAGACCTGGTGATCACGAGATGGGTGACCGGATACGAGACTCGGACCCGACAGGATGATCGACCGGATACGAGATCCGGCGATTACGAGATGGGTGACCGGATACGAGACCCGGCCCCGACAAGACGATCGACCGGATACGAGACTCGGCGATTACGAGATGGGTGACCGGATACGAGACCCGGCCCCGACGAGACGATCATCTAGATACGAGACTCGGTGATCACAAAATGGGTGACCGGATACGAGACCCGTCCCCGACGAGACGATCGACCGGATACGAGACCCGGCGATTACGAGATGGGTGACCGGATACGAGACCCGGCCCCAACAAGACGATCGACCGGATACGAGACCCGGCGATTACGAGATGGGTGACCGGATACGAGACCCGGCCCCGACGAGACGATCGACCGGATACGAGACCCGGCGATTACGAGATGGGTGACCGGATACGAGACCCGGCTCTGACGAGACGATCGACCGGATATGAGACCCGGCGATTACGAGATGGGTGACCGGATACGAGACCCGGCCCCGACAAGACGATCGACCGGATACGAGACCCAGCGATTACCAGATGGGTGACCGGATACGAGACCCGGCCCCGACGAGACGATCATCCGGATACGAGACCCGGTGATCATGAGATGGGTGACCGGATACAAGACCCGGGTCCGACTAGACGATCATCCGGATATGAGACCCGGTGATCACGAGACTGGCGACCGGTTACGAGACCCGGCGTAGACGAGACGATCAATTAGAAGATGAAACCCGACGACTAACAATGCGGTCAGTGATTGATGCATTGACACCTTTACGAATGTTTTGCATGTCTTACATCTTGCGTTGCATCATAAGTTATATGTGTTGCATCATTTATGTATTGTCATTCTTGCGCACTGTCATTCATGCATCGGGTGTCTATTTCTTTATCCTGTTCATTTCATTTAACATTTCATAAACTTGATAAAGAGGGGCAGCTGTAGACACCCAAAATTTGCACTTCGTATACTAACCTTGACAGGAGGGCAAAATCGTCAAGTGAACCGGTCTACGAGAGCAGAGGATGGGCACAAGTACGAACACTCGATGCCACCGCGACGATTTACAACCAAAACCGACGTGACAACAAGGCCGTCCGAAATGAGCATTCCCGAATGATGTGGCACGTCTCCCAGTAATTCTCGGACTGCAAAATACAAGCCTGTCGGCGAAAACCGATGTCACGACACGAGAATCGAGGCGTAGCACGAAAATCAAGAAAGTCAAACCAGCCAGCCGCGGATTGATCTGCGGCCAATAAGTGCGCCTTTTGAAAACACGGAACTCGAAACACGGAAACCGAAAACCAGCTAAGTGGATGGGGGGCGGCCAGCCAGCCGCAGATCAATCTGCGGCCAGCCGCAGATCCATCTGCGGCTGGCTCTGGCCAGCCTATTTCAGCTCATTCCTTCATTCAATATCCAGGAGGTTAGCAGGTTAGAGAGGAAGAAAGAATAAGCAGCAGCAGCTCGGAAAAAGAGAGAGAAATAGCAGAATTTGGCAACAAAATAGGAGAGAAAGAAACAAAAAAGGAGAGGATTTATACTCTTTTGATTTGATTGTATCATATCCACTTCTCATTCTATTCAAATACACAAGTTTACACCCATTTTGATATCATTTGCAAGGTAAAAATCTCCTTATTATTACAATTTCTATCATATCATTTGGTTAAATTAAATGTAGTTTTCATGTAATTTATGATGGAACAATGAATTAGGGATTATTAGTGAGGGTTCTATCGGAACAAAATTCTTCCTAATAACCCGAGGATATTCATTTATTGATTTTTTGTTTGTTTTACGGTGATATATTGGACGTGGTTCCTTTGGGTTGTTATTTTAGGATGTCTTGGCATTATTAGATTATCCGTATTGGTTATTTCTTGTAATACCCGTTTTGTGGGTGTGTGGAAATTTCGGGTGTGAGCCTAGGAACGCGACCCCGTGGTCCAAATCCGATGATGGACATCTTTTGATGTGGGTAGTAGGAACGATGTAATTTTCATTGTGAACATGTAATCGTCGGGCCTTAAAACGACGCCAAGGCGAGAATCGTGTTTAAGGCCCCGTCATAGTGAAAGTATGCGATTGTGGGCGTTCGGGGTTATTTTGATGGCTTACATGCCCATGAATAGCCCCAACGCATTTTAATGCTTGATTTGATTTATGACACAAAATTGATTTTAAAGCTAAACGATAAGATTTTCATAAAATCAATCAAACTAGGTTATTAGCATCACGAGGATAAGAAATTGGGAGTGCTAATGAATGTCGATTTCTATTTAACGAGAAGGCAAAAGAAAAAAATCGTTTTCAAACATCAAAAAATGGTTTTATAAAAATAAGTAACGTTTTATTAAATCTTTGTGCATAGGGTTAAAGAGATCCTAGAAGTTGCCCATCATTTGAGTTACGAAAGCAACGTATAGATCTCGATTCCTATTTTGACGAAGGTTTAGAAAACTCTTGTTTTTGCCAAAACGACACCTAATGAAAATCTCATAGTTTTGACAATTAAAATCAAATCTTTCTCATAAAGCTTTCTCGTATAAGTCGAAGGACATTCTAAAACATTCTCAAAATAAAACACGCCTTTTTCATAAAACACCAAATGTTTCTTTTTCATGCAAAACTCACCACAACGTTCACATAGGCACACACGCGTGCGCATACACACATTTTATGAATTAAAGGATAGGAAAGCATCGAGATTGTGGTAACCGTATTTCACGGAAGTCGGGGGGTGCCTAACACCTTCCCCTCGCTTAAGCAAGCCCCCGAACTCTATGAATCTCAGTTTGCAGACCAATTAATTCGGAGTCACATATGAGCCAGCGATTACGAAAACGAAACTCGGATGAGTTGGTACATCCATTTCAAATATACCAACTGGTGACTCTGATCAATTGGCTCATCATAAAAAACGATCTTTCAAAATCCCGTCGACATTAGTGCCGACCTTTTCCAAAAATCATCTAATGAAAAGGCTAAAAATTGGAAAGGGTAACAATCACCAAAGGAAGCGATTCCTCCCGGCGTCGACAGCTCTTGAGTCGTAAGAAAACATGTAGCTTTCGTTTGCATCCATCTCCATTAGAGCCTTTAGTCTTCCGCCATCATGCCTAGGAATAACATGTCCATTTTCAACAACCCACCATTCCCATGGATCTCTCTTGAGGTAGATCTTCATTCTGAATTTTCAGAAATTAAAATTCTCACTGCCCAACAATAATGGAGGTATACTAGTGGACTGCCCTTCTTAGAAGTTAAGGTGTGCCATATGATCTTCCCCTACGACCTACAAAGATCAATATTAGTAGACCCTTGCTCTGATACCAAATGTAATTTAGTGTATATGCACACCTAGAGGGGAGTGAATAGGTGTAAGTGATAAACAATGAAAACTTTTTAAATTTTTTTGCAATAGGTTATAATCGGATAGGTATGTCTGTTTGCTTTGGTGTCTGTTTTAGCTTATGTTCTTCCTCAGTTATTATCAGATAGGATACCCTGTCTACTTTGGTGTCTAAATTAGTATATCTTCAAGCGAGTAGCAGAACACTAAACCCAGAAAATATAAAATGCAGAATAAAACTTAAATAATCATGCCACCCAAACTTGCAAACCACAAACACAAAGATTTTTACGTGGTTCGGCCTTTAACCTCTAAATTAATGGCCTAATCCACATCCAATACCAATTGGTATTGGAGACTCCTTTTATTAATAAATTTGTTCAACCAAAATACAAGAAACTCCTTGTTCAAAGTAGCTTTACACTGAGATGGACACTACTGCCCCCTTGCACCTCTGCAACCTTTCTCACCACTGAGACCTTTGCACCTTTACAACCTTGAAAGTTCCCTTTGAACAGACTACACAAGCTTAACTATGCTTGTATTCAGACTTTGATACAATGAATGTGATTACAATGATTTTTTTCGGCCCACAAAAAAGATTAATATAAATATACTTGATTACTTAAAAAAACTTTTGAAAACTCTCTATATAAGATGGATTGCAGCTTCTAGAGTTCTACTTCTTTTTCCCGAGCAGGAGAGATTTATAGAATAAAGAGCAACAACTATAATAATCTATCCCATGATTTCAGTTGGAACAAAACCCAATTTCAACATACATATATGAGTAACGGATATATGAGGATTTTTCTCCAAAAGATTCTTTTCAAATATAAAGATATTCAAACTAAGTCTTTTGAAAAAAAAACGTAATTAAAGGAACAAAAGATAAGGTTGTTAGAGTCCAGCACAAATTAGATATCATGACAAATTCTGTTTCCATAAAGGACTCTTACGCGATTTATTTCCATAAAGGACTCCTATTCAAACTCATACTAATATTGTTTCCATATTAGCCCTTAAAATTTTTTTATAGCAATGATGTCTTGCACTTAAAATCTTTTGGGCTAGAAAATCTTAAATATTTCCTATGTGATTCCTAATAGACCTAGATCCAGTAGGAACCATTATAACATTTGAACCACTATTGGTCCTCCATGAAATTACTTCACCATATATGAATAGAACTTCCTTTAAGTCCAAACCTGCTAAAAATCACTCCATGCAAAATATAATATTTCCATGCAAAGTATATTATCTCCATGCAAAGCAAATTATTTTCATGCATATAATATTATTCTCACACAAAATATATTATTTCCATAAAAAAGCATATTTATTAATTTCATGCAATATATTAACTCCATACAAAACATATTATCATCATTAAAACATAATATATAAACCAACATATATGCTTTTTTAATTTTTGTTACATGACATTTGGTTGAATTTTCTTTTGATTTGCTTCAATTATCTACTTTATAGTCCTACTAGGATTGGTCATGGGAAGAATTAGTCGCGTATGATATTCTTGCCACATTCCAATACGTTCATGATCAAACAGGACAGAAAATACACTATGTTGGGCATTCCTTAGTAGTTATCTGCATAATTTCTAGCCTTCTGTTTTAGAAATTTCTTTTCTTTATAGATGTAAGCTGGGAATGTGCTTTTTTATTGCATGTAAAGGTGGATATCCTGAGAAAGATTTTATTTCTTGTTGTTCAATGATATTTTTAATTAGGGAACCTTGATTGATTTCGCCTCTTTTTCCCAAGACAAGATGTTGAATATTTTATGGTCAGCTGCTTTACTTAGTCCTATTGCTTATTTGGGTCAAATGTCTTCAGTTCTTGCAAGAAGTGCTGCTGAAATATTTTTAATTTATTTTTGATTTGGCATCCGCAGTTTAATATTGCGGAGCCTAGGAAACTAAATAAAAATTTGAATTTGACCAATACGACGTCGTTTTCCAATTGGTCAGCCATACTTAGCATCCGCAGTTTAATACTATGGACGACCCTTATTTAGAAACGACGTCGTTTTCCAATTAGCCATACTTAGCGTCTGTAGTTTAATATTGCAGACGAGAGACTTTTACAAGGAGGGGCATTTAGGACATTTATCCCGTCCGCAGTATTAAACTCCGGAATACTGGAAATTAAATCGCGGACGGAAGAAATATAAGTCGTTAGATATCCGGATGGACGATCAGGATTTGTTATAAGGATATACATTTTTTTTACAACGTTAGCTATGGATCAGCCCCCCTATATATATATATATATATATATATATATATATATATATTCTTATGTAGGTGGTCCGCACGTGGACCACCTATAGCGACGACCATACCGTCGCTAAAGCCGTCGCCATAGGGTATGGACTGTCGTCATAGCCCGTCCATGCTCTTTAGCGACGGCTTTAGCGACGGTATGGTCCATCGCTATATATATATATATACACACACACACAAAAAAAAATCTCTCCAATGAACCAAAGACGAATCGGCTATAGCGACGGTTCGTCCGTCGCTAAATCATAGAAAGACCGGTTTTCTGAGCTATAGAGACGGTACGAACCGTCGTCATAGTTATGGCGTCGGCTTTCTATACTATAGCAACGGACAAAACCGACTCTATAGCCGGTTCGTTAACAAACCGGTTCATTGGAGAGCCGGACTCTGTGTGTGTGTGTATTTATATTTCTATAAGTATTGATTTTGAAAATGGATTTGATGAAGAGATGAGTGATTTTTAAATGAAACAAATAAATTGTGGTGCTACTCGGTCGGTTTCCTACATGGGTTCACATAGTGCTTAAACTTTGGATCCTTTCAAATGACCCCAAATCTTCAAACCCGATCAACTTGAAGTAGCAAATAATGATCACCATTCCACATAGTGCTTTTCTTTTAAGTTAGAAAAGTTAAGTTACTATCAAGACGTTACCTCACAATTGAATAGATGAAAGCACAATTGAATTAGAAAAGTTAAGTTACTATCTTTTTTTTCTTATTTCTTTTGAAAAGTTAAATGTTCTTTAATATATAATTTATTAATTGAATTAATTAAAATTAAGTTATGGGAACTCCTATATTGTTTCTATATATTTAAAGAATGAAAGATGAAACCCTAATCTTATTCTAACTTGATAAGTTCAATTCTCGAGTAGAATCCTTATATGTTCTACAATACCTTAAACCCCGAAATATATACCCTTTTACCATTCGTACCCCAATGTCTAAACGCTCTCATCCCGCTACCCCAAGTACCGTTAAGTAAGCATAACTGACCCTTTTGTAATTTTCGGTCATTTAAATTGTAACACGTGGCCATTTTTCGGCTAACAAATTGACCAAAAGGATCAGTTATGCTTACTTAACGGTACTCGAGGTAGCGGGATGGGAGCGTTTAAACATCGGGGTACGAATGGTAAAAGGGTGCATACTTCAGGGTATAATATGCAATTAACCCGATTTTAAAATTAAAAAATATGTCTATATTTTTATAGTCTATTGCTTGAGTTATATCTCTTAATCGACTGTTGGATAGTTATAAATTTGTATATGTTATACTTATATAAGCTGAGAATATTTTTACCAATTTTGAACCGTTAAAGTTTATCATATGATTTATTATGAATTTTAAGAAGTTTCTGGTCTAGAATTTTTGTAGCAATTTTTTTTAGCAATGAATACTCATTTTCAAAAATAGACAATCTAATGATTTCAAATCCGATTTGGGTGATTCTTGTAGCTAAAATGTAGTACTTGAAGTCTAGTTTCTATTAGTATTTATTAATTTGACAAATTATACTTAAATAAGGGTGATAAGACCAAAATAGTGGACTAAAGTATTAAGAATATTTGACACGTTAAGGTTTTAAGATTTCTTAACTTTTATTGATTTTTAGGTTTTGGAGTATTAATAATGATCTAAGGTGAGTTACTAAATGTTGAAAATATATGGAAGAGGATAAATTATAGAGAAGTGATGAAGAGTGTTTAAATCTTAAAATATTGGATTCAACTCACTTTCATTTCACTTACTTCAAATAATCCAAGTACAAAGCTATTTATAGGACTCCTAAGATAATTATAGAGCCACTTTAATAATGATTAAATACATGTACATGAATCTAACACTTAAATATATTCATGTACCTAACACTTAAATACATTCATATATCATGTACTCATTACCTATTCATGTACTTAATTAATTCATGAACAATCTAGAATCAATTTGGTTTAGTTTTCTAACAAGGCCTCTCGTAAACCAAATATATTCTTCACTCCGAGCTTAGCGATTTGCCACTTGAATTCATGAACGAAATGGTTATCCATTATGTTGTCAAAAACTTCACCGCGAAGATGGGTGTCTCCAGCAGTGGCCTTAACCTCAAAGATACCCTCCTCAATGGTCAGAAAGGACACATGATCAAAAAATACCACCACCAAGAAACCATTCTTCTCACCAACACTGGTAGCCTTCTTGTCGAGACTAGATGCAATGACTGCAGTAATGGCTTCATTGATAATCCAAATTAAGTACTACTAATACTAAACCAAGTTTATACTTTCAACACTCCCTCATAAACTTGATTTAATCCATAAACTTGAAATGCTAGAAACCTTTTGATCTTCCGATTCCTTCAAACGCAAGAAACTTTTTTGCCATTTCTTTGGACATAAGAATCTTCATTCTTTTCTTTACTTTTGTGTCTCGACATTTCTTCTTCACATATGCTTGAAGTTTCCATTTGTTCTTCTTGATCTTGCTTATTAGTTTCTCATATTTTACATGCTTGTATTTCTTCTCCATTTCACTATTTCTGAACTCCTTTTGATCAAAATACTTCTCCATGTTAACCCATTCAATGTCTTTAACAAAATTTACCATTATAAATCCTAAATCAATTTTGATATACAAAATAGTTTTCTCATTCTCTGCTAAATTTCTTAATCTGTCAATTAGAACAGTCTGCGACGAAACTGAACTTTCTAGGCTGATCACCATATTCACAAGATCATCTACCTTCTCTGCTAGTTCTGTCACAGTGATGGATCCTGTTGAGCCTGTCTGAATTTGTTATTTAATCTTCTCGCGTAGCACCTCCAATTTCTGCCCCTCGGGGCCAACCTTTTGCTTATTTACACTTGGCAAATCTTCCTGTACTTTACCGGGATCAAGATTTTCATCATTTATATCATCATTAGTTTGATCGGGAAAAAATTTGTGCTTGAGTAACTTCAGCCTTTAACGAGCATCCTCAATTTTTTTGTTCTCTCCTTTTGCTTTTGCCGCGAATCTCTCTTGCTTATCCTGCAACTGAGCCAACGTCTCTTGGTACAACTTCAATGCCGCTTTAACCATCAAAGTATGTGCATCATTATCATCAATAATCATGCCCTCGCCAAATTCATCTTGCAACCTGCTAACCCTTTCTTACTTTTCCATGATTTCATTCTCAAGTCCCCAGTACTTGGAAATCCCATTTTCATAAGAGCTCTTCACAAACTCCTTCGTAGTCTGCAATGCAGAATATCTTTCTGAAGCTTGATTACCTCTTCCTTTCCTTTTTCTTCATCTTTTATCTTTTCAAATACTTTTTCACTTGACGTCTCTTCAATTTCTTCAACGCTTTTTTTTCTTCTTCTTTCTCAAAAGATACTTCAATTAGTGTGTCTTCAAATTCTTTATTTTCGTCATGATCTATTTCTTTCGCTTCCGGACATATGTCTTCAAAGTTTTCGCTTTTACTTTCTTCTTCTTCTTCTTCTTCAGCTTCATCAATTTTTTCTACAAGTTTCTCATCTTCTTCCAAACCAAGACTCTTTAGGTAATGATGGACCTTTATAATTATTGCAAACAAATTCAAGTTCATTCCATAACTGAGGTAGAGAATCAAAACTCGCAACATGTTTCCAAATGTTTTCATGTAGTACTCCTTGCAAAATCTCTCTTGTTCTTTTTGCTTTTATTTCTCGAACTTTTTTCGAAATACACTTTTCTGGATTTGCAATGACATCTTGCCATAAACTGCAAGCTCCAAGAAATACTTGAATCCTTATACTCCAAACATTGTAATTTTTGAATACTAATTTGGCACCAAACCTAGGAAACATCATTTTTCTATAATTTACCTCTCCAAAATGCTATCAATATGACGACCTTTGTGACGTGCTTCAACTAACAAACTTCTTACAAAAAATTCTCATCTAACACCTTCGCTAGATTGCGTTTGCTCTAATGCGCACACTTTGCACTCGCCCAATGAAATAATTTGATGGCACCAAGTCACCACAATTTGGTTGTCTACTCTCCCTTGTCGTCACCTTGGACAACTTGTCGAAAGCTTGAAAGTACCTTGGAATGACCTTGGCTCTGATACCACTTGTTGGAAATATATGGAAGAGGATAAATTATAGAGAAGTGATGAAGAGTGTTTAAATATTAAAATATTAGATTCAACTCACTTTCATTTCACTTACTTCAAATGATCTGAGTACAAAGCTATTTATAGGACTCCTAAGATACTTCTAGAGCTACTTTAATAATGATCAAATACATGTACATGAATCTAACACTTAATACATTCATGTACCTAGCACTTAAATACATTCATGTATCATGTACTCATTACCTATTCATGTACTTAATTAATTTATGAAGAATCTAGAATGAATTTGGTTTAGTTTTCTAACACTAAAAGACACTTTGAATGAATTAAAAAGTGTACTATCATAAAGAGTATTATGATGTGATAAAATACGCTATCTCCTGTAGTAGTTGTTTATATCATTAAAATTCAAAGCAGTATCACGGGAATTAAAGTAAGTTTATCAAGAATAGCCAGGAAACCAATTTCTAAAGCAAGTAGGGCAGACTCTTGGCGTTTAGGCCATTATATTCCGCAGTATCCAGCAGGAGCCAATTATAATTTAAGAGAATTTATCTCTCGCACTTCCTAATTCAGTTTGTGTATTTAAATTATAGTTTATGAGGTAAATGTAAGTAAATAAAAATGAATGGAAAAAGTATAATAAAAAGAAATGGTATCTCTAAAAGTGTATTTAATATTTGTATGTATATGTTATGAATTGTTTTAAAATCTTAGACTTTTTAATTTCATTCCTTTACTTTAAATTATTTATATAATTTTTTTGAATAAAATTTGGCATATACAATATATTAATATAACAATAAAGATGGGCATATGTTAAACATCATTTTTAAACAAATATATTCTTTACTTTTAGGCTATACTATTTTTTATAGTGACAAAAAATTGCTCAAGAGAATAAAATTGGCCCAAAACCTTGTTGCTATAACAATATTCTATATTATATGAGCTATTATCACAATTAGTTATTGATATATCTGTCAATCGATGTTAAAAAAATTTATTTGACATGATTTTGTGTAAAATATTATTTTATATTTATATACTCTCTATTTCAAAAATAAAGTATTCTTTGATTTTTTGAAATTAATTTACGAAATCCTTAAATTTAAATTGAATTGATTTTAGTAGAAACAACTAAAATAATTAGAAATTAACTAAAAATTATCATTAGTTATCATATTTGTTTCTTCTAAAATTTAAATGAATTCATATCAATTTTAAATTTTATGATTTCACAAATGGACTTCAAAAATTCATATTGTATCTCTTTTTGACACAAATAGTTTTAGAAAAGAAATTGTTTTGAGTATTACTACGAGCAAAGATTGGCATTTGTGTATAATTTAATTTTTACATGCACTTTAAAATTATATTAATTATAATAATTTGTTTATAAGATTTTGGCACTTATTAACAAAAATATTACATTTAGCGACGCTATAGTATTTGTTACAATAATTATGTTGTTATTGTTTCGCTACAAGTAATATTGGAATCATGATATGTGAATCGGAGGAAATTGGAATTAGAATCCTTTTCATTATACGTTTTACAAATATCACATTTACGGAAATAATAAAATTTATCACAAATAATTCATATTGTCGCTAAAAATAATATATGTTGCTAAATGTGTATTAAAAAAATGGGTGAAAGATAATATAAATATCCACGTCAGCTATCCATAATCTTAGAGAAAAAAATAGGACACAAATTTATCCTTCAAATTAGTAAAAGAATTTTTTTTAAAAATATTCATGGAATTAACTCCATCTGAAAAAATACCGTATTAGTTCTTAAAAAGTTAATATTATCTGAGTTTTTTAAAAAGTTGAGAAAAGCTGTTATAATATTATTGGAGCTTAGAAAGTTAATGCTTTTGAGAAAGTCCAGCTTTGTTGCAACTAATCCCAGTCCAATTATTGCAAGAGATTGACTCCGGTCGTCATCTTAATTTCCATGTCAAGTGATAGTTGTACTTGTTTTGAAGAAGAAATGAGAAACACATGTTTAGGTGTTTCATTGCTTATGGTTTAATTAGGGGGAAAACATGGTCATTGTTTAGGTGTTCCATTGCTTATATATATTTCTACGAGTATTGATTTTGAAGGGAACTGGATTTGATGAAGGGATGAGTGATTTTTAAATGAAACAAATAAATTGCCGTGCTACTCGATCGGTATCCTACATGGGTGCTGATTTTTCCATGTTTGATTTCCTTGTACTCCACGAACTTTTGTACTCTTTTAGACTTGTTCATCATCCATACAACTTTACTTGTAACGACCCTAAATTCTAAACAAATCAACTCATCACTTCGGTCGTTAACAATACATCAAACTTCTGTTAATATATCACCAGTCGATGACATAATCATAAAAATAATAATTTTAGACTTTTCAGTTTTCTTTGTTTGCTTTCCCTGAATCATAACTAGAATCATATTTGATTCGCTTCATCAGAGTTATAATAAAATAAAAATTATTTCTAGATTCAATACCCTTTATACATCGGATAAAATTAAATTATAAGTCAATACAAATTTTCACAACTCAACCTCTGATACATTTAATACATCATCAATTACATCAACCGCAACCTTTAACATGGTTCAAAACATAATTTAAGCTAAAACAATTAATCTTCATGCATGACATCTGAATCATGCCATTCAAGCAGCACATAACGTTACCTTGGATCTTTAACCTGTAAAAGTGGTTATTTACAAGAATGAGCTCTACAGCTCAGCAAAATCTAACAGTTTGTATGCATCACATAGCACATAAATAACATGCTCATTATTTAAATCATAAACATTTGGCTAAACATGTCATATATAATGATCAACACTTAACAAATAGAGATTGAGTTCCATAACTCAATCAACATTCTCTATTCAACGAACATAGTCATATTTTGACTTTGTCGTTTCATACTTGTTACATATATAAAATGCATCATGCTGTATACGTCACAGTTTTAAACAGTTAATCATTTAGTTCACATAACAAATAAGAACTGAAAGACTTGCCTGGTTTGTAGATTACCAATTACTATAACCAGCTTATATTTATCTGCACTTCATGTATCATACACGACATATATAATCATGTACATCATTTATTAGCCACGTAGCAACACTTAGTATTAATTCTACTTAACATTTCATAATCCTTCATTTTAATACGTTCCACTTTAATCGACACTCAACCTTTAGTCAAGTCTTGAACTTTGCTTTATATTAGATGTATAGTGTTTATAAGTAAATCTTGTTTAGGGTAATATAGCATAACCAAAAAGAAAAGAATTAAAAACAAGAAAAAAAATTCCATTTCTACAATTCCCGCCGGGGCGAGAAAATTATAACATAAAACTCTCGCCGGGGCGAGAAATTCCTTCACAAAATTCTCGCCGGGGCGAGGAAATTGGCTTATTGAGCTCGCCGGGGCGAGCTTCATGAATTTCAGATTTTGCAGTTCGCGAACTGCAGAATTTTCAACCCAAAAACACGAAATTTCTTCATCCAAATCACTAAATTAAGCAATCACATATGATATATACATAGAATAACCAAATCCCAACACGTTTACAACAATTCTAACAACCTAAATAAACCAAATTAACAAAACCCAAAGGATTTAAATCAACTTTTTCTTAATTTTTCCAAAACTCAAATTCTTTATTTTAAAACACATTCTCATGGATTTGATCACTCAAAATCGTTCATATACAACATGAAATCAGATTATTACAACCTAACAACACATATATAACTAATTTCTCAACAAAGTAATCATCGAAACTAATTACAGAGAACTAGTTTTAGAAAAATAAAAAGTAGCAATTTTAGAATTTACCTTTGATTTCTTCTAGGCTTAGTTACACAATTAGGAGGGCTTGATTATCCTCCTTCTTCCTTCTTTGATTTCCAAACCTTCACTCTCAATTCACAGAGAATTCTCCCATTCTCTTTTTCTCTCTTTTCTCAGCCAAATCAAAAATAAACTGACAAATACGTATATCAGTTTCTCAGCAGTTAGAAAAATCAAGGGTTTAGGCCATGTTTGGCCACACCCAATTAATCTCCATTTTAATTTATTTTAATCATTCACTTATTATATAGTTCATAATTATATAACAAATATAACTTCAATTTTATTTAACAAATCATTATATTTCTAATTTAATTATTTAATTAAATTAGTATCTTATCATCACTTTAGCGTACTAAAATACGCACAAATTATAAATTTATTTATCATCAATTTATTTAATATCATCATACTTAAACAAATTATTCTATCATAATTTTCATCGAATATTTATTCCATAAATATTCCAAATAAAATATTTATTCAAATCCATAAATATTTTTAACTATAAACAAAACTCACAATCTTATTACATTTACACATATATATTAAACTCTAATTTTAACAAAACCAATATATTTACATTGATTCACTATTTTAATTAAGTGAATCGCTCACATCATTTATGAAACTTAATTCACAATACTTCCGTTGTCCACAAGACATAACAACCAAATTATATTATTTTATAATATAATTTTCAACTTACTAATATTCAGTAAATATCTTTTTCGTAGCAATTTTTCTTCACTTCATTCAATGGTTTAATTAACTATTAAACCTTTTTTTTTCAAATACACGAACATATAATTCTCTTCACATTAAATCATATATTTCACAATATATATATATATATATATATCACATATACACATACTTAAAACTCAAAACGTCACATAATAATAATTTTATTTATTAAATTCCTATTTAATAAATTCTAAAAATCTGGGTTGTCACATCCTTCCCTCCTTATAAAGATTTCGTCCTCGGAATCAACGAAACCTCCCTTACTCGGTTTTCACCAAAATTTCTTTCACAATATTGCTGAATAACTTAACGCATTACCTTAATGTAGGTTTTATTTCATCACCTTCACTTAAACTTGGAACACTTCAAGTATTATATATATTCTTTCACCCTTTAACACATTCACTTCCTTTTTTTTTCTCTAAGGATCATTGTACAACATACTCGTTGTAATCATAAAATATCCTGATTTAGCATCGTACAAATATTCGGGATATCACATTCACCCCTTCTTCTAAGAATTTCGTCCTCGAAATTTTAATTTACTAATATTCGTTCCGTCCAGCTATCCGATTGGACTTTACGTTAATCTCTACTTACTCATTGGGTTCTATACCAATTTCTTTCTGTAAGGATCTTCTAAGATCGTTGCATCCTTCTCATCTTCCTCTTCTAAAAATTTCTCATCATTACTCATCATCAACTAAATTTATCTCTTCCCTTTCTGGCATTTCATTCCTTTCTTGGATTTATTATAGTTTGTTTAACTTACTCAACACTACATGTTGAATTCTACGACTTACCCCTTCTTAAGGAATATTTTCTTTCCACTTCCTCCTTTCAAGAGAATAAGAATCTTCCACAATTGTTCAATAATTGGGAAGCAGTATGAATAACTCAAGAATTTAAAGATTCATTCTAAAACTTTCAATATCTTGTTGAGGAGTCGTAAAGACTTGAACCTTGTCCTAGGTTAATAGATATTTCTACTGTAACCTTTAACAGTCAAAAGACTATGGACCATCTTTTCTCGTACTCCAGGTGATCAGCCCTTCGTACTATGTATTGTGCACATACATATTAACGCTATTGTGTATCCCCCATTACAGGGTTGGTTCACCTCAGACTTAATACAAATTTCGCACCAGAATAAACTGGTTTGGCATAATATCTCAAAGAATTCTTGAACTTTATAAACAACTTTCAATAGTTGTCTAGCCGAATCAATTAGCATAGACCTTGACCAATAATTCGGACATTAGTCAAAATATTTTTAGCCAACTTAATTGGCATATCTTTTCATAGCTTAAAAGAAAAACCAAAATTTACCGTCTTAATAGTACGTTGAGAATGCCGTCATTTTAGGACTTTGTTATACTACATCATACCATAGTGGGTTGACGATCCTTCGATCACATCCAACACTAGGTTCAATTGCATTGATGACTCCATCGTTCAAAATACATTTTGACAATTTCAAATCATTTTTGTCTAGCTGAAACAATTAGCATAGACATATGAATAATAACATCTTTTAAAACTTATTGATTCAATCATTGACCCAATATATTTTCAAGAACAAAAAATTACGAATATCAGCACGATGACAATAAATTTTGAAAATCTAGCATAGCTAGAAGAATTAGAATCTCCATTTTCTCTCCATCAACTTCAATCTTTTACTTCATTGCTTCATTACTGAATCATCCTCTCATTCTTCAATATCATCAATGCTCTCTATACCATAACGTTTCTATACCCAATACAGTTCATCAAACTTACCACACTTTGGAAATTCAGGAACTTACCACAATCATATGGGTTTAGGAACTTATCCTAGTCAGACCAAAATCGTCCATTCGTTGAGGGGTTCCACCATACGATTATGAGTCACGAACCTACCATAAGTATGAGTTTTAAGAACCGTACCTAATCTTAAATATTCTTTAACTATCAAATATAAATATGAGAAAAGAATCACCTTCTCGTCATATGTATATCGATAGTGCGACACCAACATTTCAATGACTATCAATATAGAAAGCTAAGTGGTTGTCGAACCAACTCGACCACTAATCAATATAGAAAGCTGAGCGGTTGTTAAACCATGGACAAATCCCGTCCCATACCAGGATTTGTTCAACTCAACCACTATATTAATATAGGAAGCTAAGTAGTTTTCAAACCAAGCACAAATTCCCGTCCCATACCAGGAATCGTGCAACTCAGCCACAAACATGAGTCCTCAATTGAAATGCCACCTAATTTCATCTTGCTCTTAACTTAACTCTTTGCTTGATACGAATTTCTCGTATTCCATCATCCATAACTCCTCGTGAGTTTATCTCGTACTATTTCATAGTACCATCTCTCTATAGCGTCATGCTATTACTATTCAATCATTTAAGATCCTCTGACATTTTACAACTTTAGTAGATCACGTCGTGATCTCATTCTATCATCAACTCTTCTTACGATTCTTTCTTATCTCATGATCGTCTCATCCTACGATCTTCTTTATTCTTCTATTTAATCATGTTATCTTATGATTAATCAACTCAGGTGTTCCCTGTTCTTTTAGCTCTTTAGGTCCTTCTTTGAACCTAATCTCATAATCCTTCATTTTAATACGTTCCACTTTAATCGACACTCAACCTTTAGTCAAGTCTTGAACTTTTCTTTATATTAGATGTATAGTGTTCATAAGTAAATCTTGTTTAGGGTAATATAGCATAACCAAAAAGAAAAGAATTAAAAACAAGAAAAAAAATTTCCATTTTTACAATTCCCGCCGGGGCGAGAAAATTATAACATAAAACTCTCGCCGGGGCGAGAAATTCCTTCACAAAATTCTCGTCGGGGCGAGCTTTTGTCGGGGTGAGAAAATTGGCTTATTGAGCTCGCCGGGGCGAGCTTCATGAATTCCAGATTCTGTAGTTCGCGAACTGCAGAATTTCCAACCAAAAAACACGAAATTTCTTCATCCAAATCACTAAATTAACCAATCACATATGATATATACATATAATAACCAAATCCCAACACGTTTACAACAATTCTAACAACCTAAATAAACCAAATTAACAAAACCCAAAGGATTTAAATCAACTTTTTCTTAATTTTTCCAAAACTCAAATTCTTTATTTTAAAACACATTCTCATGGATTTGATCACTCAAAATCGTTCATATACAACATGAAATCAGATTATTACAACCCAACAACACATATATAACCAATTTCTCAACAAAGTAATCATCGAAACCAATTACAAAGAACTAGTTTTAGAAAAATAAAAACTAACAATTTTAGAATTTACCTTTGATTTCTTCTAGGCTTAGTTACACAATTAGGAGGGCTTGATTATCTTCCTTCTTCCTTCTTTGATTTCCAAACCTTCACTCTCAATTCACAGAGAATTCTCCCATTCTCTTTTTCTCTCTTTTCTCAGCCAAATCAAAAATAAACTGACAAATACGTATATCAGTTTCTCAGTAATTAGAAAAATCAAGGGTTTAGGCCATGTTTGGCCACACCCAATTAATCTCCATTTTAATTTATTTTAATCATTCACTTATTATATAGTTCACAATTGTCACATCTAATTTAAATAAATCATATTTAATTAAATTATATAACAAATATAACTTCAATTTTATTTAACAAATCATTGTATTTCTAATTTAATTATTTAATTAAATTAGTATCTTATCATCACTTTAGCGTACTAAAATACGCACAAATTATAAATTTATTTATCATCAATTTATTTAATATCATCATACTTAAACAAATTATTCTATCATAATTTCCATCGAATATTTATTCCATAAATATTCCAAATAAAATATTTATTCAAATCCATAAATATTTTTAACTATAAACAAAACTCACAATCTTATTACATTTACACATATATATTAAACTCTAATTTTAACAAAATCAATATATTTACATTGATTCACTATTTTAATTAAGTGAATCGCTCACATCATTTATGAAACTTAATTCACAATACTTCCGCTGTCCACAAGACATAACAACCAAATTATATTATTTCATAATATAATTTTCAACTTACTAATATTCAGTAAATATCTTTTTCGTAGCAATTTTTCTTCACTTCATTCAATGGTTTAATTAACTATTAAACCTTTTTTTTCCAAATACACGAACATATAATTCTCTTCACATTAAATCATATATTTCACAATATATATTATATATATATATATATATCACATATACACATACTCAAAACTCAAAACGTCACATAATAAGAATTTTATTTATTAAATTCCTATTTAATAAATTCTAAAAATCTAGGTTGTCACATTACTGATCTTTGAAGAGTAGTACATATTGTTATATTATTTTAGAGATATTTTGTTTATGATTTGATTTGGTTCAACATGTACAATTAGAACCCTTTTGTTGGTTTATGTCGTATATGCATTGTGACATCATATCTTTGATAGAGTAAGCGATAGGATATACTTGAGTTATAACCACCTGTAAGGGTACCACCAGGATGCTCTCTTGGCACTAAGGCATGACACCATCTTGGGCGGTGTGAGTGTGATCAGTCACAGCGTCTCCATTTGTGCTCTACTGGGAGTTGACTATTTTGTAATTATGATTTTCTTTTGGGAGGTGTATACGTCGATCCTATCTTTTTGTTTTGTTCTGCTTTGGTGATGTTTGTGCCTGGCACACTTTTCGATTTGCATGCATCTGGATATGGCCGGTCCAATACGTGATTTTCCTATGTAGCATTATTTTGATTTTCCTATGTCACATTATTTTGGACTTGCCTATGTGGCAGTACTTTGACTTGCCTATGTGGCAAGGTATTTTGTATTGTTCTAAACTTGGTATGAAAGAACCACTTAGCCACTTTGATTCAGCCTTCTGTCTCGTTTCATTAGTTCGATCTGTTAATTTAGTAATATTTTGTTCAGACTTTGAAGATTACGTTACCATTTGCGTTTATGTTTGAGGCTTCACTCGGTATTTGTAACAACCCCGAATCCGGGTTCTATCTTCAAAACCGGAATCTGGTGTTACTCATCCAATACATCTCATTACACCATAAAGATAAAAATAATATGTGAAGATCTGAGTTTTCGAAAAAATATTAAAATAAGGATTTAAATAAATAAAATTCTTATTGTGTGATATATTGTGTGAATTGTACTCTGTAAATGAACAAATATTGTGCAATATGGTAATTTATAGAATAATAATATATATTATTATTATAATTGTTGAAAACAATTTATAAGAAGGAAAAAAAAAACGAGCAAATATATATTATATATTTGTTTTAGCTTGAATTAGCTATAAAACGGAATGAGGAAGTTAATTCACTAGTTGAAAATTTGTGGATTAAAATGTTTATTTTATTTAATTAATAATGATAGTTATATTTATGTTATAATAATTAATTATAACATGAATAATAGAATAATAAATATTATGTTAAATGGATGTACATTAGAATATAAGGTCCAATATATATTACATATATGTTGGTATGAAGTGTATGAATTTAACGTTTATAATGTGACTAATGGATAAATTATATTAAATTATATAATTAATATAATTTATGGAAGAGAAGAGATGATTAAATTTGATTATACAAAATTTGTTGTATATATTAAATAAGTGAGTTAAAATAGTAATTGAATATCAATTATTTTAATTGGTCTGTTATATTAAATGTGCTACTTTATTTAATGTATTAGTTCTATTTTTAATGGAAGAATTACTATATATATATATATATATATATATTACATTAATTGGTATATGTGTAAGTATAATATGTATTATATACTAATGCAAGTATGCTGAATATACATAATAAGCATATGTAACAAATATATTATGTATACTTATAAGCTAGGAATAGAAATTGAGAATGCTGAGTAATGACTTATATGCATGACAAGGCTTTGGTTGCTTAATTTCAAGCCACCTGGTCTTAGGAATTTAAGTGGAAAGCCACCTCCTGCTTGGTAAAGGTGATGAATGTTAGTGGGAATTCTCAGCTTACTTTTCCTTAATACCATTTCGTTCCAAAGCAAAAAGAAAGAAACATTTCCCTGACCAATTCCATTTTCATCCATCCCAAAGAAAAACAGCTCCCCTAGGTTTGGGAGATATAAAATGTCAAAATAGGGGTTGTGTGGCTACCAGCAGCATGAACATGCAGCTGCAGCTGCGCGCTGTTGGTTGTGTTGTGCTGCAGCGGCTAGCTGGTGCTGAGTTGTTGTTTTGTTGATTTTTGAGCAATCAGTATACAAGATAGGAAGCAAATCAACATGTATATATAAATTAATATATTAGTTATAATTCATATATATAAAATCATAAATAAATTCAATAGATGGAATAAATTAGAAATAAGCTATGTAAACTTGAGTTTAAGTATGAATGCATGATGTATTTATGTATTAAGTTATGAATGGTTTAAAGTACATTATAAAAACGGAAAGCGTAATGGATTGATATTACTGGGGCTGTTTTGAAGCCTTTTGAGCATGGAGCTATTTAAGAAATATTAAATCACTAAACTAATTTAATAAAGTATAATTAATGTACAATAGTGTAAATAACTTTAATGAATATATTAAAGTAAAATGTGGGTGATTTAAATAAGAAAATTTAAAAAATAAGATATTGAACTTGTAAAACACAAGTTTTCGTAGAATTTGTATGAAATATAGTAAATGTTATGCATTGAAGTAACATTATGTATGTTCATAGGTGCTATACGGGAGCCTAATGCTTTAAATTCATGTAATCGCGTAGAGTTAAGAACTTCGCATCGAGAAGGCAAGTATACTAACTTTCTTTTCTAAGTTACAATCTTGAATCAAAGTTTTTATTGAAACTTTAAATGAATTTTTGGCACCTTGAGTTGATAATTTTCTTATTCATATACTATTGAAGCTTTCTTTGATATATGAATTTATACTGTTAGTCTATGCCATTTGATTCCGGCTAGAGCATATTCGTTGAATGTTCGAAAGGTCTTTAAGAAGCTATAACTTTCAAATTGTCTTTTGAATGAACTTTTATGATGAACTGAGTTGAACAACCCTTTTAAATAGGGGACATGGTATCGGAGACTATGGTTCCGAATTATGCTGTTGCGTTAATATGTTTGTGCACAATACATAGGTACAAAGGACTAATCCAGAGCATACGGAAATTGTCGTCCATAGTCTTTGACTGATAAAGGTTAAGGTAGAGATGCCTGAAACCTGGGACATAGTTCAATGGTCTTGTGAATCTCAGTTACTTGTTTAAATCTTTTAATGCGAATCTTTGCATTGAAAATTCCTTGACTATAAAGACTTTATAGAACTCCGCAGTTGCAGCTTGATTTCATTTAAACAATACTCCTTTCAGTTATTAAGTTATTATTTGTTTCCTTATTAACTGTTTTACTTAAATAAGTATTACTTGTTGGGCAATTCTGTTGCTCATTCTTGCTAAATGAATTTCAGTTAAAAACGAAAAGGCTAGATGATCAACATCTGATAAGGGAAAAGGAAAATTACAGGAGTAGTTGTGTAGTTAACTATAGACTTTTGTATTATATTATGTAGTAATGTAAATAGATATTTTTGGATGTAATGTAATATTTTTGGTATCATGTTATGTAATGTTGAAGGTTAGACAACTTAGGATACGTTGATGTAAATATTATATTTTGTAAAGACTGTTGTTGTGACGCCCCCAAATTCGGGTCTCCAACTACCCGGATCTGGTTATCACGATCCAATACAATCATTCACCTCTAACAACATATGGTAACTAAAATGCGGAATATAATAAACATATGTTGTTCATTACAAAGGTGTTACTAGTCCCAAAATACAATAACCTTAAATACTTAACACAAATCCATACCCAAATAACTATCAGGGTTTAAATTACATTAAGAATAATCTACTACACTTATGATAAATCAACTACATGAAGCCTATCACCTCATCTTTTCTTTCCCTTTGCTCTTTCCTGATGTCTCGGGTTTAGCTGCAATGGAGTCATGATATAGCAAGGGTGAGCAACAAGTTTGCTCAACAAGTTTTAAAGCGCAACAATAAAGGATATATCATGATGAAAGAAATATGGAAAGAGAATTCAACAATATAATTATCAGAAGCAAGAACAATAATTGCTTTTAGAACATTTGATAGTCAAGTAGACTTTGAACAAAAACATTCAAAGGAGTCAATAGCTAGTTGACCCTCTGGTTACTGGCTACAGAATAAGTACTTGAGGGGATCAGCCTCGCGTACGCTATGTATATGCATAACATTTAACTCTGATGTTTGTACCTTATATATGGTACCTGGGGTACTTCCCTATAAAAAAAGGGGTGTTCATTCAGTCTAAGAATCCTTACCATCGATTGGTTCAGATAGCTTTTATAAATTTTCACATACTTGCCTAACCGAACAATGGTTCAGACTTAATCATGAACAGTTCGTAAATTTCGGAACTTTAATAAATGTACGAATTTAAATGCACAAGTGCGAATGTCCATACATATATAGAGGTGGAGTAATTTTAAAAGTAATTAGACCACTTAAAGCATGCTTGGAGATAAGATTCAAGTGTTAAGAATAACTTGCAACACAACAACTTTGAGTAGAGTTTAAGGAACTTGCAATCATTTAAAGTTTCAGGGTAAAGAATTTGCTCAAGGATAGGAAACTTGCATGTTTGCTCAGCTACAAATAAATCTTAGCTTTAACTAATTGATCTTGGATAACCTATCAGTTGATAAAGTCGGTTTATCCATTAGCATTGCATAACTGTATATCGATACACTCACTTATGCTATTTATTTAGCAGATAAACAATTCACCATTACTATTTAACATTAGCTAAACAAAAATTAATTAATGACTCTGAGCTATTAGGATAAATGATAGCTAATTATGGTTACTTATCATTTGAGTACTCAACTATTACCTTTATTTGTCTCAAAAGATGGGCTAATAATCCTTATTTTCAATAATAAATAAATTTATTATGGTTTAATAATAATTGATCACTTATTTAGTCATGTTAGCGCTTAATTACCATTCACCATTAAGGGTACTTGAGTAATTATTATTCCTTGTTCCTTATTCAACATTAATAAAATACTTAATGTATTAATTCTACACACACTTAACCATTATTAAATATTAATTAAATAATCATTAAGTATCTTTATTATCTTTATTTATTAATGCCAAAAATAAATAATCAATTTATTAATCTCACTCATACTTAATCATTATTTCATTAATGATTAAGTAAGTGTTATCCTTATTAGCTTTATTCATACCCAATTATTATTAATATTAATTAGATAATAATTAGATATCTATTATCTTTATTTATTATGTAATGTTAAACAATTAATACTTATTATCTTTATTAAATAAATAATAATAAATGATTATTTTATTAATTTTTTTCATACTTAATTATTATTAAATAATTAAATATTTATTGTTTATTGATAAATAACTTTATTCATACTTAATTAAATATTTAGTACCTTTATTTATTATTATTTGATAAATAATAAATAATTACTTTATTAACTTCATTCATACTTAATTATTATTAAATAATTAAATAATAATTAAATATTTACTATCTTTATTTATTAAATCATAAATAATTAATTGATTAACTTTATTCATACTTAATTATTATTTAATAATAATAATTAAATATTTATTATCTTTATTTATTATTTATTGATAAATAATAAATAATTATTATTTATTGATAAATAATAAATAATTATTTGATTAATTTTATTTATTAGTTATAATAACTAGTTAATTTACAAGAGCATTATTAGCTCAAATTAATAGTCAATAGTTAAACCAATGATAGTACACTTGATTAATAGTTAACCTCCATTGAATTACACAACCCATTCGAAAATTCCCATTGTTGTATAATATTACTCAGTTAATAGCTTTGTGCTGCCAAAATCACAGACACAATTATATCCAGCTCCTGCCAAATTTCTTTCCAAAAATTTTACCCAACACAATAGGCAACAATCCTAAATAGATTCATAGCAATTCTTGACTTCGAAATTCAGTAACCATCCCAAACAGAAGAACAAAGTTTAGTTTAGGCATAATACCAACACAATAGGAAAAAGAACTCCCAACTGTTTTATCACAATTTTCAGTTCTAGTATTAACCATAATACCAACATAGACTAAAGGTTGATTCCTGTAAGCACTATGTATTGACTACATGATTATCACCAAACGAAACAACAACCTGCAATTAACCCCAATGTTCATACAATACAATACCAGGTTTCCAAACAGAAACAACACAATACAATACCAAATGTTTAAATCCAAACAATATCATACAATCCCCAAAACAACGTATATTATAACCAATACCAACACAATCGGCAACACAAACCAAGTACCGAAGGAAAAAATTTATACAAAACCCTAAAAGCAAACTATCACAGTACTCATTAATTCCCAGTGCTGTACCTTGGGTTCGATCGACTTGCTGCCTTTCTTCTTCTCCCAAAATACTCGACCAATCCGGACATCCACCTCTCGTTCACCCGCGTCTGATCTCCCCTGTTTTCTCCTCTCTGCGACTTGCTTTTTCTCTCTCTAATTTGGACTCACAGAAACTCGGTAGCTTGGCTAGGGTTTGGACTCAATTTATAGGAAATTGGTTACCCAATAAATCGGGTATATCCCAATTAACCGAGCCATTGACCATTGGGTAGAGGGGGGTAGCGACTATCGGTCCATTTCAGCCCCATCACTTCCCGGCTGGGTTCGACCGGCACCTCGAGCCGCGTGATTCCGTCGGTCATGTCACCGAATTTCTGGGACCCCTGGTCCGTTCGATTGAGCGATCGGTTGCTTCGGTTGACCCTTGAATCGTTCGCTGGTCTTTCTTCACGCCGTCCGCTCGCTTTGAGCTGTCGCCGGCGCTTTCCTCCCGTCTCTCATCTCTGACTGATGGGGGGCCTAGACTGGTGGGTTTGATTTGAGGGGTTAGGGTTACTAGGCTCGGTTGGGTCTGATGTGAGGGATGCGAATTGCTAAATCCCCAATTTGATTCACTGATTTGAGCTGTCCCAAATTAATTTACCGGTTGCCCCAAACGGATCCAACCCGTTGCCAAGACTCAACCCGACTGTAATTAAAATTGGGCTCAACCCAATAGTGGGTCGGCTAATGAATGGGAAAACAACCCATTAAGAAATGATAAGAGAATTGGGCCCAATAGGAAAATAAAAGAAAATTGGGCTCGACTTATTTTAAAAATTTAGGTCCAATCCAGAAATAAATAAAAAAAAAATGGACCAATCCAAGTGACCCAATTAAATTAACCACTTTGTATTTCTAATATTTTAAATTAAATAATTAAACCAATTAATTAATTATTTAAAATATTCATTCTAACCATAATTCTTTATTCGAATTATTTAATCCGATAATGATACAATTATTTATTTACTTCCCCAACTTTCTTGCCAATCAAATGTTAGGGTTAACTCATTAATTTATTTAAACTATTAGTGAGTCCCTTTAAGGCAAAAAAAATTAATGGACCATGTATTTATATAATTAAATAATAATACCTACATGGATCCAATTAAATCTATAAAGTTAAATAAAACGAATTTCATATATCAAAATAAATTGATACAATGTTTAAAATTTCCTGGACATTACATCCTCTCCCCCTTATAAAAATTCCGTCCTCAGAATTTCAACCTAAGGTTACTCAAATAACTGGGGGTAATTTGCTCTCATCTTATCTTCGAGCTCCCACGTGGCTTCTTCCACCGCGTGATTCCTCTAGAGAACTTTAACCGAATGAATGACTTTATTTCTCAGCCTCTATTCCTTCCTATCAAGTATTTGGACAGGGATTTCCTCGTACGATAAGTCCTTTTCGACTTGAATTGGTTCATAGGAGATGACATGCTTGTAGTCTGGCTTATATGGACGTAACACTGATACATGAAACACGTTGTGAATGTGCTCAAGTTCAGGAGGTAATGCTACCTCGTACGCCACTTCGCCGATTCGCCTCAAAATCTCGAACGGTCCTATGTACCTAGGGCTCAATTTGCCCTTCTTCCCAAAACGGATCTTCCCTTTCCAGGGAGATACCTTCAGAAACACAAAGCTACCAACTTCAAAGTCTCGGTTCTGACGATGTAAGTCGGCATACTTCTTCTGACGATCCTGGGCTGCTACTAACCGCTGTCTTATTACTTTAATGATTTCTACGGTTTGTTGTACCAATTCTGGTCCCAACAATCTCCGTTCACCCACTTCATCCTAACATAACGGCGTTCGACACTTTCTTCCATATAACGCTTCATACGGTGGCATACCAATGCTAGCATGATAACTGTTATTGTAAGAGAACTCTACCAAGGGCAAGTGATCGTCCCAACTGCCCCCTAAATCCATGACAACTGCCCGGAGCATGTCCTCTAAGGTTTGAATTGTTCGCTCGCTCTGACCATCAGTCTGAGGATGATACGCCGTACTCATTCTCAACTGTGTTCCCATTCTTTCCTGTAGACTTCTCCAAAAATTTGACGTGAAGCGCGGATCTCTGTCAGACACAACAGATACCGGCACTCCATGTCGCGATACTATCTCTTTCACGTAAAGTTTCGCCAAATGCTCCAATTTGTACCTGATTTTTATCGGTAGAAAATGGGCAGACTTGGTCAAAGGATCTACGATTACCCAGATGGCGTCTAGACCCTTTTGTGTTGTCGGAAGTCCTACCACAAAATCCATTGTGATGTGCTCCCACTTCCACTCGGGAATCTCTAAAGGTTGCAACAATCCGCTCGACCGCTGGTGCTCTGCCTTGATCCTCTGACAAGTTAAACACCGGCTAACGAATTCTGCAACTTCTCCTTTCAAGTGCGGCCACGAATAATGTTGACGAAGATCTTGATACATCTTGGTGCTACCTGGATGTACCGAAAATCTCGTATTATGGGCCTCCTGCAATATCTCTTCCCTTAGGTCTGGTACGTACGGTACCCAGATCCTTCCCTCAAACCTCAGTAATCCCGTGTTGTCAATCTTGTACTTCAATGTTTCTCCTTTCGATAATCTCTCCGTAATGTCAATACATTCTTCGTCGAATTCTTGAGCCTCCTTTATCTTATCCAGTAGAGTCGGACCTATTGTCACGGTAAACAGTACTTCGTCCGTCCCCATCGGATACTTAACCTCCAATTCCAGACGTTCAAGGTCCTTTATCAATTCCTCCTGAATCGTCAGTTGCATCAATTTCGTCTTGCCTTTTCTGCTTAAGGCATCAGCCACTACATTTGTTTTGCCAGGATGGTACAGAATCTCATAGTCGTAGTCTTTGACCAATTCTAACCATCGGCGCAGCCTCATGTTCAGCTCCTTATGAGTGAAGATATATTTCAGACTTTTGTGATCTGTATATATCTCGCACTTCTCCCCGTATAGGTAGTGCCTCCAAATCTTCAAGGCGAAAACTACTGCGGCTAACTCCAGGTCATGAGTCGGGTAACCCTTCTCATAGTCTTTCAGTTGACGTGATGCGTACGCCACGACCTTGCCGTGTTGCATCAGCACACAGCCAAGACCTTTGTGTGATGCATCGCTATACACTACAAAACCCCCAGTGTTGTCTGGTAAGGTCAACACCGGTGCTTGGCTAAGTCTCGCCTTCAACTCCATGAAACTCTTCTCGCATTTCTCCGACCAAACGAACTTAACTGTTTTTCGGGTGAGATTGGTCAACGGCGATGCTATCTTTGAAAAATCTTGTATGAATCTCCGATAGTATCCCGCTAGTCCCAAGAAACTCCGGATCTCTGTTGGCGTCTTCGGTTGCTCCCAATTGATAACCGCTTCTACTTTTGTTGGGTCCACCGAAACACCATTTTTGTCGATGACGTGACCTAGAAATTGCACCCTCTGTAACCAAAACTCACACTTAGAAAACCTTGCGTACAACTTCTCCCTCCTGAGAGCTTCCAATACAATCTTTAAATGTTCAGCATGTTCCTCCTCTGTTTCTGAATACACCAAGATGTCATCAATGAATACGACTACGAACTTGTCCAAGTACTGCTTGAACACTCTGTTCATCATATCCATAAATGCTGCTGGTGCATTCGTCAATCCAAATGACATTACCAGAAACTCGAAGTGCTCATAACGAGTCCTGAATGCAGTCTTCGGGATATCTTCCTGCCTCACCTTCAGCTGATGATAGCCTGTTCTTAGGTCGATTTTCGAAAAGTATTTCGCTCCCTTAAGTTGATCAAAGAAATCGTCAATCCTAGGAAGCGGATACCTATTCTTAATCGTAACTTTGTTCAACTCCCGATAGTCGATATAAAGCCTCATAGAACCATCCTTCTTCTACACGAACAGAACTGGTGCTCCCCATGGGGACACGCTCGGCCTGATATAACCCTTGTCTAACAGTTCCTGCATTTGAACCATCAACTCTTTCATTTCTACCGGTGTCATTCGATACGGCGGCTTCGATATTGGTGCGGTTCCTGGTACCAAATTGATAACGAACTCGGTTTCCCTGTCCGGTGGCAGTCCCGGAAGCTCATCTGGGAAGACATCGGCAAAATCCCTCACGATTGGTATTTGACTCATCTCATCCCTGACCTGACGAGTATCAACCACATGGGCCAAATAACATACGCAACCTTTCTAAGCAATTTCTTGGTTTGCATCATAGTAAGACAACAAGATTGTCTTGGTGCCTTACTGCCATAGAATACCACCCTTGACTTATCAGGAGTCTTCAGGTGTACACGCTTCCCTTTATAATCAATAACTGCTCCGTGAATTGATAGCCAATCCATTCCCAGGATCACATCAAACTCTCCCAGCCGAATTGGTATCAGATCCACGTTGAGCTTAAATCCTCGCAATTCAGCACAACAATTCCTATGAATGCATTCTACGGGAATAATTTCCTTGTTTGCTACGTCCACATTTATAGGGTGTTCTAACTTTTCACGAGGTGAGTTTAACTGACTAGCAAATTCTTCGGAAACAAAAGAGCAGGTAGCACCCGAATCGAATAACACATATGCATTTATATCATTGATTGGGATGATACCTGACACCACGTCTTTGGATTCCATTGCCTCCTGAACAGTCATGTTGAACGTGCGGGCTGTTGGCCTGTTGGCTTAACTGGCTGGTGCCCCGTAACTCAGCTGGTTGTTAGTCCCGCTGTTGTTGTTGCTCCGGTTGCCACTCCCGACATCGCTCTTCCTCTTCAGACAGTCCTTAATCTGGTGGTCGGGCGATCCACAAGAGAAACATCCTCCTTTTTGCTTGTTCGGACACTGAGGAGCCATGTGCCCCGGTTGTCCACATCGGTAACAAACACTTTTCCCCTTCATGCACTCCCCCGAGTGATTCTTCCCGCAATTGTTGCACTTCCCACTATTCTTAGCCTCTCCTCCGGATTTATTTCTTCCGAACGATTGGCTTTCATTCCATTTGCGCTTATTGAGGTTGCTGCCTCCGCTGCTCCCCGCTTTGGCAACCTCCTGACTCTTCTTCCTATCTTGGTTGAACCGTGCCACCGCTTCATTGCTCCCTTCCGTAATGATAGCTCTCTCCAGCAGTTCCGAGAAGTTCTTAATCTTCAATATTGCGACTGACTTCTGTACCCATGGTTTCTGTCCCAACTCAAACCTTCTCGCCTTCCTGGCCTCGGTGTCCACTTGATGTGGGGCAAATCGGGCCAGCTCATTGAACTTTGTCGCGTACTCGGCAACAGTCATATTCCCCTGCTTCAGTTCCAGGAACTTCACTTCCATGTCCTGCTGTGTATTCTCTAGAAAGTAATTTTCAAAGAATAGCACTTTGAATCTTTCCCACGAAATGACTCCCTCACCTGCTCGTCCCTTATTGCCTTCCACCAATAGTTAGCCTCGCCTTTCAGCATGAAAGTGGCAAACCCTGTTTTCTGTTCCTCGGCCACCCGTGCGACCTCAAAGACCTTTTCTATCTCTTCGATCCAGGTCTGTGCTTCTATTAGGTTAAGAGTTCCCTTGAACTCGGGTGGTCCAACCAGTTTGAAATCTTTAAAATTGGCCAAATGATGCGCTGGCTCGGTTGCTGGTTGGGTCCCTCCAGGTGGCGGTCTTGATTGCATGGCTTCCGCCAGCATCTCCGCGAACATCCTCATTGGATTGGGTTGATCCCCAACCTCGCTTTCCGACTCTTCAACCCGCTGGTTACGTGGTCGTCCTCTCGGCGGCATGATTTGAATAAGGAAAACCGCTGACTTTTACATATAGTTTTATATTTTACACAATATGTCATTGAGATCAGCGATCAAGAGTAGAAACATTTATCAAACACATTTGATTTAAATGAAACAACTGCATTTATATTTATATACCACTGTTTTGTTACAATCAGACTAAACCTGTGGCATACTTCTATAAATGCGCTACTGCATGCCCTATCAATCATTAACCATTTCCCCTGATACAAAAAGTGGGGAATAATAACTGACCATCCCTCATAACAGACAAAAGTTGGGGTTTAACTGCTACCCCAATTATGTAACAAGATATAAAGGTTCACAACACAATCATGCCCCTAACCTAACAAAAGTGGGACCTACTACACCCAAAACAAAACAGACAATCATCTTAGCACGTCACTACATGTCGTGACGGATCCGTGCCTGCCGACCTGAAGAAAAGACTCCACCCACGACTCGGCGACGAACTGAGCGGCTAGACTCTCCCATCTCAGTCCGGGGCCTCCTATAGGCTGCATCCAAGGTAAATCCCAAGGTCTCGATCCTCACCGCTCCGGCCTCCAACTGGTCTTCCAACTGATCAACCCTTCTGGCTTCTCTGACCCAAGCATCTCTAACTCGCATTCTCTCAGCAGTCTCCAGCCCAAACTCGAACTTCATGGCCTCCTGCTTGGCCTTCAGATGGGCGATCTCCATATCCTTCTGTTCCAATCTCTCTCTCAGCTCAGCATTCCAGGCCACCATCTGATGTAGTAGTGGTCCAATCTACTGCGCTGAGGTCTCATAACCCTGCAACTGTGTTGTCACCACCCCCAACTCATGCTCCAGCTGATAGGCTAGATCCCTATACTGATCCTCCGTGATCTGGTGGGTCTGGTTCTGCTCCTCCAGATGAGCTACCCGGTCCTCCAGCTCCTCGTTCCTACTGGTCAGTCCCTCTATGATATCATCTGTAGTAGAGCCCATGCCATCAACATAAGCAGGTGGCTCATCACCATCAGTCTCTGGGTCCTCCTCACTATCATCCGGGTCCTGACTGCCGGACCTCATTACCCTACCTATAACAGGCTCTGGTAGATCCCCCCGATAGTCCTCCTCTGGTTCGGGCCCATCTAGTGGTACTCCTGGGGCAATAGGTGCATAACCCACTAACTGCTCGGTAATCACAAGTATATCTGTGAATACCTCCTCCTGGACTCCACTGGTCCCTCCTATGTCAGCCATCCTACAAACACAGACAGAGACAATAATATCAGTATCATAATAAAATACATTCATTGATAAAATGAAAGGGTATTTTATCATGTACAACTCGGCTTGGCAGATTTCCACAATCCACCCCCAGACAAGGCCAATATCTGAATCTTCTTGATTCATATCCTAGCGTACTCAATACGAGTTTAAATCTAAGGTCATAACCTAGGTTTAGCGTTCCTAAAGTTTATAACCTACGGCTCTGATACCAACCTGTGATGCCCCCAAATTCGGGTCTCCAACTACCCGGATTTGGTCATCACGATCCAATACAATCATTCACCTCTAACAACATATGGTAACTAAAATACGGAATATAATAAACATATGTTGTTCATTACAAAGGTGTTACTTGTGACACCCCCAAATCCAGGTACTTAATTCCTACAAATTTGGTGTTCACTATCTCATTCAATCACATTTAACTACCCAATATTAAGAACAATAAAATAAACTTAAGGAAACATCTTCCCAAAATGGGTTACATCACCAAACTATTAAACATTCAAATCCCAGGTTATCTTAACCTTAATACATCAAATGCGGAATAAAACATAATTTAAACAAGTCTTTGATTAGGAATAAACATCAAGTGGATAAATCCCTTATTACTTTAACATCTTGCCCTTACCTTTACTCGTGGACGGTTCGTCCTGCTTTTCTGGCTTAGCTGCAATGATTAATGCAAGAGTGAGCAAACAATTGCTCACAAGTACAATAACAATAATTTTTAAATGAAATGGATTTCAACTGGGGAATAACAAGTTTCTGAATCTCAGTCAGTAGATGGTCAAAGTCTAAAAGCTCGTTAGAATGCTTGATTCCAAAGAAAATAGAATTCAAGATTTAGAAATTACATCTGAGGGTCACAAGACCTCGAACTGTGTCCTAGATTAACAAGTATTTCTACTGTAACCTTTAACATTCATATAGACTATGGACCAACATCTCGTACTCAGGGGGATCAGCCCTTTGTACAATGTATTGTGCACAAACATTTTAACGCTGTCGCGTAAGTAATACCCTATATTAGGGTTGTTCATCTCAGTTTATCGTCTGAATCCGTACCAAAAGGAACTTGGCTTGGAACAAGTATAGAAAATATTCTAAGTCTTTGAAATCGCTCATCAACTAAGGACTAGCTGAATCAAAAAGGGTTTGCTAGTCTAATTCATCAAAAGAGTTTGTTCAATAGAAACTATACCCGAAGTTTGAATAACAAACAATGATTGAAATAAAGCTTAAGTATATAATCATGATAATAACCTTGCTTGAATATCAATAAGCTAAGGTCAATAAGCTTGCTTAATATAAATAAACTTGTTTTGAAATGAAATAACAAGTTTGAGATAGGAAAACTTGCTCAACGTAAAAGTAATAAGTTGAGATAAGGAACTTGCCTCAAGCGTAGATTAGAATTAAATATCTCACGATCCTTAAACAACCTATACATTTAATTATAAAATGGTAACATAATTAGTCACATAATTATAATCACTTTAGGTCTACTCTTATCCTTTTTATTATAACATCTCATTTAGCATACCATAATCAACAAGTACTAGTTTAGCAACCATCTTGGCAATTCTTTAATCACTTAATACATTAATATAAGTTTACTCCTGCATACAATGATATATCATAACTACCAAGAAAAGAAAACAAAATAATAATAATTTTTTTTATCCAGTAGTGATTCTCGCCGGGACGAGAATTCCCTTTTAAATTTTCTCGCCGGGGCGAAGTTTAACAGCTCATTTTTCTCGTCGGGGCGAGACACCCGGCAATCGTCTCATACAGTTCGCAAACAGTGAAAATTTAGGCCAAATTTGGCCAAATTTTCCGAATTCTATCATCCAGTATACAAATTAGACATACCCAGACATCATATATGATATAAAACATTTTCCTAACATGTTCTGTAAACATTTTAATCATTCTAACACATAAACAACTAATTTAAAACCAAAAATTCACTGTTAAATCTAAGGTCATATCTGAATCTTCTTGATTCATATCCTAGCGTACTCAATACGAGTTTAAATCTAAGGTTATAACCTAGGTTTAGCGTTCCTAAAGTTTATAACCTACGGCTCTGATACCAACCTGTGATGCCCCCAAATTCGGGTCTCCAACTACCCGGATCTGGTCATCACGATCCAATACAATCATTCACCTCTAACAACATATGGTAACTAAAATACGGAATATAATAAACATATGTTGTTCATTACAAAGGTGTTACTTGTGACACCCCCAAATCCAGGTACTTAATTCCCACAAATTTGGTGTTCACTATCTCATTCAATCACATTTAACTACCCAATATTAAGAACAATAAAATAAACTTAAGGAAACATCTTCCCAAAATGGGTTACATCACCAAACTATTAAACATTCAAATCCCAGGTTATCTTAACCTTAATACATCAAATGCGGAATAAAACATAATTTAAACAAGTCTTTGATTAGGAATAAACATCAAGTAGATAAATCCCTTATTACTTTAACATCTTGCCCTTACCTTTACTCGTGGACGGTTCGTCCTGCTTTTCTGGCTTAGCTGCAATGATTAATGCAAGAGTGAGCAAACAATTGCTCACAAGTACAATAACAATAATTTTTAAATGAAATGGATTTCAACTGGGGAATAACAAGTTTCTGAATCTCAGTCAGTAGATGGTCAAAGTCTAAAAGCTCGTTAGAATGCTTGATTCCAAAGAAAATAGAATTCAAGATTTAGAAATTACATCTGAGGGTCACAAGACCTCGAACTGTGTCCTAGATTAACAAGTATTTCTACTGTAACCTTTAACAGTCATATAGACTATGGACCAACATCTCGTACTCAGGGGATCAGCCCTTTGTACAATGTATTGTGCACAAACATTTTAACGCTGTCGCGTAAGTAATACCCTATATTAGGGTTGTTCATCTCAGTTTATCGTCTGAATCCGTACCAAAAGGAACTTGGCTTGGAACAAGTATAGAAAATATTCTAAGTCTTTGAAATCGCTCATCAACTAAGGACTAGCTGAATCAAAAAGGGTTTGCTAGTCTAATTCATCAAAAGAGTTTGTTCAATAGAAACTATACCCGAAGTTTGAATAACAAACAATGATTGAAATAAAGCTTAAGTATATAATCATGATAATAACCTTGCTTGAATATCAATAAGCTAAGGTCAATAAGCTTGCTTAATATAAATAAACTTGTTTTGAAATGAAATAACAAGTTTGAGATAGGAAAACTTTCTCAACGTAAAAGTAATAAGTTGAGATAAGGAACTTGCCTCAAGCGTAGATTAGAATTAAATATCTCACGATCATTAAACAACCTATACATTTAATTATAAAATGGTAACATAATTAGTCACATAATTATAATCACTTTAGGTCTACTCTTATCCTTTTTATTATAACATCTCATTTAGCATACCATAATCAACAAGTACTAGTTTAGCAACCATCTTGGCAATTCTTTAATCACTTAATACATTAATATAAGTTTACTCCTGCATACAATGATATATCATAACTACCAAGAAAAGAAAACAAAATAATAATAATTTTTTTTATCCAGCAGTGATTCTCGCCGGGACGAGAATTCCCTTTTAAATTTTCTCGCCGGGGCGAAGTTTAACAGCTCATTTTTCTCGCCGGGGCGAGACACCCGGCAATCGTCTCCTACAGTTCGCAAACAGTGAAAATTTAGGCCAAATTTGGCCAAATTTTCCGAATTCTATCATCCAGTATACAAATTAGACATACCCAGACATCATATATGATATAAAACATTTTCCTAACATGTTCTGTAAACATTTTAATCATTCTAACACATACACAACTAATTTAAAACCAAAAATTCACTGTTAATGCCAAATATTCAAGCTTTGACCATTTTCATGAAATCAAGCTCTGTAAATTCATTTTTCAGCCAATTAAAACTATTCTTCTTGCATTATTCATGTTTTTCATCATACAATCATAAACAATTATTAATTCACCGATTAATAACCAAATTGAATCATCAATTTTCATACAAATATGTCATACATGAAATAAAGCTCTGTAAAACTAAGAACTCAATTCTAAAGTATGTTTTCATGAATTAATACCTCTAAATTAATTATTAATCATCATATAATCATCTAACACATGATTACTACCAATTACAACAAATATAATCAAATAATTCATATATTCTAGCAATTGAATTCACATACAGTAACTAAAACTATATACAGTAGAATAAAACCAAGAGGAAAAAGGAATTATACCTTCAATTGTTGTAAGAACTTGGTGAATTCTTTTAAAATTACAAGTTCTTTCTCAATTCTCTCTTCTCCACTCTCAAATTCTCAAGCTCTGCTCTCTCTTTTCTCTCAAACTCTGATGTTCTTCTTCTTTCTTTTCTTTTTACAACTGACGTACTTTCTTTTAAAAAAAATAAAACTGATGCAAATTAAAAACAAAAATAAAAACTGATACTTAATACAATAATAACGTATCATCAGTTATAAATTTTCAAAAGCCATAAGGCTTGTTTGGCAAATACTAAATAAAATAACCCATTATTCTAACTAAAGGTCTTAAGGCCTTGTTTGGTAAAACTGAATTAAACACTTTCTCATTTATTTTAATAAACCATTATAACATATAGTTTTAAAATGTCACACTTCTAATTTAATTGAACTTATTATTAAATAAATTCAATTAAACCTTACTAACTTAAATAATAAATTTATTTAACAAATAACAATAATACCAAATAAATTCTCTTATTCAAATAAATCATTTATTCAAATAAACCTTTTCATCATCTAATTTAATTATTAAATTAAATTAGAATAAACATAACAAATCACATTCAAATAACATTTAACATTATTAAACTCAACATATACCCACTTCACAAAAACTTAATAAATTATTTATTTAACTCAATAAATTAATAAAAATATTTATATAATTCAATAAATATTTTTATTCAATCACAAAAATTGCATTCGTTACATCTTTCCCTCCTTAAAAGGATTCTGTCCCCAGAATCACAACGCAATTAAATCAACCGTTACATTCTCCCCTCCTTACAAAGATTCTGTCCCCAGAATCGCAATACAAAAATTAGACAAACAATTGAGGGTAATTCTGCATCATTTGCTCTTCGAGTTCCCACGTTGCTTCTTCAGCACTGTGGTTCCTCCAGATTACCTTAACAGAAGGTATCACTTTATTTCTAAGTACTTGCTCCTTCCTGTCCACTATCTGTACAGAAACCTCTTCATAAGACAAATCTTTCTCGAATTATAGCGGTTCATACTCTATGACATGTTTATAATCAGACTTATACGGTCGTAGCACTGATATGTGGAATACATTATGAATGTGGTCTAACTCGGGAGGTAAAGCTACTTCATAAGCCACCTCGCCTATTCGTTTCAGCACTTCGAAGGGTCCAATAAACCGCGGAATGAGTTTACCCTTTTTACCAAATCTGATTTTTCCCTTCCAGGGAGATACTTTGAGGAACACAAAGCTCCCGACTTCAAATTCGCGATTTTGTCGGTGTTGATCAGCATACTTCTTTTGCCTGTCTTGAGCGGCTATCAGTCTGGCTCTTATTACCTTGACAATTTCAGCAGTTTGTTATACCAGCTCGGGTCCTAATAGCCGTCGTTCACCAACCTCATCCCAGCATAATGGAGTTCTGCACTTCCTTCCATACAATACTTCGTAGGGCGGCATGTCGATACTAGCGTGATGACTATTGTTGTAAGCAAACTCGACTAGAGGTAAATGATCATCCCAGTTGCCTTTAAATTCCATAACGCACGCTCGAAGCATATCCTCCAATGTTTGAATTGTTCTTTCGCTCTGGCCATCGGTTTGAGGATGATAGGCTGTACTCATTCTCAACTGTGTCCCCAAACAAGCTTGTAGACTCCTCCAAAACTTTGATGTAAACTGTGGATCTCGATCTGATACTATTGATACTAGAACTCCATGCCTTGAGATAATCTATTTGACATATAACTTTGCCAGCTGATCCAAAGTGAATCTGATTTTGATCGGCAAGAAATGCGCTGATTTCGTCAATCTGTCAACTATAACCCATATCGCGTTATAACCCTTCTGAGTTGTTGGAAGCCCTACCACAAAGTCTATTGTGATATGCTCCCACTTCTATTCGGGTATCTCCAAGGGCTGTAGCAAACCACTTGGTCGTTGATGCTTAGCTTTAACTCTCTGACAAGTGAGACATTTCGCAACGCATTCGGTAACCTCTCTTTTCATGTTTGGCCACCAAAAATGTTGACGTAGATCCTGGTACATCTTTGTACTCCCTAGGTGAATCGAAAATCTTGAACTATGAGCTTCGTTCAAAATCTCCTCTCTTATTGCCAATACTAACGGTACCCAGATTCTGCCTTCAAATCTCAGCAACCCTTCGTTATCGATTTTGTATTTAAGCTCTTCACCTTCAAGCACTCTTTGCCGAATCTTATCACATTCCTCATCGTGAAGTTGCGCTTCCTTGACTTTTTCTACCAAAGTTGGTTGAGTATCTATCTGAAACAACTTTTCATTAGGCTCTGCCAGATTCTTCACCTCTAATTCCAACTTAGCCATTTCCGCCACAAGTTTCTCCTGAGCAGTTAACATAAACAGTTTCTCCCGACCTTTTCTACTCAAAGCGTCGGCAACCACATTAGCTTTTCCCGGATGGTATAGAATTTCACAATCATAATCTTTGATCAATTCTATCCATCTCCTCTGCCGCATATTCAAATCCTTCTGTGTAAAAATATACTTCAGACTTTTATGGTCTGTATATATTTCACACTTCTCCCCATAGAGATAGTGCCTCCAAATTTTTAGAGCAAACACCACAGCTGCTAACTCCAAATCATGGGTCGGATACCCTTTTTCATAGTCTTTTAGTTGGCGCGATGCATATGCAATAACTTTACCATTTTGCATCAACACACAACCAAGTCCTTTATGTGATGCGTCACTGTACACCACAAAATTTCCTGTATCGTCTGGTAAAGACAACACAGGTGCCAAACTTAGTCTCTTCTTTAGTTCTTGGAAACTCTCTTCGCACTTCTCCGTCCAAACAAACTTCACTGATTTTCTTGTTAAATTCGTCAACGGAGTGGCGATCCTAGAGAAATCCTAAATAAAACGCCTGTAGTATCCTGCCAAACCTAGGAAACTCCTCACTTCTGACGGTGTCTTCGGCTGATCCCAGTTCATGACAGCTTCTACTTTCGCTGGATCCACCGAAATCCCGTCTTTATCAATAACATGCCCAAGGAATTGCACATGCTCCAACCAAAATTCGCACTTCAAAAATTTTGCATACAATTTCTCCTTCCTTAATGCCTCCAATGTCACCCTCAAATGCTCCACGTGTTCTTCTTGAGTTTTGGAATATACCAAAATGTCGTCTATAAATACCATTACAAACTTATCCAGAAATGGTTTGAACACCCTATTCATTAAGTCCATGAATGCTGCAGGCGCATTCGTTAAACCAAATGACATAACCAAAAACTCATAGTGGTCATATCTGGTTCGAAACGCCGTCTTCGGTATGTCCTCTTTTCTCACCTTTAATTGATGGTACCCACTTCGTAAATCTATATTTGAAAAATATCTCGCTCCCTTCAGTTGGTCAAACAGGTCATCGATTCTAGGCAACGGATACTTATTTTTAATCGTGACCTTGTTCAACTCTCTATAATCAATGCAAAGACGCATCGACCCATCCTTCTTCTTAACAAATAATACCGGCGCTCCCCATGGCGAAACGCTCGGTTGAATATACTTCTTATCTAGCAGCTCTTGCAGCTGCACCATTAACTCCTTCATTTCTACCGGAGCCATTCAATACGGGGCTTTCGATATAGGGGCCGTTCCCGGTGCTAAATCAATTACAAACTCGATTTCCCTATCTGGCGGTAATCCTGGCAAATCGTCAGGAAACACATCCGCAAAATCCCTAACTACTGGTATCTCCTCCAGTTTTGCACCCACCTTTCGGGTATCAACTATGTAGGCTGTCGACGCCGGGTTTTTATCGTCTCTTTTTCTTTTCCTTTTTTAGCCTTTTCGGTTTTAGGTGATTTGGGAAAAGGTCGGCCTTGATGTCGACGGGGTTTTGAAAGATCGTTTTTTTATGATGAGCCAATTAACCAGAGTCGCCAGTTGGTATATTTGAAATGGATGTACCAACTCATCCGAATTTTCGTTTTTTATACATCGCTGGCTCATATGTGACTCCGAATTAAATGGTCTGCGAATCGAGATTCATAGAATTCGGGGGCTTGCTTAAGCGAGGGGAAGGTGTTAGGCACCCCCCGACTTCCGTGAAATACGGTTACCGCAATCTTGATGCTTTTCCTATCCTTTAATTCATGAAACGTATATGCGTGCGTGTGTGTGTGTGTGTGCCTAAATGAAAGTTGTGGTGAGTTTGTATGAAAGAATCATTTGGATTTTTTTAGGGAAAATCGTGCTTTAATTTTGAGAATGCTAAAAAATGTCTTTTCGGTATTTACGAGAAAACCTTATTTTCTTATTGAGAAAGATTTGATTTTAAATTGACAAAAGCTATAAGATTTTTATTAAGTGTTTGTTTTGGTAAAACGTGAGTTTGTTAAACCTTAGCCAAAATAGGAATCGAGATTTATACGTTGCTTTCCTAAATGATAGGCAATTTCTAGAATCTCTTTCGCCCTATGTATCAAGGTTTAGTAAAACGTTTATTTCTCTTTATAAAACCATTTTTTGTGACATTTGGAAACAACTTCCTTTTAGCTTTCTCGTAAAATAGGAATCGACTTTCATTAACACTTCCAATTTTTAGCCTCGTGATGCTAATATCCTACTTTGATTAATTTTAGCAAAATCTTTATTGTCTTGGCTTTGAAATCTTTTTGTTGGGTGTTTACAAATCGAACTAAATATCAAACGCGTAGGGGGCTATTCATGGGCATGTAAGCCATCAAAATATCCCCTAACGCCAACAATCACATATTTCACTATCACGGGGCCTTAAACCCGATTCTCGCTCTAGCGACGTTTTAAGGCCCAACGATTACATGTTACAACAAAACGAGTACCTTGCATCCATTACATATATCAAAAACGTCCATCATCGGATTTGGACCACGGGGTCGCATTCCTAGGCTCACACCCAAGATTACTACATACCCGCAAAACGAAGTCTACGAAACTAAAACAACACGGATTGCCTAATACACCATGATATCCGAAAATGATAGTCTAACTAAATTACATCCAAGCAATCACCATAAACAAGCTAGAAATTCCACCCGTTGGATATCCTCGGGTTATTAGGAAGAATTTTGTTCCAATGGAACCCTCACTAATAATCCCTAATCCGCGATTTCACAATACAACGCAAAAAAAGGATACATTTAAGAGGACTCGGATAATAAGAGCCTATCAAAATGGTACGAGCGAATGTCAAAACAAAAGATTTTCACCTTGCAAAATGATCCCCACAATATGTAGGAATTTGTGTATTGAGTAGAGTAGAAAATATAAGATATAATCTCACAAACTTGGTACAATTCCTCACTCTTTTCACTCTTTTTCTCTCCTAATTGCCCTTATTTTGTTGCTGTTTTCTCCCTATTTCCGAGCTGCTGCTGCTGGATTTTTCTTCTTCTTCCTTCTCTCTTCCTGTATGCGAAATGGCCTGATAAAGGACTGCCAAGGGCAGCCGCAGATTGATCTGCGGCTGGCCCTTGGTTCTCCCCCCAGCCGCGCTCGAGTCCCGTGCGCTCGAGTCCCGTGTCGTCTCGAGTTCCGTCCTTGGCCGCGGATTGATCTGCGGCTGACTGTGCTGATTTTCTCATTTTCCGCACCTTGTCTCGATTTCCGTGCCATACCGTTGATTTCCGTCGAAGGGCTCGTATTTTGCAGTCCGGGAATCTCCGGGAGACGCGTCACCTCATTCGGAGATGTCTGTCTCGGATGGCCTTATTGTCACATCAGCTTTGATTGCCAATCCCTGCGGCGGTGTCGGGCGCTCGCCCTTGGGCCCATTCCTTCACTCCCGCAAGCCGGTTCAATTGACGATTTTGCCCTCCTGTCATGGTTAGTACAGGGAACGCAAAATTTGGGTGTCTACAGCTGCCCCTCTTTATCATGTTTATGAAATGATGAATGAAATGAACAAGATAAAGAATAGACACTCGATGCATGAATGACAATGCACATGGATGACAATACATACATGATGCTTACACATATGCCGTATGATGCAATGGATGTAATCCTATTCGTAAAAGGGTATTAATGCCATGCGGATGATCGTCTCGTAACCTCCGGTTATCGTCGCCGGTTGGTTATCTTGTCGAAGCCGGTTTTCGTCGCCGGACATCCATCTCGTAATCGCCGGTTATCGTCGCCGGTCGATCCTCTCGTCGGGGCCGGTTATCGTCGCCGGTCACCCATCTCGTAACCCCCGGTTATCGTCGCCGGTTGGTTATCTTGCCGGAGCCGGTTTTCGTCGCCGGACATCCACCTCGTAATCGCTGATTATCGTCGCCGGTCGATCCTCTCGTCGGGGCCGGTTATCGTCGCCGGTCACCCATCTCGTAACCCCCGGTTATCGTCGCCGGTTGGTTATCTTGTCGGAGCCGGTTTTCGTCGCCGGACATCCACCTCGTAATCGCCGGTTATCGTCGCCGGTCGATCCTCTCGTCGGGGCCGGTTATCGTCGCCGGTCACCCATCTCGTAACCCCCGGTTATCGTCGCCGGTTGGTTATCTTGTCGGAGCCGGTTTTCGTCGCCGGACATCCACATCGTAATCGCCGGTTATCGTCGCCGGTCGATTGTCTCGTCGGGGCCGGGTATCGTCGCCGGTCACCCATTTCGTAACCCCCGGTTATTGTCGCCGGTTGGTTATCTTGCCGGAGCCGGTTTTCGTCGCCGGACATCCACATCGTAATCGCCGGTTATCGTCGCCGGTCGATCCTCTCGTCGGGGCCGGTTATCGTCGCCGGTCACCCATCTCGTAACCCCCGGTTATCGTCGCCGGTTGGTTATCTTGTCGGAGCCGGTTTTCGTCGCCGGACATCCACATCGTAATCGCCGGTTATCGTCGCCGGTCGATTGTCTCGTCGGGGCCGGGTATCGTCGCCGGTCACCCATTTCGTAACCCCCGGTTATCGTCGCCGGTTGGTTATCTTGCCGGAGCCGGTTTTCGTCGCCGGACATCCACATCGTAATCGCCGGTTATCGTCGCCGGTCGATCCTCTCGTCGGGGCCGGTTATCGTCGCCGGTCACCCATCTCGTAACCCCCGGTTATCGTCGCCGGTTGGTTATCTTGCCGGAGCCGGTTTTCGTCGCCGGACATCCACCTCGTAATCGCCGGTTATCGTCGCCGGTCGATCCTCTCGTCGGGGCCGGTTATCGTCGCCGGTCACCCATCTCGTAACCCCCGGTTATCGTCGCCGGTTGGTTATCTTGTCGGAGCCGGTTTTCGTCGCCGGACATCCACCTCGTAATCGTCGGTTATCGTCGCCGGTCGATCCTCTCGTCGGGGCCGGTTATCGTCGCCGGTCACCCATCTCGTAACCCCCGGTTATCGTCGCCGGTTGGTTATCTTGTCGGAGCCGGTTTTCGTCGCCGGACATCCACATCGTAATCGCCGGTTATCGTCGCCGGTCGATTGTCTCGTCGGGGCCGGGTATCGTCGCCGGTCACCCATCTCGTAACCCCCGGTTATCGTCGCCGGTTGGTTATCTTGTCGGAGCCGGTTTTCGTTGCCGGACATCCACCTCGTAATCACCGGTTATCGTCGCCGGTCGATCCTCTCGTCGGGGCCGGTTATCGTCGCCGGTCACCCATCTCGTAACCCCCGGTTATCGTCGCCGGTTGGTTATCTTGTCGGAGCCGGTTTTCGTCGCCGGACATCCACATCGTAATCGCCGGTTATCGTCGCCGGTCGATTGTCTCGTCGGGGCCGGGTATCGTCGCCGGTCACCCATTTCGTAATTCATTTTCACTAGACACATCAAACGGTTGCAAGGGAGCCAAGGGGACCTACCAGGGCCAGCCGCAGATGGATCTGCGTCCAGCCGCAGATTGATCTGCGGCCAGCCGCAGATAGATCTGCGGCCAGCCGCAGATAGATCTGCGGCCAAGATCGGGTTCTTAGGCGGCTCGCCACTTCCAGATCTGTCACTTTCAACTTCGTACCCCACATAGATTCTTGCGATTTTGCTCGTTTGCAAGGACCTTTTGTCGAGTTTTCCAACTTTTCTGCAAAAACTGCTCCGGTAGGATCGTTCTACGCGCTACAGGTAACACTTTGACCGTTCACTTTTCAATTTCGTCAACATTTGGCTATACATTTGGCTATTTGCATGTTTAGAGATAGAAATGTATGCTTTACAATGTTATGCTATGTATTATCATATATACATGCTAGGTAGCAATTGTGTGAGTCCTATTTTATGCTCATGATGTGGTCCCACACACTGTTATTCCTTTTCTGCAAGAAAATCATGCATTACTGTACTCTACATGCTGTAACTACACATATGAATGCAATTTTGATCTGTTTGAGGCTTGGATTGATTGAAAACACGTTTGGCTTATGCCTGGGATGTCCATTTTACAAACGGAACTCTGCCGAATTTTTTTTTTTTTTTTTTTTTTTTTTAACATACCATAAACATGCATCATGTTGCATTAATTATATGATGTGGGTAGGAATTTAGAATATTCGTGACATAATTCAAAAGGGAACTTACCTTCCTCCTTGCCTATTCTGTTCCAGCTATGGATCCCGATGCTCATAGTAGCTCTTCCGTATCCCGGACCTCGGGCGTTCGCCGCCGTAGGGCTGCACCTGCTCCTGTTCCTCCTCGGACCCGTCAGGCTCGCCGCTTGGCGGAGGCTGTCGTTCGTCCTGCGCGGCCGACTACCGATTCCCTACATCATCCCAGACAGAGAGAGATCTACTGCGGGTATATGATCTTTGGCCTCGTAGGATCCTGGCCGAGTACAATGATAGTTGCCCCATCCAGACATTCGCTTATGTGCAATGGTTGCGCGGAGATTCGGATACGGTTGGTGTGAGTCAGACTGGGACTTTTGACGACTCTGGAGTGACTTTCCCAGACGATACCATATATCACTCGATCTCAGTCGACTCGCTCCCTAGTCAGGACACTGAACATAGCCGGATCCGACTGTCTTTGATGGCTATTGAATCTGAGAGGGATGCTGCCATTGCTGAGAGGGATGCTGCTATTCTAGCCAGAGATGCTGCCATAGCTGATAGAGATGCCATTGCTCTTCAGGCTAGGACAGTCATAGATGCACACTCTGGGACTGTCAGCCGAGCCGCTGCCTTGTTGGACCGCATCGACATGATGGGACAGCAGATTTCAGGGGATGTTGACGCCTCAGATCTATCCACCACCCTATCCGTTCTGCTTCAGTTAGTTGCAGATTTGTAGATTGTTTTATCTCCTGCATAGACTATGTTAATTTCATCGGTTATTTGAGAAGGAAATCTTGTAACAAAAGACTTATATATGTACACAGGTATTTAAATTTAGTCATTTTCCCTCTTTGTTGTATCGTTGCCCTTCATTGGATCATCATTTTATCCGGTTGATCATGATTTTGACATTTCGCTTTCTTTCTCTTCTCAAGTCTTGATGGAGATTTGACAGATATTGCCGTACCCCTGTCGATTTCATTGGATTGAGTTTCAGACTTTGGCTAACTGTTTGGTTTGATCAGGGTTATGTCAATTTGGTATGGAAAGGATTGTTTGGCTGGTTTCGGGAAAGTTTTGAGGGTTTAGGCAGGTTTATCTGGCTGTTGGGGATTGACTTTGTTTTAGGGGAAGGATATATTTTTTTTTTTGATCGGACCGCGCCATGATGGCTGCCTACGTACCCCCACAAGTTGGGAGATCAGGTCCTACGTAGTTCGCTCCTCAAAGGAAAAAGGAAATTGAGGATTTAAGCATAGAATCGCTTCACTGAGTCAGAATTTAGGGGTTGTGGAAATGTCTCACCATCCATTTCTTGCAATATGAGGGCTCCTCCGGATAGCACCTTTTTAATTACAAAAGGTCCCTCCAAGTTTGGGGCAAACTTCCCCTTAGCCTCATCTTGGCAAGGCATGACTCTCTTTAGCACCAGGTCATTCTCCTTGAATTTTCGAGGTCTTATCCTTTTGTCATATGATCGAGAGATCCTTTGTTGATATAACTGACCGTGCCAAACAGCAGCCACCCTCCTTTCATCAATTAAGGCCAACTGGTCGTATCGACTTTGCATCCAATCCTCCTCGCCTATCTGAGCATCGATCATTATTCTGAGGGACGCCATCTCAACTTCAATTGGCAGGACGGCCTCCATTCCATACACCAAAGCGTAAGGGGTTGCCCCTGTAGAAGTGCGCGTTGATGTTCGATATGCCAGTAGGGTGAGGGGTAGCAGATCTGGCCATCCCCGATGATTAGCAGACATTTTTGCCATGATCTTCTTGATGTTCTTATTGGCAGCCTCCACTGCCCCATTCATTTTGGGACGGTAAATGACAGAGTTGAGGTGCTTGATCTTAAACTGGTCGCACAATCCCTTCATGAGGGCATTGTTCAAATTCTTAGCATTGTCGGAGACCAAAACCTCAGGTTGCCCGTATCGACAAATGACATTATTCCTGATGAACCCAACGATAACCTCCTGAGTGACCTTGGGGAAAGAGGTTGCTTCTACCCATTTGGTGAAATAATCGATCATGACGAAGATGAATCGGTGCCCATTGCTTGCTTTGGGCTCTATTGGTCCGATCACGTCCATTCCCCACATTGAGAATGGCCACGGGGAGGTCATACAGTGCAGTTCATTGGGGGGCGTATGGATCACATTACCGTGCGCCTGACATTGGTAACACCGTTTGACATGATCATCACAGTCAGCTTTTAAGGTCAACCAATAATGCCCTGTTCTCAAAATCTTTTTGGCCAGCATCGGTCCACTCATGTGTGGCCCACACACTCCACCATGTATTTCGTTCATAATCCTTTGGGCCTGCGTCTCATCCACGCACTGCAACAGTCCCAAACCAGCATCCCTCTTGTAGAGTGAATCCCCACTTAAGTAGAACTTCATCGCCATTTTTTGAATTCTCATCCTCTCAGTTCGACTCGCCTGGTCGGGAATGGATCTATCCCTTAGATATTCCCTTATGTTGTGATACCAAGGCTGCTTTGGCAGAACCACCTCGCCTGATAATACTGCAACATGTTCTTCGTATGCCGGGGCATTCTGTACTGCTATCTCAATCTGTGGAGCGTCCCTTCTTTTGATGATATGGATGAAGGAAGCCAACGTTGCCAATGCATCGGCAAAATCATTCCGTCCACGGGGAATATGTCGGAAAGCGATATCTTCAAATTCTTGCATTAATTGGACAACACATCGGTGGTATGGGAGCAACCGGAGCTCTTTCGTGTTGTACACCCCGATCGCCTGTCTGATTACCAGTTCTGAATCCCCAAACACCGCCAGTCTCTTCACTCCCATATCGCGTGCAAAACGGAGTCCCAAAATACATCCCTCGTACTCAGCTGTATTATTCGAATTACTGAACTGCAATTTAGTGGCCACGGGGTATTGTTCTCCGGTGATAGAGACCAGGACTGCTCCGGCTCCTACCCCTTCAGCATTCATGGCACCATCAAAATACAGCTTCCAGAATTTTCCCTCGTCATTGCATTTCGTATCTGACACCCAAAATATATCTTCGCCCGGTAGAGGAGTTTCTAACGGTTCCACCCCTCCCGACGGCGTCTCGGCCAACTGATCTGCAATTCCTTGCCCCTTCATGGCTTTCTGAGTTACGTATACCATGTCGAACTGCTGTAAGATTAACTGCCATCTTGATAGTCGACAATTCAACATGGGCCTTTCAAAAATATATTTCAGGGGATCCATTCTCGATATCAGGTACGTAGTATGCCCATGGAGGTAATGCTGTAATCTCCCTGCAGCCCAGGCCAGAGCACAACAGGTCTTCTCGATGGGAGTGTAATTCTGTTCACATTGGCTAAATCTCTTGCTGAGGTAATAGATGGCCTGCTCTTTACCTGCCTCATTCTTTTGTCCCAGCATGCACCCCATCGCTATGGCATTGACCGATATGTACATAAACAGGGGGATCCCATCCTTTGGGGGTACCAGCACCGGTGCCTCAGTCAGCTGCTTTTTAATGGTCTGAAAGGCCCTCTGACATTGCTCATCCCATTCTTGGGAAGCACCCTTCCTCAACAACTTGAAAATTGGCTCGCACGTAGTTGTCAAGTGGGATATGAAACGGCTGATGAAGTTTATTCTTCCCAGGAATCCTCTTATCTCTTTCTCTGTGTGAGGTGCCGGCATATCCACAATGGCCTTAATCTTTGCCGGATCCAACTCAATGCCCCGATCACTAACCAGGAATCCCAAGAGCTTACCCGATTGTACTCCGAAAGCACACTTGGCTGGATTGAGTTTCAAATTATACTTTCTGAGCCGCTCGAACAGCTTTTTGAGGTGGGTTATATGATCAGACTCTACCTTCGATTTCACAATAATGTCATCCACGTAGACCTCTATCTCCTTATGCATCATATCATGGAACAGGGCCATCATAGCTCTCTGATAGGTAGCCCCTGCATTTGTGAGACCAAAAGCCAATCGTCTATAGCAGAAAGTGCCCCAAGGGGTGATAAATGCGGTCTTTTCCCGATCTTCCTCCGCCACCATTATCTGATGATATCCTGCGAAGCAATCCACAAAAGAGTACATTTCGTACTGGGCTGTGTTATCCACCAGGATGTGTATGAAAGGCACCGGGAAGTTGTCCTTGAGACTGGCCTTGTTTAGATCTCTGTAGTCTACGCATACCCTCACCTTTCCTCCAGGTTTAGCCACTGGGACTACATTGGATAGCCATTCCGGGTAAGTGGACACCATAATGATTCCGGCCCGGAATTGTTTAATGATCTCCTCTTTCACCTTTAAGCTCCACTCAGGTTTCAACTTCCTTAGCTTCTGCTTGACAGGCCTGAAACCCTCCTTGATGGGCAACCGGTGGACCACGATGTCGGTGGACAATCCGATCATATCCTCGTGCGACCAGGCAAAGACATCCTCATATTGGCTTAGCAACTCAGCTATTTCTACTTTTTGGCTGGTGGTGAGGTCTATCCCTATCTTGAGTTCTTTTGGCTTGTCTGGGGTTCCAATATCAATGGTGATGGTTTGGTCCAAATTGGGTTTGGGTTTATCCTCGACCCATCCTTTGATCTCGTCAGGCGCATCGTCGTAATCTGTCTCGTCTTGCTCAATGCCCATCAAATCGAAATCCAGCTCAATGTCAAAATCATAATCCTCATTCAAATTTGAAAGATCGTTTGTTAGGCAAGGATTATTCAATTTGGTACACCTGACATGAAACAAAATACTTGTCATATATAAATCATTTTCCACGACGATCGCATTTTCAAATAACACGAAGGAACGACATAATTATGCAGAAATAAAACAACAACAAAATATCAAACTTCTTCGTTCCCCCATCCTCTGGGGTCTACCACCCTGACGTCGGGTTTTACCCTTGTTTGGATATTATTGGCCTCACGGTCCAATTGTCGATGGTCAGGTCAGACGATATGTGCTTGATGAGAGGTGGCTTTATACCGAACACCTCCCCGATGACCATGGCCACATCGCCCGAGTCTCCCTTCATACCCCCCTTAGGAATAATCAACCCTGCCCAATCGATGATAGGCACATTTTGTTGGGCTCCTGGTGTGGCAACATTCGTCCCCTCTTCATTGCTTATTAATTGTCCGGGGATATAGCATTGGGTTTCGAACTCTTCCGCGATCTCCTGTAGGAAACTTTCCCTTTTGGCTAATTCATCATTTGTGGGGGCCAAATCTTCACCCCCTGCTCTAGTCACAGGCTCGCTAGTCCCCTGCTTATTGTTGACCGGGGTCACCGGGCTGCCACTCAATCGAATCGGGTCCATGCCCTGACGGCTTCTCCATGTTATACCTCCATGATATCCCAAACCTGCCTTGCCTACCTGATGGGGCAGTTGAATGGGCTTGGTGATTCCTTGACTGCTTCTTCCTAACCCTTGTCCAGGCTGGAATTTCATCCTTATCATTTCCTTTGCAACAAAAGTAAGTTCTGGAGAGACCCCTGGTTTCACGGCTGGAGCCCCCAAGCATCTGTATTGGGGAGTGCTAATCTCTAGTGCCTGAAAGCTGGCTGGTGCCGCCGACTCATCCACATTGATCACTGGTAGGCCACCCCTGGGAGGAGAAGGGTCATCACATTCGGCCGAGATTGTTATCAGATTCCCATTGATGATTAGCTTGATTTGTTGATGGAGCGTAGAAGGCACTGCCCCGGCCATGTGTATCCACGGCCTCCCCAGCAGCAGGTTATAACTGGCGGTGATGTCCAGGACCTGGAAAGATATATCAAAAGTACAGAGACCTATTTCCACTGGTAATTCTATTTCCCCAATTGTATCCCTTCGGGAACCATCGAAAGCTCGCACCACCACGTGACTGGCCCGTAGGCGCTTGGGATTAATGTTCATCTTCTGCAACGTGCTGAGGGGACAAATATTCAATGCCGATCCCCCATCAATCAATACCCCATTCATGATATACCCCGAGGAGATTACCGCAATATGTAGCGGTTTCCGGTGTCCCCTTCCTTCCTTGGGTATGTCCTCATCTGCAAAGGATATCACGTCGCTCTCCATCAAATGGCCCACCAGCTGGCCAAAATCTTCCTCACTAATTTCCTTGGGCACGTATACCTCCTCCAGAACCTTCGTCAAAGTTTTGCAATGCTTATTGGATGACAACACCAGGTCCATGACTGATGTTAAGGCTGACTCCTCATTTAAAATCTGAATCCCCCTCGTTTCCGGGTGATCCATCCTTTTTAAGAACTCTATGGCCCTTTCTTCGGAAATCTCTTCATTCTTTTCCCTTTGGCTCTCAAGGACTCGCCCGGGAAGGTATAAGGGGTTCCCCTTTGTCGTCACAGAAGCACAACTGGCCGCTTCCTCTGGCGTTCCCCCATAATTCCAGGGTACAGTCTTTAGACTACTGATAGAGAGTTGCGGCCTTGCCGCAAAGATGATGGGCCTCGGAGCCGTCAACTTGACCGGTCCTTCTGTGCTATTCGTACCTACCCCTATCAACCTGATGGGCGCTCCTCGTGCACTCCCATGATCATGTATCACATTGATCATTTCCTCAATTTTATGCACATAGTTCAATCTTGGCGGCCCCCCAGTCTCACTTGCCTCCGTCACATTGACTCCCCCCCCATCATGTCTTGGCAGGGGATTTGCCTTAACATTCGGGGAGTCTGGTTGTTCCACCACAATTTCCCCATTGTCGATCATGTTCTGAATTATATGTTTCAATGTCCAACAATCTTGTGTATCATGACCCGGGGAACCCGAGTGGTAGGCGCACCGTTTGCTTGGGTCAAATCTCCTTCCCTTCGGGTCACTTGGGGGAGCCAAATTGATTATCTTCTTTTGGGCCATCAATACCGCCAAAATTCGCTCGAGAGGCTCCCCGAGTGGGGTGAATACTCGATTTTGCGAGGCCTCATATCTTCTTCGCCCCTCTGCCCTTTGATCTGTGAAGTTTGGCTGTCGGGATGGCCCTACCCTCTGCACCTGTACCGGAAGATGGCTTTCTGCCTTTTTGGATGAGCCCTGAAGGATGAGGGAGACGTCCTCTTCTTTTTTCTTTTGCACCCTTCGGGAAGTGCTGCCATAATTACCGCTTTGGATCTGTTCTGCAGCCGTTTCCAAAGCCGTGAGATCCCGAATTTTGCCGGATTTCAAACCCATGTCCACCATTTCTCCGTGTTTTAACATTTCGGCGAAAGGCCTACCAATCCCTGATATGACTCGTTCATAATACGGTGCCTCTTGAATGTCTACAAAAGTCATCACCATCTCCGATTCGCTCATCGGAGGGTTCACTTGCGCGGCCATGCCCCTCCATCGTTGCGCATATTCCCTGAAGGATTCCCTAGGCTGCTTCTTAACTTTTGTCATTTGGTACCTGTCAGGGGCCATCTGGGCCTGAAAGCTGTATTGGGTTAAGAAAGTATGGGCCAATTCCTCCCAGTTGTGGATTCGGGCGTTGTCAAGGCGGGCATACCAGATCCTCGCCTCCCCTGTTAAGCTTTTCTGGAATAGCTGCATCCTCAACCCCTCGTCCTCGGCATAAGACCCGAGTTCTCCAATGTATATTTTCAAATGCGTGTAGGGGTCTCCCTTTCCATTGTATTTTTCAAACTCGGGGACTTTGAACTTTTCTGGATATCTGGCTCCGGGGAAAACACATAGATCCGAGTAATTGACCCTACCCAGGGAGCCTATGCCACGCAGAGATTGGATGGTCTCCTCCATGTGTCTCATTTTTTTCCGAAGGTCGTCAGTGTCCCCTTCCTCTGGGATAGTAATCACTGTCTTGTTAGGTATGGGAACGACCCTTGGAATGACTGGCTCGTCCTTGAGTTGGGGTTGGTCATCCTTACCCAGGTTTGCAATATTTTTAGGAGGATTCTGGTCACCCCCTGGTGGTGGAATATTATGTGGTCCTTGGTTTGGCGGATCCTGTCTGAGTAGGAACTACTCCTTTAGCATCGTGGCCATTTCCATCATCTGTTTTTTGAAGTCATCAAACTCTTCCCGAGATATGGAACCATGATTAGGAATATCAGCCATTTCAGATGTAGGATTTTGGGCTTTCTTAGACTGCGACCGGGTTTGAGGAGCAATCCTACAAAACAACGGTTCGAAGTTTAGTCCGGGGAAAGGAAAGGATATGGATGCATGCAAAAGCTGTAACTTTTTGTGCTTTGGGTTTTTTAATCTTTCCCTGTAAAACAGAAAGTTAGTAGTCCTTTAATGCAATAACCAATGCTAAACATGCTTTATTATGCTTCCCCAACTATTCCCTGTAATTCACAGAGGTTAGTAATCTCTTTTGACACAGGAAAGGGATATATGAATATGAAATGAGATCATGACATTTAGACATATAAACGTAAAAAGGCATGAAGAGACTTTTCCTGCGTTGGGTTAATCTGAGGATGACCTATCCTAGGGTTACTCTCACGGGCTTTTCGGCATGAAGGTCCCCAAATCTTCGCAATCTACTCGTTTGAGCCCTTTCGATTGGAGCGGATTTGGGTGGTGCGTTTCCTGAGCCATCTCCGGGGAGCAGCCCCTTCGAGTCCAGTAATAAGCAACCGACAGGTTCGCCTCAGGAGGAGGTACTCTCTCAACATACATTCACATTCATCGTCCTCACCGTATGCAAATGATTACTCAAAAGTAAAGCAATTCCATTCAAATCATTCATTTATTCGACAAAACACGCATTCACACAACAAAAGTAAAAAATCAAAATATCGCACGCACACACATTTTATGAATTTTAAAGGATAGGATAGCATCAAGATTTAAACGCGGCTTAAGCCCTCTAATGTCCCCAGCAGAGTCGCCAGCTGTCGACGCCGGGTTTTTATCGTCTCTTTTTCTTTTCCTTTTTTAGCCTTTTCGGTTTTAGGTGATTTGGGAAAAGGTCGGCCTTGATGTCGACGGGGTTTTGAAAGATCGTTTTTTTATGATGAGCCAATTAACCAGAGTCGCCAGTTGGTATATTTGAAATGGATGTACCAACTCATCCGAATTTTCGTTTTTTATACATCGCTGGCTCATATGTGACTCCGAATTAAATGGTCTGCGAATCGAGATTCATAGAATTCGGGGGCTTGCTTAAGCGAGGGGAAGGTGTTAGGCACCCCCCGACTTCCGTGAAATACGGTTACCACAATCTTGATGCTTTTCCTATCCTTTAATTCATGAAACGTATATGCGTGCGTGTGTGTGTGTGTGTGTGTGTGCCTAAATGAAAGTTGTGGTGAGTTTGTATGAAAGAATCATTTGGATTTTTTTAGGGAAAATCGTGCTTTAATTTTGAGAATGCTAAAAAATGTCTTTTCGGTATTTACGAGAAAACCTTATTTTCTTATTGAGAAAGATTTGATTTTAAATTGACAAAAGCTATAAGATTTTTATTAAGTGTTTGTTTTGGTAAAACGTGAGTTTGTTAAACCTTAGCCAAAATAGGAATCGAGATTTATACGTTGCTTTCCTAAATGATAGGCAATTTCTAGAATCTCTTTCGCCCTATGTATCAAGGTTTAGTAAAACGTTTATTTCTCTTTATAAAACCATTTTTTGTGACATTTGGAAACAACTTCCTTTTAGCTTTCTCGTAAAATAGGAATCGACTTTCATTAACACTTCCAATTTTTAGCCTCGTGATGCTAATATCCTACTTTGATTAATTTTAGCAAAATCTTTATTGTCTTGGCTTTGAAATCTTTTTGTTGGGTGTTTACAAATCGAACTAAATATCAAACGCGTAGGGGGCTATTCATGGGCATGTAAGCCATCAAAATATCCCCTAACGCCAACAATCACATATTTCACTATCACGGGGCCTTAAACCCGATTCTCGCTCTAGCGACGTTTTAAGGCCCAACGATTACATGTTACAACAAAACGAGTACCTTGCATCCATTACATATATCAAAACGTCCATCATCGGATTTGGACCACGGGGTCGCATTCCTAGGCTCACACCCAAGATTACTACATACCCGCAAAACGAAGTCTACGAAACTAAAACAACACGGATTGCCTAATACACCATGATATCCGAAAATGATAGTCTAACTAAATTACATCCAAGCAATCACCATAAACAAGCTAGAAATTCCACCCGTTGGATATCCTCGGGTTATTAGGAAGAATTTTGTTCCAATGGAACCCTCACTAATAATCCCTAATCCGCGATTTCACAATACAACGCAAAAAAAGGATACATTTAAGAGGACTCGGATAATAAGAGCCTATCAAAATGGTACGAGCGAATGTCAAAACAAAAGATTTTCACCTTGCAAAATGATCCCCACAATATGTAGGAATTTGTGTATTGAGTAGAGTAGAAAATATAAGATATAATCTCACAAACTTGGTACAATTCGTCACTCTTTTCACTCTTTTTCTCTCCTAATTGCCCTTATTTTGTTGCTGTTTTCTCCCTATTTCCGAGCTGCTGCTGCTGGATTTTTCTTCTTCTTCCTTCTCTCTTCCTGTATGCGAAATGGCCTGATAAAGGACTGCCAAGGGCAGCCGCAGATTGATCTGCGGCTGGCCCTTGGTTCTCCCCCCAGTCGCGCTCGAGTCCTGTGCGCTCGAGTCCCGTGTCGTCTCGAGTTCCGTCCTTGGCCGCGGATTGATCTGCGGCTGACTGTGCTGATTTTCTCATTTTCCGCACCTTGTCTCGATTTCTATGCCATACCGTTGATTTCCGTCGAAGGGCTCGTATTTTGCAGTCCGGGAATCTCCGGGAGACGCGTCACCTCATTCGGGGATGTCTGTCTCGGATGGCCTTATTGTCACATCAGCTTTGATTGCCAATCCCTGCGGCGGTGTCGGGCGCTCGCCCTTGGGCCCATTCCTTCACTCCCGCAAGCCGGTTCAATTGACGATTTTGCCCTCCTGTCATGGTTAGTACAGGGAACGCAAAATTTGGGTGTCTACATAGGCTAGATATCCTACACATCCTTGTCTCAACATCTTTCTGGCCTGCACCATCGTCAGACAACTCATTTGTCTAGGCGACTTGCTGCCATAAAACACTACCTTTGATGGAGTCATAAGGTTTACACATTTCTTTTGACAGTGAATAACTGCCCATGGTTGAACAACCAATCCATACCCAAAATAACGTCAAACTCCCCAAGACGAATTGGGAACAAGTTTACTGTCATCACATGACCCCTTAATATCTATCTGACAGTTCTTGTGGACAAACTTAACAGGAATCACCTCCCTATTCACAATTTCTATATTCATAGGGTAATCTAATTCTTTTTGGGGTAACCCTAATTTCTTAGCAAAATCATCGGATATAAATGAGCAAGTAGCACCGGAGTCAAACAATACATAAGCATTAACATTATTGACTGGAATGATACCTGACACTACATCCTTTGACTGCACAGCATCCTGCACCGTCATATTAAATGTTCGAGCGGTAGGTCGGTTGGGCAGCGTGGGTCCTGTGATAGTCAGGTTGGCTCCACCACCGCTGTTACCCTTTCCTGAACTGGCTCCACCTGTCGTTGCTTTCTTAGGGCAGTCTCGGGCAAAGTGATCCTTCGACCCGCAGATGAAACATGCTCCTTTCTTCGGATTAGGACAATTCGGCGCGATATGCCCCTCCTGCCCGCAGTTGAAGCACACCCTCTTACCTTTTAAACAAGCACCCATATGGCTCTTTCCACAGTTGCTGCACACCTCCATCTTCTTCTTCTGATTACCCTGCTGACTTCCCGCAGAGTTACTATCATTCCATTTTCTTTTCTGGCCACTTCCCCCGTGACTACCACTTGCCTTATTTTCACTCTCGTTCTTCTTCTTCCTCTGCTCCTGATTATACTTGGACAGAGCATCACTACCTCCTTCAGCGATTATTGCCTTTTCTAGCACTACCGCAAACGAGTTCAGTTGAAACATTGAAACTTGGCTATACAACCAGGGCTTCAATCCCTGCTCAAACCTTCTGGCCTTCCGCTCATCCGTGTTAACCTGATATGGCGCAAACCTCGCCAACTCGTTGAATCTCGCAGCATACTCAGATACCGTCATGGTACCTTGCTTCAATTCTAGAAACTGCACCTCCATTTGATTCTGAGCACTTGCCGGAAAATATGTCTCGAAAAATATCTCCTTAAATCGTTCCCATGGAATAATTCCTTGGCCACCTCGAGTCTTATTTGCTTGCCACCAGTAGCTAGCTTCTGACTTGAGCATGAATGTTGCAAATGCCGTCTTCTGGTCCTCGTTGACCCTAGCGACATCAAACACCTTCTCCATCTCCATGACCCACGTTTGAGCTTCAATTGGATTCATAGAGCCGTGATATTCCGGAGGTCCGACAGCCTTGAAGTCTTTAAAGGTCGTGGCCTGAGCTTGGGGTTGATTTAGCAGATTCACCAACTGCTGCATCGGATTAGTGTTGGCTTCTTCGTTATTGGTAGATCCCTCAGGGGTCTGTTGACGTGTTGGTTGTCTTCTTGGCGGCATCTTACTGTTAAAAAAATTCGCGTTATTAGATTTTTACTCAATTACCTAAACATTTAAGTCTTAACTTAAACATTTATAAACAATACTTAACACATAGCACATCTGAAAAACTTTTGCATTTTATTCATTAACTGCTTTAAAGCATAATAAAGATAACTTCGTAGTTATTTACATCATCTATCCTGAAATCACAAAGTTCCAGGATTACATCATTATTCTATCCCATTATATAGAACTGGTATTAACAACTTATTAACTTCATAGTTTCATAATAACATAACTAATCATAATCTATGATGACATTCCACGACGCACAGCTTCCTGGCGTTCCTGCTCCATAATACGTGTCATCATCCTTCGATCCATCATATCTGGATGACGATGAACTCGATCCTGAGCTCTGTCTATCGTGGTGTGAAAAAAGTACTCCATCTCATCAATCTTAGCCTTCTTTGATCGCACCTCACACTCAACTCTATCTGCACGATCAGCCTCTCTTAACCAAGCAGTTTCAGCTCTCGCCCGCCTAGCTGACTCCTCTTTCAACTCATCTCGGACAATTTCATCCCTGGCTATCAACTGTCCGCGTCGATACTCAGACTGTGCTAGCCTCTACTCAGCCTTTGCAAGACGTGATGAAAGGTCTTGGATCTCAGCATCCTTCTGCTCTAGAGTGGCCTGACGTTCCGCAACCTGTTCTTCTAACTCCTCCTTTTCACTCTCTACATGAACCAGCTTCCACTCCACATCCCCAAGACGTATGCCTAGCTCCTCAATCTCACTGTTCTTTTGCTCCAAAGCAGACTGTCGCTCAGCCAGCTGCCCCTCTAATTCCTCCACTCTGTCCTGCAACTCTATGTTGCGATCATACACCTGCTCGTACATTTGAACACCCAAAGTAGATAGTGGTATCTCTTCAGGGTCCTCCTCCTCCTCCTCAGGGTCAGTCTCAGGCTCATACTCGAGACTTGTAACTGTAACCAATGGGGATGGCTCCCTCTGTACTAGCTACTCACTGACTACGTGAATATCTCGGGGCTCCTCCTCCCTAGCCTGGCTGGGCTCTCCTCTATCAGTCATCCTGACAACAAAATTTTAAGTTTTAATTACTAATCGATAATACTCGCGAGCACATAAGTTTGTTATCAAATAAGCACATAGCACATAATCGTTTTATTGTCTTTTATGAATTTCCGTAATTCATTCCTTAGAACTCGATAAGAATTTATCACCACTATATTCTCTATCTTCTAAAAGGCTACTACCCTAAGGTTTTCCCCACCTAAAGGTTCACAACCTACAGCTCTGATACCAACCTGTGACACCCCCAAATCCAGGTACTTAATTCCCACAAATTTGGTGTTCACTATCTCATTCAATCACATTTAACTACCCAATATTAAGAACAATAAAATAAACTTAAGGAAACATCTTCCCAAAATGGGTTACATCACCAAACTATTAAACATTTAAATCCCAGGTTATCTTAACCTTAATACATCAAATACGGAATAAAACAAAATTTAAACAAGTCTTTGATTAGGAATAAACATCAAGTGGATAAATCTCTTGTTACTTTAACATCTTGCCCTTACCTTTACTCGTGGACGGTTCGTCCTGCTTTTCTGGCTTAGCTGCAATGATTAATGCAAGAGTGAGCAAACAATTGCTCACAAGTACAATAACAATAATTTTTAAATGAAATGGATTTCAACTGGGGAATAACAAGTTTTTGAATCTCAGTCAATAGATGGTCAAAGTCTAAAAGCTCGTTAGAATGCTTGATTCCAAAGAAAATAGAATTCAAGATTTAGAAATTACATCTGAGGGTCACAAGACCTCGAACTGTGTCCTATATTAACAAGTATTTCTACTGTAACCTTTAACAGTCATATAGACTATGGACCAACATCTCGTACTCAGGGGGATCAGCTCTTTGTACAATGTATTGTGCACAAACATTTTAACGTTGTCCCGTAAGTAATCCCCTATATTAGGGTTGTTCATCTCAGTTTATCGTCTAAATCCGTACCAAAAGGAACTTGGCTTGGAACAAGTATAGAAAATATTCTAAGTCTTTGAAATCGCTCATCAACTAAGGACTAGCTGAATCAATAAGGGTTTGCTAGTCTAATTCATCAAAAGAGTTTGTTCAATAGAAACTATACCCGAAGTTTGAATAACAAACAATGATTGAAATAAAGCTTAAATATAATCATGATAATAACCTTGCTTGAATATCAATAAGCTAAGGTCAATAAGCTTGCTTAATATAAATAAACTTGTTTTGAAATGAAATAACAAGTTTGAGATAGGAAAACTTGCTCAACGTAAAAGTAATAAGTTGAGATAAGGAACTTGCCTCAAGCGTAGATTACAATTAAATATCTCACGATCCTTAAACAACCTATACATTTAATTATAAAATGGTAACATAATTAGTCACATAATTATAATCACTTTAGGTCTACTCTTATCCTTTTTATTATAACATCTCATTTAGCATACCATAATCAACAAGTACTAGTTTAGCAACCATCTTGGCAATTCTTTAATCACTTAATACATTAATATAAGTTTACTCCTGCATACAATGATATATCATAACTACCAAGAAAAGAAAACAAAATAATAATAATTTTTTTTATCCAGCAGTGATTCTCGTCGGGGCGAGAATTCTCTTTTAAATTTTCTCGCCGGGGCGAAGTTTAACAGCTCATTTTTCTCGCCGGGGCGAGACACCCGGCAATCGTCTCCTACAGTTCGCAAACAGTGAAAATTTAGGCCAAATTTTCCGAATTCTATCATCCAGTATACAAATTAGACATACCTAGACATCATATATGATATAAAACATTTTCCTAACATGTTCTGTAAACATTTTAATCATTCTAACACATAAACAACTAATTTAAAACCAAAAATTCACTGTTAATGCCAAATATTCAAGCTTTGACCATTTTCATGAAATCAAGCTCTGTAAATTCATTTTTCAGCCAATTAAAACTATTCTTCTTGCATTATTCATGTTTTTCATCATACAATCATAAACAATTATTAATTCACCGATTAATAACCAAATTGAATCATCAATTTTCATACAAATATGTCATACATGAAATAAAGCTCTGTAAAACTAAGAACTCAATTCTAAAGTATGTTTTCATGAATTAATACCTCTAAATTAATTATTAATCATCATATAATCATCTAACACATGATTACTACCAATTACAACAAATATAATCAAATAATTCATATATTCTAGCAATTGAATTCACATACAGTAACTAAAACTATATACAGTAGAATAAAACCAAGAGGAAAAAGGAATTATACCTTCAATTGTTGTAAGAACTTGGTGAATTCTTTTAAAATTACAAGTTCTTTCTCAATTCTCTCTTCTCCACTCTTAAATTCTCAAACTCTGCTCTCTCTTTTCTCTCAAACTCTGATGTTCTTCTTCTTTCTTTTCTTTTTACAACTGACGTACTTTCTTTTAAAAAAAATAAAACTGATGCAAATTAAAAACAAAAATAAAAACTGATACTTAATACAATAATAACGTATCATCAGTTATAAATTTTCAAAAGCCATAAGGCTTGTTTGGCAAATACTAAATAAAATAACCCATTATTCTAACTAAAGGTCTTAAGGCCTTGTTTGGTAAAACTGAATTAAACACTTTCTCATTTATTTTAATAAACCATTATAACATATAGTTTTAAAATGTCACACTTCTAATTTAATTGAACTTATTATTAAATAAATTCAATTAAACCTTACTAACTTAAATAATAAATTTATTTAACAAATAACAATAATACCAAATAAATTCTCTTATTCAAATAAATCATTTATTCAAATAAACCTTTTCATCATCTAATTTAATTATTAAATTAAATTAGAATAAACATAACAAATCACATTCAAATAACATTTAACATTATTAAACTCAACATATACCCACTTCACAAAAACTTAATAAATTATTTATTTAACTCAATAAATTAATAAAAATATTTATATAATTCAATAAATATTTTTATTCAATCACAAAAATTGCATTCGTTACATTACTAGTCCCAAGATACAATAACCTTAAATACTTAACACAAATCCATACCCAAATAACTATCAGGGTTTAAATTACATTAAGAATAATCTACTACACTTATGATCAATCAACTACATGAAGCCTATCACCTCATCTTTTCTTTCCCTTTGCTCTTTCCTGATGTCTCGGGTTTAGCTGCAATGGAGTCATGATATAGCAAGGGTGAGCAACGAGTTTGCTCAACAAGTTTTAAAGCGCAACAATAAAGGATATATCATGACGAAAGAAATATGGAAAGAGAATTCAACAATATAATTATCAGAAGCAAGAATAATAATTGCTTTTAGAATAATTGATAGTCAAGTAGACTTTGAACAAAAACATCCAAAGGAGTTAATAGCTAGTTGACCCTCTGGTTACTGGCTACAGAATAAGTACTTGAGGGGATCAGCCTTGCGTACGCTATGTATATGCATAACATTTAACTCTGCTGTTTGTACCTTATATATGGTACCTGGGGTACTTCCCTATAAAAAAAGGGTGTTCATTCAGTCTAAGAATCCTTACCATCGATTGGTTCGGATAGCTTTTATAAATTTTCACATACTTGCCTGACCGAACAATGGTTCAGACTTAATCATGAACAGTTCGTAAATTTCGGAACTTTAATAAATGTACGAATTTAAATGCACAAGTGCGAATGTCCATACATATATAGAGGTGGAGTAATTTTAAAAGTAATTAGACCACTTAAAGCATGCTTGGAGATAAGATTCAAGCCTTAAGAATAACTTGCAACACAACAACTTTGAGTAGAGTTTAAGGAACTTGCAATCATTTAAAGTTTCAAGGTAAAGAATTTGCTCAAGGATAGGAAACTTGCATGTTTGCTCAGCTACAAATAAATCTTAGCTTTAACTAATTGATCTTGGATAACCTATCAGTTGATAAAGTCGGTTTTATCCATTAGCATTGCATAACTGTATATCGATACACTCACTTATGCTATTTATTTAGCAGATAAACAATTCACCATTACTATTTAACATTAGCTAAACAGAAATTAATTAATGACTCTTAGCTATTAGGATAAATGATAGCTAATTATGGTTACTTATCATTTGAGTACTCAACTATTACCTTTATTTGTCTCAAAAGATGGGCTAATAATCCTTATTTTCCATAATAAATAAATTTATTATGGTTTAATAATAATTGATCACTTATTTAGTCATGTTAGCGCTTAATTACCATTCACCATTAAGGGTACTTGAGTAATTATTATTCCTTGTTCCTTATTCAACATTAATAAAATACTTAATGTATTAATTCTACACACACTTAACCATTATTAAATATTAATTAAATAATCATTAAGTATCTTTATTATCTTTATTTATTAATGCCAAAAATAAATAATCAATTTATTAATCTCACTCATACTTAATCATTATTTCATTAATGATTAAGTAAGTGTTATCCTTATTAGCTTTATTCATACCCAATTATTATTAATATTAATTAAATAATAATTAGATATCTATTATCTTTATTTATTATGTAATGTTAAACAATTAATACTTATTATCTTTATTAAATAAATAATAATAAATGATTATTTTATTAATTTTTTTCATACTTAATTATTATTAAATAATTAAATATTTATTGTTTATTGATAAATAACTTTATTCATACTTAATTAAATACTTAGTACCTTTATTTATTATTATTTGATAAATAATAAATAATTACTTTATTAACTTCATTCATACTTAATTATTATTAAATAATTAAATAATAATTAAATATTTACTATCTTTATTTATTAAATCATAAATAATTAATTGATTAACTTTATTCATACTTAATTATTATTTAATAATAATAATTAAATATTTATTATCTTTATTTATTATTTATTAATAAATAATAAATAATTATTTGATTAATTTTATTTATTAGCTATAATAACTAGTTAATTTACAAGAGCATTAATAGCTCAAATTAATAGTCAATAGTTAAGCCAATGATAGTACACTTGATTAACAGTTAACCTCCATTGAATTACACAACCCATTCGAAAATTCCCATTGTTGTATAATATTACTCAGTTAATAGCTTTGTGCTGCCAAAATCACAGACACAATTATATCCAGCTCCTGCCAAATTTCATTCCAAAAATTTTACCCAACACAATAGGCAACAATCCTAAATAGATTCATAGCAATTCTTGACTTTGAAATTCAGTAACCATCCCAAACAGAAGAACAAAGTTTAGTTTAGGCATAATACCAACACAATAGGAAAAAGAACTCCCAACTGTTTTATCACAATTTTCAGTTCTAGTATTAACCATAATACCAACATAGACTAAAGGTTGATTCCTGTAAGCACTATGTATTGACTACATGATTATCACCAAACGAAACAACAACCTGCAATTAACCCCAATGTTCATACAATACAATACCAGGTTTCCAAACAGAAACAACACAATACAATACCAAATGTTTAAATCCAAATAATATCATATAATCCCCAAAACAACGTATATTATAACCAATACCAACACAATCGACAACATAAACCAAGTACCAAAAGAAAAAATTTATACAAAACCCTAAAAGAAAACTATCACAGTACTCATTAATTCCCAGTGTTGTACCTTGGGTTCGATCGACTTGCTGCCTTTCTTCTTCTCCCAAAATACTCGACCAATCCGGACATCCACCTCTCGTTCACCCGCGTCTGATTTCCCCTGTTTTCTCCTCTCTGCGACTTGCTTTTTGTGACGCCCCCAAATTCGGGTCTCCCAAATACTCAGATCCGGTCATCACGATCCAATACATCATTCACCTACAACAACACACATTGACTAAAATGCGGAAATAAACATATGTTGTTCATCAGAAAGGTGTTACTAGTCCCAGAATACAATAACCTTAAACACATACACAAATCCATACCCTAAATAATAAACAGGGTTTAAATTACATTAACAGTGATTAACTACACATAAATTTAAAATCTGCTACATGAAGTCTATCACTTTATCTTTTCTTTCCCTTTGTTCTTCCCTGACATCTCGGGTTTAGCTGTAATGAAGTCATGATATAACAAGGATGAGCAACGAGTTTGCTCAGCAAGTTTAAAGTACAATAATAAGGATATATCATGATGAAAGGGATATAGAAAGAGATTTCAACAATAGAATTATCAGAAGCAATAACAATAAATGCTTTTAGAACAATTGATAGTCAAGTAGACTTTGAACAATAACTTCCAAAGGAGTCAATAGCTAGTTGACCCTCTGGTTACTGGCTACTGGCTATAGAATAAGTACTTGAGGGGATCAGCCTCGCGTACGCTATGTGTATGCATAACATTTAACTCTGCTATTTGTACCTTATATACGGTACCTGGGGTACTCCCCTATAAATAAAAAGGGGTGTTCATACAGTCTAAGAATCCTTACCATCGATTGGTTCGGATAGCTTTTATAAATTGTCACATACTTGCTTGACCGAACAAGGGTTCAGACTTAACCATGATTAGTCCACAAATTTCTGAACTTAAATAAATATACGAATTCAAATGCACGAGTGCGAAATGTCAATAAGTACATAGATGTGGAATAATTTTAAAAGTAATTAGACCACTTAAGGCATGCTTGGAGATAAGATTCAAGCTTAAAGAATAACTTGCAATAATATATACCTTTTTGCACGAATTAAAAATAATACATAAGGTTTAGAAACTTGCTCAATGTAAAAGTTGAGTAAGATAGAACTTGCCTGTTTGCTCAGCTACAAATAAAATTTAGCTTTAATTAATTGATCTTGGATAACCTATCAGTTGATAAAGTCGATTTATCCATTAGCATCGCATAACTGTATATCGATACACTCACTTATGTTATTTATTTAGCGGGTAAACAAATTCACTATATATATTTAATTACCATCTAATCGTTAGCTAAACAGAAATTAATTTAATGGCCTCTAGCTATTATTTTTTTAAAAATAGTTAATCATGGTTACCTATTATTTGAGTACTTACCATTATTCGCCTCTAAATATGGGTTAATAATTCTTATTTATTATTTATGAAAATAATAAATTTATTATGGTTTAATAGCAACTAGATAATAGTTAATCACTTATTCAATTTTATTTACCCTTAATTACCATTCACCCTTAAGGGTAATTGAGTAATTATTATTCTTGTTCCTTATTCACATTAAATACTTACTGTATTAATTCTACACACACTTACTTATTATTTAATACTAATAATTATTAAGTGTTTATTATCTTTATTTATACTTTATTATTATTAATAATAATTAAATATTCATTATCTTTATTTATTATTTATTGCTAAATGATAAATAATTATTTTATTAACTTATTCATACTTAATTTTTATCTAATATTAATTAAATAACAATTAAATATTTATTATCTTTATTTATTAAGGGCCAAAGATAAACAATTAACTTATTAATCTCACTCATACTTAATCTTTATTTCATTAATGATTAAGTAAGTGTTATCCTTATTAGCTTTATTCATACCCAATTATTATTAATATTAATTTAATAATTAGATATTTATTATCTTTATTTATTATTTAATGTTAAACAATAAATAATTATTAAATACTCGTTATCCTTATTTATTATAATAATAATTATTTTATTACTTTCATTCATACTTAATTATTATTTACTATTAAATAATAATTAAATATTTACTAACTTTATTTATTATTTATTGATAAATAATAAATAATTAATTTATTAAATTTATTCATACTTAATTATTACTTAATATTAATTAAATAATAATTAAATATTTATTTATTATTTGGTGATAAATAATAAATAATTAATTTATCAATTTATTTATATTTAATTAGTATTTATTAATCAATTAAATATTTATTATCTTTATTTATTATTTATTGATAAATAATTACTTATTAATTTTATTTATACCTAATTATTATTTAATATTAATTAAACAATAATTAAAATATTTATTATCTTTATTTATTATAAATAATAAATAATTACTTTATTTACTTATTTATTGGTTATAATAACAAATAAATTTTCAAGTGCATTATTAACTCAAGTTGATAACCAATAACTATGTCAAGGATAGCTCATTTGATTAATAGTTATTCGATAAAATAGATCAATTGTTGTATCACTATTCACTAATAATGTATCAAGCTCCTGCAGTTTTATTTCAACCTAACCAACTTTTATTGTTCAGCACGATAAGCAACAAAATGAAACACAAGTTTGGTTCAGGCATTACAGCGACACAAGCTAGGCATTCTAACATAGTATTGGCCTCATCTCAGTGCACTATCAGAATGCCAGAACCTCTAAGGTTCATCAATACCAAATTCCCAACAACAAACAACAAAAAGTAACACAATTCCATACCAGATTCTTAATCAAAATGAACCAACACAATACAATGCAATGTATAATATAACCAACACAATACAATGCAATGTATAATATAACCAACACAATTGACTGCTAGAACCTTTAAGGTTCATCAACAACAATTTCCCAAATAAAGACCTAATACAGTATATAACACAACCAACACAGTCGGCAATACCAATCCAATTACAGAAGAAAAAAAAATTCAAAGAAACCAAACCCATAAGGAAATCGGCAGCTCGGTATACCTTCGGGTGGTTCGAATTGCAGACCTTCTTCCTCGTCCAAAATAATTAATGAATCCGAACATTCACAGCTTGCTCCCCCTCTCTCTATCTGTGATTCCTTTTTTTTTCTCAAATCTACAATTTTCGGCAGCCTTGGATTAGGGTTTGGGCTGCAATTTATAGAGGGATTTTTATCCAAATTGGCTGGGTATTACCTTAATAAGTCAGTCAAGAACCAACGGTAGGAGGGAGTGGCAGTCGTCGGTCCACCTCAAGCCCCATCACGCCAACAGTGACTTGCCTGTAGGGCCTCGAGCCGCGCACTCCCGTCGATCGGTCGCTCGACACCCAAATCCCCTGGTCTCTTCGACAGACGCTCGGTCCTTTAATTAGTCCGCCGGTCGTCGCTTCTTCTTCGCTCCAACCGGTCGACGCAAGCTGTCGCCGGCGCCTTCCTCCCGTCTCTCATCTCTGACTGATTGAGGGCCTAGGCCTACTTCCTCTCCTCGATCGATCTGGCTAGGGCTTTGGATTCCCCCATTTGCTCGGCTGTTTTCCCCAATTGATTTCTGCCGATTTTTAACCCCTTCCAAATGAATTTTACCGGTTGCCCCAAATTATTTCCACCGATCGGTTTTTCCCCAAATTGATTGGACCGACCCAGTGTATTTCCCAACCCGATCAGTAAAATGGATAAGGAATGGGCTCAGCCTATTTGTTTAGGAAAATAAAAGAATTTGGGCTTAGCTTATTTAGTTTAATTCATGAGGACTTGCCAGCCCATTTGGTTCGGCCCACAGAAAAATAGAAAGGAAATTGGGCTCAATTAAAATTTGGGTTCAATCCAATAAATAAAAAAAACAATGGGCCAATCTAAATAAAAAAATGACCCAAATTAACTTAACCACATTGCATTTCTAATATTCTAAATCAAATAACTAAACCAATTAATTATTCATTTAAAATATTTATTTTAACCACAATTCTTTATTCGAATTGTTTAATCCGATAATGATAAAATTATTTATTTAATTTCCCCAATTTTCTTGCCAATCCAATGTTAGGGTTAACTCATAAATTTATTCACCTATTAGTGAGCCCCTTTAAGGCAAAGAAAATTATTGGACCACGTATTTATATAATTAAATAATAATACCTACATGGATTCAATTAAATTCATAAAATTAAATAAAAATGAATTTCATATATCAAGATAATTTGATACAAAGTTTAAAAATTCCTGGACATTACATCCTCTCCCCCTTATAAAAATTCCGTCCCCGGAATTTCCATCTAAGGTTACTCAAATAATTGCGGATAATTTGCTCTCATCTTTTCTTCGAGTTCCCACGTGGCCTCTTCCACCGCGTGATTCCTCCAGAGTACTTTAACCGAATGAATGATTTTATTTCTTAGCTTCTGCTCCTTCCTATCAAGTATTTGGACAGGAATCTCCTCGTATGATAAGTCCTTCTCGACTTGAATTGGCTCATAGGAAATGACATGCTTGTAGTCTGGCTTATATGGACGTAATACTGATACATGGAACACATTGTGAATGTGCTCAAGTTCAGGAGGTAATGCTACCTCGTACGCCACTTCGCCTATTCTCCTTAATATTTCAAAAGGTCCTATGAACCTAGGGCTCAATTTGCCCTTCTTCCCAAAACGGATATTCCCTTTCTAGGGAGATACCTTCAGAAACACAAAGCTACCAACTTCAAATTCTCGTTTCTGACGATGTAAGTCGGCATACTTCTTCTGACGATCCTGAGCTGCCACCAACCGCTGCCTTATTACTTTCATGATTTCCACGGTTTGTTGTACCAGTTCTGGTCCCAACAATCTCCGTTCACCAACTTCATCCCAACATAACGGCGTTCGACACTTCCTTCCATATAACGCTTCGTATGGCGGCATCCCGATGCTAACGTGATAACTATTGTTATAAGCGAACTCTACCAGTGGCAAGTGATCGTCCCAGTTGCCACCTAAGTCCATCACGACTACCCGGAGCATGTCCTCTAGGGTCTGAATTGTTCGCTCGCTCTAACCATCAGTCTGAGGATGATACGTCGTACTCATTCTCAACTGTGTTCCCATTTTTTCCTGTAGACTTTTCCAGAAATTTGACGTGAAACGCGGGTCTCTGTCAGACACAATAGATACCGGCACCCCATGTTGCAATACTATCTCCTTCACGTAAAGTTTCGCTAACTGCTCTAATTTGTACCTGATCTTGATCGGTAAAAAATGGGCAGACTTGGTCAAACGATCTACGATCACCCAGATGGCGTCTAGACCCTTCTGTGTGGCCGGAAGTCCTACCACAAAATCTATTGTTATGTGCTCCCACTTCCATTCCGAAATCTCCAAAGGTTGCAACAATCCGCTCGGCCGCTGGTGCTCTGCCTTGATCCTCTGACAAGTTAAACACCGGCTAACGAATTCTGCAACTTCTCCTTTCAAGTGCGGCCACCAATAATGCTGACGAAGATCTTGATACATATTGGTGCTACCTGGATGTACCGAGAATCTCGTATTATGGGCCTCTTGCAAAATTTCTTCCCTTAAGTCTGGTACGTAGGGTATCCAGATCCTTCCCTCGAATCTCAGCAATCCTGTGCTGTCAACCTTGTACTTCAATGTTTTTCCCTCCGATAGTTGCTTCTTAATGTCAATGCATTCTTCATCAAATTCTTGAGCCTCCTGTATCTTATCCAGTAGAGTAGGACCTACTGTCATGGTGAACACTTTTTCGTCCGTCTCCATCGGATACTCAACCTCCAGTTCCAGACGTTCAAAGTCCTTTATCAACTCCTCTTGAACTGTCAGCTACATCAACTTCACCTTGCCTTTTCTGCTTAAGGCGTCAGCCACTACATTTGCTTTGCCCGGATGGTACAGAATCTCACAGTCGTAATCCTTGATTAATTCCAACCATCGGCGCTGCCTCATGTTCAGCTCCTTTTGAGTGAAGATATATTTCAGACTCTTGTGATCTGTATATATCTCGCACTTCTCCCCGTATAGGTAGTGCCTCCATATCTTCAAGGCGAAAACTACCGCTGCTAACTCCAAGTCATGAGTTGGGTAACCCTTCTCATAGTCTTTCAGTTGACGTGATGCGTACGCCACGACCTTGCCGTGCTGCATCAGCACACAGCCAAGACCTTTGTGTGACGCATCGCTATACACTACAAAACCCCCAGTGTTGTCTGGTAAGGTCAACACCGGTGCTTAGCTAAGTCTCTTCTTCAACTCCATGAAACTTTCCTCACATTTCTCCGACCAAACGAACTTAACTGTTTTCCTGGTGAGATTGGTCAATGGCGATGCTATCTTTGAAAAATCCTGTATGAACCTTCGATAGTATCCCGCTAATCCCAAGAAACTCCGGATCTCTGTCGGCGTCTTCGGCTGTTCCCAGTTGATAACTGCTTCCACTTTTGCTGGGTCCACCGAAACACCATTCTTGTCGATGACATGACCCAGAAACTGTACCCTCTGCAACCAAAACTCACACTTAGAAAACTTCGCATACAATTTCTCCCTCCTGAGAGCTTCCAACACAATCTTTAAATGTTCAGCATGCTCCTCCTCCGTTTCTGAATACACCAAGATGTCATCAATGAATACAACTACGAACTTGTCCAAGTACTTCTTGAACACTCTGTTCATCATATCCATGAATGTTGCTGGTGCATTCGTCAATCTAAATGACATTACCAGAAACTCGAAGTGCCCATAACGAGTCCTGAATGCAGTCTTCGGGATATCTTCCTGCCTCACCTTCAACTGATGATAGCCTGTTCTTAGGTCGATTTTTGAAAAGTATTTCGCTCCCTTAAGTTGATCAAATAGATCATCAATCTTAGGAAGCGGATACCTATTCTTAATCGTAACTTTGTTCAACTCCCGATAGTCGATACAAAGTCTCATCGAACCATCTTTCTTCTTTACAAACAGAACTGGCGCTCCCCATGGGGACACGCTTGGTCTGATATAACCTTTATCTAACAGTTCATGCAGTTGCACCATCAATTCTTTCATTTCTACAGGTGCCATTCGATACGGCGGCTTCGATATTGGTGCGGTTCCCGGTGCCAAATCGATAACGAACTCGGTTTCCCTATTCGGTGGCAGTCCCGGAAGTTCATCTGGGAAGACATCGGCGAAGTCCCTCACGATTGGTATTTGACTCATCTCATCCCCAACCTGACGAGTATCAACCACATGGGCCAAATAACACACGCAACCTTTCTTAAGCAATTTCTTGGTTTGCATCATAGTAAGACAACAAGATTGTCTTGGTGACTTACTGCCATAGAATACCACTTTCGACTTATTAGGAGTCTTTAGGTGTACACATTTCTTCTTACAGTCAATAACTGCTTCGTGAATTGATAGCCAATCCATTCCCAGGATTACATCAAACTCTCCCAGCCGAATTGGTATCAAATCCACATTGAGCTTAAATCCTCGCAATTCAGCATAACAATTCCTATGAATGCATTCTACGGGGATAATTTCCTTGTTTGCTACTTCTACATTCATAGGGTGTTCTAACTTTTCACGAGGTAAATTTAACTGACTAGCAAATTCTTCGGAAATAAAAGAGCAGGTAGCACCCGAATCGAATAACACATATGCATTTATATCATTGATTGGGATGATACCTGACACCACGTCTTTGGATTCCATTGCATCCTGAACAGTCATATTGAACGTGCGGGCTGTTGGCCTGTTGGCTTGACTGGCTGGTGCCCCGTAGCTCAACCGGTTGTTATTCCCGCTGTTGTTGTTGCTTCTGTTGCCACTCCCGACGTCGCCCTTCCTCTTCGGACAGTCCTTAATCTGGTGGTCGGGTGCTCCACAAGAGAAACATCATCCTTTCTGTTTGTTCGGACACTGGGGAGCCATGTGCCCCGGCTGTCCACACCGGTAACAAACACTTTTCCCTTTAATGCATTCCCCAGTGTGGTTTTTCCCACAATTGCTACACCTGCCAGTTTTTCTCGCCTCCCCTCCAGATTGGTTTCCTCCGGATTTATTGCTCCTGAACGATTGGCTTTCATTCTATTTGCGCTTATTGGGGTTGCTGCCTCTGTTGCTTCCTGCCTTGGCAGCCTCCTGGTTCTTCTTTCTATCCTGATTAAATTAGGCTACTGCTTCATTGCCCCCTTCCGCAATGATAGCCCTCTCCAGCAGTTCAGCGAAGTTCTTAATTTTCAATATTGCAACTGACTTCTGCACCCAGGGTTTTAGTCCCAATTCAAACCTTCTTGCCATCCTGGCCTCGGTGTCCACCTGGTGTGGAGCAAATCGGGCCAATTCATTAAACTTCGCCGCGTACTCTGCGACAGTCATATTCTTCTGTTTCAGTTCTAGGAACTTAACTTCCATGTCCTGCTGTGTATTCTCCGGAAAGTAATTTTCGAAGAACAACTCTTTAAATCTTTCCCATGGAATGACTCCCCCACCTGCTCGACCCTTATTGGCCTTCTACCAATAGTTAGCCTCGCCCTTCAGCATGAACGTGGCAAATCCTGTCTTTTGCTCCTCGGCCACCCGTGCGACCTCGAAGACCTTCTCTATCTCCTCGATCCAGGTCTGTGCTTCTATCGGGTTAAGAGTTCCCTTAAACTCGGGTGGTCCAACCAATTTGAAATCTTTAAAATTGGCCAAATGATGCACTGGCTCGGGTGCTGGTTGAGTCCCTCCAGGTGGCGGTCTTGATTGCATGGCTTCTGCCAGCATTTCTGCGAACATTCTCATTGGATTGGATTGATTTCCAACCTCGCTTTCTGACTCTTCAACCTGCCGGTTACGTGGTCGTCCTCTTGGCGGCATGATTTGATCTAGAAAAACCGCTGACTTTTACCTATAGTTTAATATTTTACACGATATGACATTACAATCAGCAATCAAGGGTAAAAAAAACGTCTATCCACACAATTAATTCAAATGAACAACTGCATTTATATTGATATACCACTGTTTGTTACATTCAGGCTAAACATGTGGCATACTTCTATAAATGTGCCACTACATGCCCTATCCATCATTAAACATTCCTCTTAAACAGAAGTGGGGAATCCTAACTTTCCATCCCTCAAGACAACAAAAGTTGGGGTTTAACTGCTACCCCAAACAAATATAGAGTTTCACAAGACAAGCATGAATACGTCCCTAATATAACAAAAAGTGGGACTGACTGTACTAAAGACAAAACAACCATCATATCACGTCACTGAACGTCGTGACGAATCCGTGCCTGCTAACCAGAAGAGAATGCTCCACCCCCGACCCTGCGACAAACAGAGCGGCTAGACTCCCCTACCTCAGTCCGGGGCCTCCTGTAGGCTGCATCTAAAGCATATCCTAGGGTCTCTATCCTCACTGCTCTGGCCTCCAACTGGTCCTCTAACTGATCAACCCTTCTGGCCTCCCTAACCCAGGCCTCTCTGACATGCATCCTCTCAGACACCTCCAGCCCAAACTCAAACCTCATGGCCTCCTGCTTGGCCTTCAGATGGGCGATTTGCAGATCCTTCTGCTCCAGCCTCTCTCTCAACTCAGCGTTTCGGGCCACCAGCTGATGTAGCAGTGGTCCGATTTGCTGCGCTGAGGACTCGTAACCCTGCAGCTGTACCTTCGCCACTCCCAACTCATGCTCGAGCTGATAGGCCAGGTCTCTATACTGGTCCTCTCTGATTTGGTGGGTCTGATTCTGCTCCTCCAGATGAGCTATCCGATCCTCCAGCTCCTCGTTCCTGCTGGTCAGTCCCTTAATGATATCGTCGGCAGTGGACCCCATGCCATCAACATAAGCGGGTGGCTCCTCTCCCTTGGTCTCGGGGTCCTCCTCCTCAGCATCCGGGTCCTGACTGCCGGACCTCATGACTCGGTCTACGATCGGCTCTACCCGATCCTCCGGATAGTCCTCCTCTGGCTCGGACTCCTCCAGTGGTACCCCTGGGGCAATAGGAGCATACCCCACCAACTGCTCAGCAACTACTGGTATATCTATGAACGTCTCCTCCTCCTGGACTCCACTGGTCCCTCCTATGTCAGTCATCCTACAATCACACCGAAAATCAACATTAATATAGCAATAAAATATATTCATTGAAGAAATGAAATTATATTTCATTGGGTACTACCCGACTCGATGAATTCCCCAATTCATCAAAACCACATATAATAAATCTCCTCGATTTATCTCCTAACACTCAATACGAGTTTACTATGAAGGTTATAACCTAGGTTTCGCGATCCTAAAGTTTATAACCTACGGCTTTGATACCAACATGTGACGCCCCCAAATTCGGGTCTCCCAAATACCCGGATCCGGTCATCACGATCCAATACATCATTCACCTCCAACAACACACATTGACTAAAATGCGAAAATAAACATATGTTATTCATCAGAAAGGTGTTACTAGTCCCAGAATACAATAACCTTAAACACATACACAAATCCATACCCTAAATAACAAACAGGGTTTAAATTACATTAATAGTGATTAACTACACATAAATTTAAAATCTGCTACATGAAGTCTATCACTTCATCTTTTCTTTCCCTTTGTTCTTCCCTGACGTCTCGGGTTTAGCTGCAATGAAGTCATGATATAACAAGGATGAGCAACGAGTTTTCTCAGCAAGTTTAAAGTACAATAATAAGGATATATCATGATGAAAGGGATATAGAAAGAGATTTCAACAATAGAATTATCAGAAGCAATAACAATAAATGCTTTTAGAACAATTGATAGTCAAGTAGACTTTGAACAATAACTTCCAAAGGAGTCAATAGCTAGTTGACCCTCTGGTTACTGGCTACTGGCTACAGAATAAGTACTTGAGGGGATCAGCCTCGCGTACGCTATGTGTATGCATAACATTTAACTCTGCTATTTGTACCTTATATACGGTACTTGGGGTACTCCCCTATAAATAAAAAGGGGTGTTCATACAGTCTAAGAATCCTTACCATCGATTGGTTCGGATAGCTTTTATAAATTCTCACATACTTGCCTGACCGAACAAGGGTTCAGACTTAACCATGATTAGTCCACAAATTTCTAAACTTAAATAAATATACGAATTCAAATGCACGAGTGCGAATGTCAATAAGTACATAGATGTGGAATAATTTTAAAAGTAATTAGACCACTTAAGGCATGCTTGGAGATAAGATTCAAGCTTAAAGAATAACTTGCAATAATATATACCTTTTTGCATGAATTAAAAATAATGCATAAGGTTTAGAAACTTGCTCAATGTAAAAGTTGAGTAAGATAGAACTTGCCTGTTTGCTCAGCTACAAATAAAATTTAGCTTTAATTAATTGATCTTGGATAACCTATCAGTTGATAAAGTCGGTTTATCCATTAGCATCGCATAATTGTATATCGATACACTCACTTATGCTATTTATTTAGCAGGTAAAGAAATTCACTATATATATTTAATTACCATCTAATCGTTAGCTAAACAAAAATTAATTTAATGGCCTCTAGCTATTATTTATTTAAAAATAGTTAATCATGGTTACCTATTATTTGAGTATTTACCATTATTCGCCTCTAAATATGGGTTAATAATTCTTATTTATTATTTATGAAAATAATAAATTTATTATGGTTTAATAGCAACTAGATAATAGTTGATCACTTATTCAATTTTATTTACCCTTAATTACCATTCAGCCTTAAGGGTAATTGAGTAATTATAATTCTTGTTACTTATTCACATTAAATACTTACTGTATTAATTCTACACACACTTACTTATTATTTAATATTAATAATCGTTAAGTGTTTATTATCTTTATTTATACTATATTATTATTAATAATAATTAAATATTCATTATCTTTATTTATTATTTATTGCTAAATAATAAATAATTATTTTGTTAACTTATTCATACTTAATTTTTATCTAATATTAATTAAATAACAATTAAATATTTATTATCTTTATTTATTAAGGGCCAAAGATAAACAATTAACTTATTAATCTCACTCATACTTAATCTTTATTTCATTAATGATTAAGTAAGTGTTATCCTTATTAGCTTTATTCATACCCAATTATTATTAATATTAATTTAATAATTAGATATTTATTATCTTTATTTATTATTTAATGTTAAACAATAAATAATTATTAAATACTCGTTATCCTTATTTATTATAATAATAATTATTTTATTACTTTCATTCATACTTAATTATTATTTACTATTAAATAATAATTAAATATTTACTAACTTTATTTATTATTTATTGATAAATAATAAATAATTAATTTATTAAATTTATTCATACTTAATTATTACTTAATATTAATTAAATAATAATTAAATATTTATTTATTATTTGCTGATAAATAATAAATAATTAATTTATCAATTTATTTATATTTAATTAGCATTTATTAATCAATTAAATATTTATTATCTTTATTTATTATTTATTGATAAATAATTACTTATTAATTTTATTTATACCTAATTATTATTTAATATTAATTAATCAATAATTAAAATATTTATTATCTTTATTTATTATAAATAATAAATAATTACTTTATTTACTTATTTATTGGTTATAATAACAAATAAATTTTCAAGTGCATTATTAACTCAAGTTGATAACCAATAACTATGTCAAGGATAGCTCATTTGATTAATAGTTATTCGATAAAATAGATCAATTGTTGTATCACTATTCACTAATAATGTATCAAGCTCTTGCAGTTTTATTTCAACCTAACCAACTTTTATTGTTCAGCACGATAAGCAACAAAATGAAACACAAGTTTGGTTCAGGCATTACAGCGACACAAGCTAGGCATTCTAACATAGTATTAGCCTCATCTCAGTGCACTATCAGAATGCCAGAACCTCTAAGGTTCATCAATACCAAATTCCCAACAACAAACAACAAAAAGTAACACAATTCTATACCAGATTCTTAATCAAAATGAACCAACACAATACAATGCAATGTATAATATAACCAACACAATACAATGCAATGTATAATATAACCAACACAATTGACTGCTAGAACCTTTAAGGTTCATCAACAACAATTTCCCAAATAAAGACCTAATACAGTATATAACACAACCAACACAGTCGGCAATACCAATCCAATTACAGAAGAAAAAAAAATTCAAAGAAACCAAACCCATAAGGAAATCGGCAGCTCGGTATACCTTCGGGTGGTTCGAATTGCAGACCTTCTTCCTCGTCCAAAATAATTAATGAATCCGGACATTCACAGCTTGCTCCCTCTCTCTCTCTCTCTGTGATTCCTTTTTTTTTCCTCAAATTTACAATTTTCGGCAGCCTTGGATTAGGGTTTGGGCTGCAATTTATAGAGGGATTTTTATCCAAATTGGCTGGGTATTACCTTAATAAGTCAGTCAAGAACCAACGGTAGGAGGGAGTGGCAGTCGTCGGTCCACCTCAAGCCCCATCACGCCAACAGTGACTTGCCGGTAGGGCCTCGAGTCGTGCACTCCCGTCGATCGGTCGCTCGACGCCCAAATCCCCTGGTCTCTTCGACAGACGCTCGGTCCTTTAATTAGTCCGCCGGTCGTCGCTTCTTCTTCGCTCCAACCGGTCGACGCAAGCTGTCGCCGGCGCCTTCCTCCCGTCTCTCATCTCTGACTGATTGAGGGCCTAGGCCTACTTCCTCTCCTCGATCGATCTGGCTAGGGCTTTGGATTCCCCCATTTGCTCGGCTGTTTTCCCCAATTGATTTCTGCCGATTTTTAACCCCTTCCAAATGAATTTTACCGGTTGCCCCAAATTATTTCCACCGATCAGTTTTTCCCCAAATTGATTGGACCGACCCAGTGTATTTCCCAACCCGATCAGTAAAATGGATAAGGAATGGGCTCAGCCTATTTGTTTAGGAAAATAAAAGAATTTGGGCTTAGCTTATTTAGTTTAATTCATGAGGACTTGCCAGCCCATTTGGTTCGGCCCACAGAAAAATAGAAAGGAAATTGGGCTCAATTAAAATTTGGGTTCAATCCAATAAATTAAAAAAAAACAATGGGCCAATCTAAATAAAAAAATGACCCAAATTAACTTAACCACATTGCATTTCTAATATTCTAAATCAAATAACTAAACCAATTAATTATTCATTTAAAATATTTATTTTAACCACAATTCTTTATTCGAATTGTTTAATCCGATAATGATAAAATTATTTATTTAATTTCCCCAATTTTCTTGCCAATCCAATGTTAGGGTTAACTCATAAATTTATTCACCTATTAGTGAGCCCCTTTAAGGCAAAGAAAATTATTGGACCACGTATTTATATAATTAAATAATAATACCTACATGGATTCAATTAAATTCGTAAAATTAAATAAAAATGAATTTCATATATCAACATAATTTGATACAAAGTTTAAAAATTCCTGGACATTACATCCTCTCCCCCTTATAAAAATTCCGTCCCCGGAATTTTCATCTAAGGTTACTCAAATAATTGCGGATAATTTGCTCTCATCTTTTCTTCGAGTTCCCACGTGGCCTCTTCCACCGCGTGATTCCTCCAGAGTACTTTAACCGAATGAATGATTTTATTTCTTAGCTTCTGCTCCTTCCTATCAAGTATTTGGACAGGAATCTCCTCGTACGATAAGTCCTTCTCGACTTGAATTGGCTCATAGGAAATGACATGCTTATAGTCTGGCTTATATGGACGTAATACTGATACATGGAACACATTGTGAATGTGCTCAAGTTCAGGAGGTAATGCTACCTCGTACGCCACTTCGCCTATTCTCCTTAATATTTCAAAAGGTCCTATGAACCTAGGGCTCAATTTGCCCTTCTTCCCAAAACGGATATTCCATTTCCAGGGAGATACCTTCAGAAACACAAAGCTACCAACTTCAAATTCTCGTTTCTGACGATGTAAGTCGGCATACTTCTTCTGACGATCCTGAGCTGCCACCAACCACTGCCTTATTACTTTAATGATTTCCACGGTTTGTTGTACCAGTTCTGGTCCCAACAATCTCCGTTCACCAACTTCATCCCAACATAACGGCGTTCGACACTTCCTTCCATATAACGCTTCGTATGGCGGTATCCCGATGCTAGCGTGATAACTATTGTTATAAGCGAACTCTACCAGTGGCAAGTGATCGTCCCAGTTGCCACCTAAGTCCATCACGACTGCCCGGAGCATGTCCTCTAGGGTCTGAATTGTTCGCTCGCTCTGACCATCAGTCTGAGGATGATACGCCGTACTTATTCTCAACTGTGTTCCCATTCTTTCCTGTAGACTTTTCCAGAAATTTGACGTGAAACGCGGGTCTCTGTCAGACACAATAGATACTGGCACCCCATGTCGCAATACTATCTCCTTCACGTAAAGTTTCGCTAACTGCTCCAATTTGTACCTGATCTTGATCGGTAGAAAATGGGCAGACTTGGTCAAACGATCTACGATCACCCAGATGGCGTCTAGACCCTTTTGTGTGGCCGGAAGTCCTACCACAAAATCTATTGTTATGTGCTCCCACTTCCATTCCGGAATCTCCAAAGGTTGCAACAATCCGCTCGGCCGCTGGTGCTCTGCCTTGATCCTCTGACAAGTTAAACACCGGCTAACGAATTCTGCAACTTCTCCTTTCAAGTGCGGCCACCAATAATGCTGACGAAGATCTTGATACATCTTGGTGCTACCTGGATGTACCGAGAATCTCGTATTATGGGCCTCTTGCAAAATTTCTTCCCTTAAGTCTGGTACCCCTGATCCGTTCGATTGAGCGCTCGGTTGCTTCGGTTGACCCTTGAATCGTCCGCTGGTCTTTCTTCACGCCGTCTGCTCGCTTCGAGCTGTCGCCGGCGCCTTCCTCCCGTCTCTCATCTCTGACTGATGGGGGGCCTAGACTGGTGGGTTTGATTTGAGGGGTTAGGGTTGCTAGGCTCGGTTGGGTCTGATGTGAGGGATGCGAATTGCTAAATCCCCAATTTGATTCACTGATTTGAGCTCTCCCAAATTAATTTACCGGTTGCCCCAAACGGATCCAACCCGTTGCCAAGACTCAACCCGACTGTAATTAAAATTAGGCTCAACCCAATAGTGGGTCGGCTAATGAATGGGAAAACAACCCATTAAGAAATGATAAGAGAATTGGGCCCAATAGGAAAATAAAGGAAAATTGGGCTCGGCTTATTTTAAAAATTTAGGTCCAATCCAGAAATAAATAAATAAAAAATGGACCAATCCAAGTGACCCAATTAAATTAACCACCTTGTATTTCTAATATTTTAAATTAAATAATTAAACCAATTAATTAATTATTTAAAATATTCATTCTAACCATAATTCTTTATTCGAATTATTTAATCCGATAATGATACAATTATTTATTTACTTCCCCAACTTTCTTGCCAATCAAATGTTAGGGTTAACTCATTAATTTATTCAAACTATTAGTGAGTCCCTTTAAGGTAAAGAAAATTATTGGACCATGTATTTATATAATTAAATAATAATGCCTACATGGATCCAATTAAATCTGTAAAGTTAAATAAAACGAATTTCATATATCAAAATAAATTGATACAATGTTTAAAATTTTCTAGACATTACAGTTGTAATATTACAGGTTATCGAATGTGATTGGATAGAATAACAGGTGATGTAGATAATCATGAGCACTGAATATGAGGGTAAAGATATCTGGATTTGGGGCGTCACAGATTAGCTTATATTCTACTTCTTGCTGCTAGCTGCTAACCGAAATCCTTCCCCAGCCCAGATTACAACTTCAGTTCACTATCCTTCTTTCTTTTCTTCAGCCGAAACTCAAGAGAGTTTGATTATGGAATATAACTTGGGTAATTTCTTTAGAAGAGATGGAATGGAACGGGACTTGGAATGAAAGAGAGAATTGAATTTGCTTCATGCCCTGCTTCTCTTATATTGATTTAATATACTTGGTGGCCGACTTTCTAATAATCTAAATCATGTCAGCTCATGCTTAAACTTTAGCTTAGTCACTCTAACCATGACTTAAAATAAGCCACCTCATGCTTTCTTAGATTACTAACCCACTTAATTCATTCTCTCTTGCATCTTGACCATACACACGAAATAACTAAATGTTAATTACAGTATAACATGTATTAAGGTACCCACCTTACATACAATATATATACATAATATTATTATGCTTACATACAATACTTCCACTATTTTCATATATTACATATATCCCAATTAGAATACTTTAATTATTTAAACTGTGTAATATAAATCATTCCACTAATTATGAAATCAAATATCATAATTCTCATAATATAACAAATAAATTGTTTGAATATTCAATATTTATTTTATTAATTGTTTAAATAACTTATATATATACATATATATATATATATATATATATATATATATATATATATATATATATATGTGTGTGTTTAACAATTACACTTCCTCATTTTCTTCCTTAAATTATACTTGAACAATTTATTTAATAATATATATATATATTATTCACTAAATCAAATAAGTAATTTAATTTACATTTATTTGATTTATTTACACATATTGTATCATTAATAATATATAATATCACTTCCTTTCTCATATAATATATACATATTCATTAATCAAATAATAAATTTGATTTACATTTACTTGGCATATTTATATTGCCATTAACATTATATAATATAACTTATTTTCTCATATAGTTAAATAATTTCTTATTTAATTATTACATTAACTATTAAGTTATTTTACCAACTTAATATCTCATTTACATTTAATATTTAATGATTAACTATTATGAGTTAATCCATTTCTCATCTCATTTTCATTTCTCAATTAAACCAATAAAATTAATGGTTTCACATATCACACACACACACACACATAATTATACTTAATCACAATTCATTCAAATAACATATTTTATATTTGTAATATATTAAAATAATGAGTTTTAATTAACTCAAGTTAACTAATTTAATAGTTTAATTAACTATTAATTTTTTATTCCAAATATATGTATATATTCCATACATATATACACCGTGACACCCCCAAATTCAGGTACCAATACCTCGAATCTGGTGCTCGCGATAAAATACATCCATACACCTCTAAACAACATAAATCAACTAATGCGGAATAAATAAACATATGTTGTTCATTACAAAAGGTTTACTACGGTCCCAAGGTCTATAACCTTAAACAAATACATCGCATAATACAATAATAGTACAAAATGATTCCACGATTACATAACAGGATAGTACATTTAACTATTCCTTAAGCTTTCCCTTGCCTTTGTCCGCTTTGGAACTCTCCGGCTTAGTTGTAATAGGTTCATGATATAGCAAGAGTGAGCAACTACTTTGCTCAGCAAGTTTAAAATGAATAAAGAGGATATATCATGAATGAATGAGAATAATAATCACATAGTTCAACAATTTAAGAACATTGAAGAAATAGCTGACAATATAATCAAAGTTCAAAAGAAATGATGAATATTGATTATTTACTGCTGAGTGGTCCAAAAGACCATGAACTATTTGGCCAAAGGATCAGTTATTCAACTAACCCTTTTAACGCCTGGCCCATCAGTAGTACTCGAGGGGATCAACCTCTTGTACCCTATGTATATGCATAACATTTAGCTCTGACTGCATCGAATAATCGACACATTAAAATCCCCTACATAAGGGTTGCTCTCTCAGTCCAAGAATCCACACCAATAATCAGTTTGGATAGCCTTGAAAATAATAACCTGTACGTGTCCAGCCGAAACAAGTGGCATAGACTATTCCCTTAAAAAGTTCATGAATGAAGAACTTATGTTTCACAGTCCAACAACAGATTTCAAATCTAAATGCACAATGTACGAATATCAATAATTTATCCTTGATGTGAAATAATTAACAATAATCAATCCACTAACATAACTTGAAAGAAATAACTCGATTTGAGTCATGAAACTTGCAACAATATACAACATTTGTATAAAATAGGAAACTTGCTCAAATAGAAAAAACAATTGAGCAAGGAACTTGCAATAATATAGAATGATTTCTCAATTAATGATTACTCAATTAATAAACAACTCGCACAATAATAAAAGTTGTACGAGTTAGGAAACTTGCCCAATACAAGGGTTAGACAAGGGTTAGAGAACTTGCATTCAATATGTAGGAAAGAATGAAGTTAGGGAACTTGCCTGAAGCGCTGTTACAATATTATACATGCTCCTTAATATCCTACACAATTAAGTACATATTTACATAACAATTAGTCACATTCTAAATAGTGGTTCAAAACGGACGCTGCATCATTAAAACACATTTTATTCCAATTTGGTTAACATTTAACGTAAAATTAAGCACGTAAGGCCTTAATTCAGATAGGAATAAATAACTTGTCTAATCATTTAGTACAAAGAAATATATAAGTGTTGGACTCGCTGAAAGGATTCATTAGGTCCAACCCGACCTGACCCGGCCTGACTGCTCGACCCGGACCGGACACGGAGCTGGCGCTGCAGCGCCAAGCTAAAGCACTGGGCCTCACGCTGCGCGCGTGAGTCCCGTGTTTTCTCAATGACAGTGCCTCACGCTGCGGCGTGAGCCTTAAGGCTTGGGCCTCACGCTGCGGCGTGAGCCCCGGTCTTTCCCCATAATGCCCCTCGCTGTAGCGTGAGTTGCAGGGTTTATGGGTGGCGCTGCGGCGCCATTCTGAAGTATCCGGATTCTGGGTTTCTTCCCAGTTCGCGACTCCGACCTCCGGCCATTCCAACCTCCATAACTCCTTCAATACATAAACAAATTGGTCCATTTCAGACTCTATGGACTTCTAACTCATAGGGCTACAACATATCAAAAATGCAGAGCTACCCATTAACATTAACATGGTCAAATCCTAGGCCAAAGTGTAAAGTTCATACTCTGTTCTTCGAGTTCTTGACATGTTTTACAAAAATCATTACTACGAACTCGTTTTAACTCCTTTTTGGTCCATTCCAACTGGGTTAGCTTCGTAACCCATGGAACTACAATACCACAACAACAAACAAAATTAACAAACAAAAAATCATAGCTTTATAGTCCTCTAAAAAGTCCTAATATCTAAGTTCATGTCCAAAGTCCATTGTTCTTGCTCCATTAAGCCAAGGTAAGGATTTGTTGCGTTTTTGTTCCACTTTAAAGGTATTAATAGCTTACATAACCTCTTAACAACATTTACAAACAATAACAACAAACAAAAACACCAAGAATCGCCATAAATCCGACCCACAAACTTAAGAGCTCAAAACTAAGAAAAACTTGGAAATCTTAACAAGAAATCGAATGGAAAGGATTTGGTTGGTGTTTACCTCTGTAAATCCCTCCTAGATGGTTAAGAAGCTCGGCTAGGCTTTGTTTTGGGGATTCTCCTTGCTTGAATCCTCTTCTTCCTCCACCTGTGCCTTCTCCTTCTTCTTCCTTGCTTTTCCGGCGACCTTCTCCCTTTTCTGGCGACTTCCGGCGACTCTTCTTTCTTTCCTTTCTACAGTCCTCCCTCTCTTTCTCTCTCTATCTCTATCAGCTGAGCAACTTGGAATGGAATGGAATGGATTGAGAGTTGAATGAATGATTATTGGAGAAGTGGAAGAATTTAGGGAGAAAATGGGTTTGGAACTCAAGGTGGCGCCGGCACCTCCCCCCCCCCCCCACTCTCTCACTCCTTAGCATTTTGATTGGTTGAAAGTGGTTTGGTGGTTCCCACTTAGAGCAATAAGCCAAATTAGATACCCGAAAATACCAAAAATATATCCGAAAACTCCCACTTTTGTACCAAAACTGGTAATTAACTCTACCCAAAATTAAAATGGGTACTCCCATAATTATTGGGATGGGTAAAAATAATTATTATGAGATTTGTCCAAATATTCGAAACACCCATTTAATGCATTTCGGATACGAATAAAATCACGTATTAGCTCAAATAAAATTTCCGACACATGGAAAAATTATTCGTATACATACACGTATTTATGAAATTTATGAAAGTCGAAAAAGACACAAAAATTTTGTGAGTGAATAGTGCATTGGGAAACGTGCCCCGTGAATAGTAATTTAGCAATTCTACGCGAAATCAATTATTCACTCAAACAAAATTATAACATATAAAATTTCATGCATCCACATAATCCAGGTTGTCACGCAACCTTTACACACGTAACACAAATATAATATTAATAAAATATAAAATATTCATTAATATTCAAAAATTCGAATTACAAGGCAAATTTCAGAATTCTCGGTCGTTACATACACACATTAGTTTCACCACATAAATCACACACACACACACACACACACATATATATAGAAGCCGGTTCTCCAACGGACAAAAAAAAACGACCAAAAAATAGACCGCCTTTAGCGATGGTTTTGTCCGTCGCTATAGCATAGAAAACTATAACCGGTCCGTTTTTTAGTCCGTTGGAGAACCGGCCTGTTGATGAGTGTATTTTATACACACAATTTGGGTACTTTTGGCCTTGATAATTTGCAAGTCTTTAGGTATTTTATGTGGTTTTTATGTATTTTTATCTTATTTCTACATAAATTAGTTTTTAGTTATTTTTACATGTTTTATGTTGCTTTGATGCATTTTCATTATGTTTGTAGGAATTGAAATAAAGACCGCTCGGATCGTTGTTTGTATTGACTCAATGTCCGTGCCTGGACGTCTGTGCCCGAATGGTAGTATGATGGAAATTTGTGCTTGGCGATGCTCGGTGCTTAATTTGACAACATTTGGTAGTTGGGCGTGCACGGCGTCGAAAAGCGTGCACGGCGTGCGGCGTCGACCAAGCCACGAGGGCAAGCCCATGCTTAGATATCCGTGCCCGAATGATAACACGGTGAAAATTTATGTTTGGCGATGCTCGGGGCTTAATTTGATGACATTTGGAAGTTGGGCGTGCACGGCGTTGGAAAGCGTGCACGGCGTGCGGCGTCGACCAAGCCGCGGGCACGGCGTGCGGCAGACGGGGCGCCAGCGTGTGGCCCAGGCGCTGGGCGCGGGCGCATGGGCGCGGCGTGCGGGCGTGTTGGCGCGCTGGGCGTGCGGGCGTGTGCGGGTGTGTGCGGCGGGCGCGGGCGCATGGGCGCGGCCTGCGGGCGCGCGGCGTGGGCGTGCGGCGTGGGCGTGCGGCGTTGGGCGCGCGTCGCGGGCGTGCGGGCGTGGGCGTGCGGCCCAGGCGCTGGGCGCGCGGCGCGGGCGTGCGGCGTTGGGCGTACGGCCCAGGCGCTGGGTGCGGGCGCGCGCGCTGGCGTGCGGGCGCGCCAGCGCCGTGCTGAGTGCGATCTGACACAGTTTTAGTGCGATCTTAGCTCCATTTTGTCCGATTTTTGCTAGGGTTTCTTGATGGAGGCTATATATAATCTTTTTTAAGATTCATATCAGATAACTAGGGATTGGGAGGCTACACTAAAACATCAAAATTGAGAGCAAAAGTGCTGCAATACAAGGAAAAACTCAGCACAAGCCAAAGAACCAAGAAGGAAAGGATTGTCAAGGCATATCTAAACCTTGGGAGGCTGCACATACATCATCAAGAAGTGCTTAAGGGCTGCAATTTTCAAAGAAATTTCCAGCACAAGCTAAGGAGCAAAAAGGAGAAAAGAATGCCAAAGGAAGAGGAAAAGCTAGAGATTGGCATCAACCAAGCAAGCAACATATGAATATCTTCTAATTGGGTTTTATCATCTCTTGCTTTCCTTTGAATTTGTAATTCTAATTTATGATGAACACCATGTGTTTGATGTTTTGCTTAGCTACCATGAACTAGACCTTAATTTCTAAGATTTCAATGGAACCCAACACATAGTTTGAATTGATTTCTCTCTCTTTGTTATTAATTACTCATTTGTGAATTGTATGTCATAATTTATGCTTCATATATTAATTGCCTAGCTAGTAATTACCGTGGGAACCTATATGAACTTGACGAACGGATTATAGTGTTTAGACCTTGTTATGATATCATGCGAAAGTTAAAGATTATCGTGGGTTATTAATTGAGATTAAGTGACGTGTGTCTTGTTGATTATCCTCAATGATAAGTAACTTGATAGTATTTAGGATAGATATATACCTAGATACCGTGTGCAACCAATGGAGAATCTATTCTTAATGACTTCCTATGTGAAAGTTGGTAATTGAAGGGACGGTAAATGAGATTTAGTGACACGTGTCTTGTTATTGTTCTTGAAATTGGTCTCTTGATAGTGTGTAGGATAGACATATACCTACATGCCGCATTAGGAAGATTCGAATTTGACCATCGACAGAGGCTTATAAGTAGCTTTGATTTCTCGGTTGGCAATTCTATGTTGTTAATTAATTCAAATGAGAGAGTTAGGATATTCAAATGAAGTGTTGGGGGAAATTGCAATCTTAGACTTGTTAATATTAGATTTAATTATCTTTTACCTGATTATTATTATCTTATTCACTTCCAACAACAAAAATATCAAATCATCATTTGTCTAATTAAAATCAAGACGATATATAGTTGGTACTTGGGATACACTAGAACAATTCTCTGTGGGTTCGACAACTCTCTTATCATTATATTACTTGTTGACCGCGTATACTTGCGCGTATTTATCGGTTGCGAAATCGACCAACACCTGTATATATATGTATATATATATATATATATATACACAGAGCCCGGATCAGGAGCAGACCGGTCTTTAGCGACGATTTTTCCGTCGACGGAAAAACCGTCGCTAAAGACCGGTCTGCTCCTGATCCGGCCTGTATATATATATACATATATATATATATCACATATATATTTATACATTCAAACCCATTACGTCTCACAATTAAAATTTTATATATTAAATTCTTATTTAAATAGTTTCCAAAATTCGGGTTATCACATTCTTCCCTTCTTATAAGGATTCCGTCCTCGGAATCACAGATACCAAAATCTCCATATTCGATTTACATCCATTTTCCTCTATAACTTTTTTGTCGAATCATTTCAACGAACTATTTCCACTTTGGTGCTAAATTACCTATTTTATTTATTTCCTCAACAAATTCCTATAGGTTTTATTCCATACCCTTTATTCAAACTCGATTATATCCCGAGTATTATTATTTCTTTAACCCATTAGTTTCTTTTTCTAAGGGTCATCGTATACCACAATTGTCATAATAGTTTAACATCCATTTTGATGAATCGAATGGATGTAAATTCTGGATATCACAATTTATATCCATTTGATTCATCAAAATAGATTTTTATTCACTCATCGGGTTCTATGACCAATTTTCCCCACCAAGGATCTCTCTAAAATTATCACATTCTATACACACTTCTCCTCTCCTAAACATCCCATTTAAAGAGCAGAATAACTTTCAAAAGTCTTCAACAATTGTTCAATAATTGTGAAGCAATATGAATAACTAGGAATTAAAAAGATTCCTTTAAAATTTTGATATTATGCTGAGGAGTCGTAAAGACTTTGAACCTTGTCCTAGGTTAACAAGTTTTTCTACAGTAACCTTTAACAGTCATAAGACTATGGACAAATTCTTATCGTACGCCAAGTGATCAGTCTTTTGTACTCTATGTCGTATACAACGTATTAACACATCAGCGTAATTCGGAACTATAGTCTCTGATAACATGTCCCCCATTACAGGGTTGGTTCACCTCAGACTTAGTACAAGATTCCGCACCAAAATAATTTGGCCTGACATAAATTCTTAAAGAACGCTTGAATCTCATAAACATGTTTCCATCTTTGTCTAGCCAAATCAAATAGCTTAGACTTTTATCAACAATTCGGACATCAATCGAAACATTTTAGCCAGCTCAACTATTAAATTTTTCTTTAAATAGCTCAAAATACTAAAAATCGTTTTATGACGTTGTCATACTATAACATACCATAGTGGGTTGACGATTCTCTGAATCACATCCACACTAGGTTAGACTGCATTGATGAATCCATCATTTATCATTTCTACACCATGTTCAATGATGCATATGATTATATAAAATATATTTTGATAATCTCAAATCAATTTTGTCTAGTCGAAACAATTAGCATAGACATATGAATAATAGAAGTTTTAAAACTTATTGGTACAATAATCTGATCCAATATTTTTCAAAAATATAAATATCAGCACAATGTCAATAAATTTCGAAATCTAGCATAGCTAGAAGATTCGGAACATCCATTTTTCCTTCATCAACTTCAATTTTCTCTATTGCTCCACTATTTAATAATTCTATGTATTTCTAATACTACTAATGCTTACCACAATGAGAATTCTTAGTCCTCAATCTACATCATTTTTATATCCAGTATAGTTCATCAAACTTACCACACGTTATGAGTTCAGGAACTTGCCACAATAATATGAGTTTAGGAACTTGTCCTATTAATATGTAGTCCAAGAATAATTTAGAAACTGTCCATACGCTTAGGGGTTCAAAAGATACCATATGATTATGAGTCACAAACTTGCCATAAGCACGAGTTTTAAGAACTCGCACTTATTCTTATTCTTCTCTAACTATCAAATATATAAATGAGAAAAGAATCACCTTCTCACCATATGTATATCGATAACACAACACTGACATTTCAACGATTATCCCCTGCCCAAAACAAAGGGTTGTACAACTCAGCTATCACATGAGTCCTTAATTGAAATCCCACAAAGATCTAGTTTTCTCTTTACTCGATACGAATTTTTTTTAGTCCGTATTTCTGAGTTTTCTTCCTACTATCTCATAGTATCTTCCCTTTATAGCATCAAGCTATAAATGTTTTTTCAATCACTTAGCAGAACATCTGTCATTTCAGTTCAATCTGATCACGTCATGATCTTATTTTACAATCGTTTTACATTACGATTCTTCCTTACTTTATGATCGTTTCATCATACGATCTTCTTACTTTTCCCTTCAATTACGTTATATTATGATTTCATTTACGCTTTTCAGTTATCTCTTTGCATTTCTATAATTTGAATTAGGTATCCCCTCTTCTTTTTTATTTATTTATTTATTATTTATTTTTAAATTTTTTTTATAACTCTTCGAGATTCTTCTTTGAATCTTTGCATATTATTTTAACTCATTCTTTACGAATTCTCGAAATTTATTATCGATTAAACTCTATCTGAGTTTATTTCTGTACTATCTCTGTCATTTCTACTTCGATTATAGCCTAAGGTATCCTTACCTAAGGTTTATAACTTACAGCTTTGATACCAACTGTACCGCCCCAAAATCAGGACTATTTCCAATTCCGATCTTGTGCATTAAATACTATCTTGTTCCAGCTTTACATCATTCATCAATATTATAATTGATAAAATGCGGATAAATTTAATACTTTTATAACTTGTTTCTATTTCCTGAATCGCAACCTTTACAATTTGTCTTATTTCAAAATCATATATATATATATATATATATTATGATTTATTTCAATAAATTATGCGATGACCCGGATTTTTTGAAAATAAATATTAAAATAAGAACGTAATAAAATACATTCTTTTATACTATATCAAAGAGTTGTGATTTAATGACATCATATGAGATATATGGAGTTATTGATATTATGAAATTATTTGAAACATGAAAACTTTAATATCCGAGAATATGGTATGGAGCATATTTGTGAATAAAATAAATTTTATTACAAAAATATGCTTTATAATAGTTAAGCATAGTTATATATGTGGTATGTGAAATCATTATGTGGGGTGATAAAAAATGAAAATAAAATGGGAAAGATTAACTTTTAATAGTTAATCATTTTATATAAAATGTAAGTGAAATATTAAGTTTGGTGAATAACTTAAATGTTAAATAATTAAATAAGTAATTATTTGGTTATATAAGAAAGGAAGTGATATTATATAATGTTAATGGCAAAATATGTGTAAATGTGTCAAATGAATGTAAATCAAATTTATTATTTGATTAATGAAGATATATGCAAATAAATTGTTTTTGAAACAATTTATGAGAAGAAATGAGAAAATTGAATTATAAAGCCTGAACAAGCTATTTAAATAATTAATGAAATAAATATTAATTATTGAATAAGTAGTTCGTTCCAATTCAAATGTTTATTTAGTTATGAAATTTAATTAGTGAGATAATTTTTACATACATATTATAAGGTATAATTGCCCATTTTTAGTAAATAATGGAATTTCAAGTAATTAAAATACATAAACTAAGGTACATGAAAATATTGGAAATATATAATGTACACATAAAATATACGTAATGTATATTAGTATTGTGAATGTAAGCATTATATATTATGTAATTATATACAGTAAAGTTATGGTATAATATATGTAATTGTACTGGAATTAAAATAAAAGATATACATGCTATGTATTTGCATTATGCCAAGGATGATAAAAGGAGTACTGAGTTAGTAATATAAGCAGGAGGTGGCTTACATATAACCATTATCAGAGTGACTTATTAGTCTTAAAGCAGGAAGCCACTGCGTAGTTGTGAATTATATCAGAGTGGTTATTATCAGTACTCCTTGTTCCAAAACTCCACCCGTCCCACTTCATTTCCTTTCCTCTCTAACTACCGAATTATATATACTTCGAATATATGAGCAAATCTTCTTGGGTTCTTTTACAATCATCTAATTTGGCAAGAAATTAAGCATAATAGACTGAAGATAGCATCAATTGGCATCAAAGGGGGGGTTGTTGCATCAAGAAAGTCAAATTAAATAGCAAGTAAAGAGGTAAGTTATGAGTTTTATGAAAATTATAGAAATTGATTGGTTATTAAGATTGTATAGCTATAATTGGGCTGTAATTGAAGTACTGTTTGGGTTGTAGATTGTAAAGAGACTAGTTGTTGTGCGGAGTAATACGGAAGGAGATTATGTCTGAAAGCATGTATAAACTCCTAAGAACTCTGTCCCAAAATTGATTGCACATATGATGTTTGTTAAAAGTCCTCATAGGGGCTGTTTAGCTTAAATACTGATATTAAATAAACTTTGAAGTCAAGAACTCTGTAAGCATGCTATGTTAAGTAAATGGAGTGGTTTTTGTAAGTTTAAAAATGGTAGAAATCTATTTTGGGAAAAAACAATTAGTTCAAGCTCAGTTTAGAAACTGCTTTAACAGAGCAGTTTGGAGGCTTAATTAAACTAGTCTAGAATGTCTAAATTGGATGGTTTATATTTTTTAAAAGTAGTGTACCATACCTTCTATAACATACCCAAGTTTGGTTGCAATCGGGTTTATGATTTAAAAATTAAAAATGTGCAAAGTAACTATGTTGATACGGGCTGCAGGGCCAAGGGCACTGCTACAGGCAGCAGCAGCAGGCGCGCGAGCGCTGTGCTGCACTGCACTGCAGCAGTTTGGCTGGGCATATGGTGCTGGGCTGCTGAACTGTTTTGATATTGGGTCTGTTTTGGGAACATTAAGTTATATAAGTTATAGTAAGTGATGAAAATAAGTTAATTAGTTAGTATATAAAATCATAAATAAAGTCAATAATTGAGTAAAATTAGAAATAAATCATTTAAAAGCAAGTTTAAGCTAAATGCTTGATATGTTTATATGTTTTGAACTTCGAATGATTCTAATTATAACATGAGGTTAATACAAGGGTTAGTGGTGTACTAAATGGAATAAGTCGAATATAATTATGGAAAAATATGTATATTAAGTTATTAAATGATTGAAAACAATAAAAGCTTGTATTATAAATATGTATGATAAGTCCATTAGTATGGGTGGAATTAAAGTTGGAATGTTAATATTGAAAACTCAAACTTAGATTAAAGTTTATGAAATATATTAGCGTTAAGTTATATTGTAACGCCCCGAACCCGCTACAGGCCCAAAGTGCTACACGCCGCAAGCCCAAAGGCCCGCAAGGCAACAATATCAATAGCGCAGCCCAAACAAAATAATTTAACAAAAATCTTAAATTAAACCCAACAATAAACATCTTTCAAATCCATTTTCAAATGAAAACCACCAAATATCAAAATCGAAAATGGAGATGCAGCTCCCCAAAAATAAGAGTCTTATTACAATTTCAATGACAAAAGAAGAAAATATCTTAAACTAGCTCCAACCATCCAAAGTATATCAAACAAGTATTTCGCTATCAACGATGAGACCTGTAAAAATTTATGTAAGGGGTGAGCGATGAAGCTCAGCAAGTAGCAATCCTCCCTATCTAGCCGAATCAAGTACAATTTACAAAAATACTTTTTCGAAATATCTTTTTGTTCCATAACAATAGTATATATGCTTTGAAAACTAAAACAATTCAAAATTGATTTCAATGTATATAATATATCTTTTAATCCACAGCTCTAGCGACTAAGGTTACAACAGCCCTGTAACACGGCCCAAAAATTCGATAGTGTCAATGTTCACGCACCCTACTAAGGTATCTATAAAAATGCACGCTCCTCGAAGGGCATCTAAAAGGTGTGCGCCTTAGTAGATCCTATATTAGCTCCGGAACTAAACGTAAACAATAACGAGTTCTATACATAGTCGGACTGAGGATTTCAAAAACGTTTCACAATCTCATCGATATTCAAAACTATACTTATTTTCACAGTTCAAAACCATATAATCTCATTTCAGAGTTCAAAAATAAATATATTACAATTTTGAAACAGTACATTTAGGCATCCGAGTAATTACTAAACATATATAAAAGTAAACGAAAATTTTAAAAACACTAAATAGTTCGAAAAGCCACTTACCTCGATATTGCGAAATACGAAAATATTAGCCGAATAAATCCTAAATATAAATTTAGAACAAATAGAATTCATTAGGATAAAATATCCTACCTCAAACGTATTTTTATTTCATATCTTACACACACTAATACTTATTATTTATTTATTATTCAATTTATATTTAGTTAATATACTGAAATTATAATGATTTTCCTAAATTATAATAACTTAGATATTGAAACTATAACTTTAAAATTAAAACAATATTTATTTTATTAGTTTAGAATTATTCTGTTATACTTAATAGTATATTTACACAACTGTTGCCATGATTCATAAGTATATAAACAATACAGATTCAAATAATCCAAACAAGCTGCCATGATTCATAACATATAATATAAACATATATATATATATACACACACACACACATAACCTTTTGATTTACTTACTGACCACCCACATGCACATATATATAATAGAAATAATATATTCCTGACCCACACACGCATACATATAGACTTACAGGCATGATAGTCAATTTATAAATATACAATACAAGCCAATGAAATTACAAAATCTACAAATCCTATTCCGACTGGAATTTTTGCACACACCTACCGAAATAATTATATACATATACAAATATACATGTTATTAATCCTTCACTCCATAAAATATATACATATATACGATTTTTAATAAAATAAAATAAAATCTCATTTATCTTACAAAAACCCACATACATAACACCATTTTCAGGATCTTTTTATTATTATAATCATTGTTTACAAAATTCATTATACATATGAATCAACTTATAATTAAAAAAGAAGGGTTTAGGTTTACCTTTGAGTTTTTTTTTTCTTTTTTTTTTCTGTTCTCCAGTACTCCAAAGCCAAATAGTTTTACGTTTTATTTTTCTCTAGTTCTTTAAATATATGTTATTGTTTTGCAAAATAGGTTACCAGGTAAAAGAGTCCTTTTAAAATTTAAAAGGTTATTACAACTTAAATGACTTATCTTATCCTTATAGGATTTAGATATACAATAAAAAAAATTTATTAGTTACACTTTAATTATCCAATTATATTATTATTATTATTATTATTATTATTATTAAACCGGGTATTACATTCTACCCACCTTAAAAGAATTTGGTCCTTCAAATTCGCAAACCACAATTTTAACGAAACACGAATATCATAGAATCAAGAAATTTATTATTTAATTACTAAACACAATTGATAAAGAGAGGTCCATACCTTAATTTTGGTTGCCTGAAAGCTGAAACACACGTTCTCGATTTGGTCCTAGGCTTGCCAAGGTTATTTCCTCCTTCCCATCGCTTCTAGGTGGAGGGTTCTTGGGACATTGTGCAATCCTATGGCCGAAATCTCCACAATGAAAACACGCTCCCGTATTCCAGCGACATTCCTTGTTTGGGTGGTTCCCACCACACCTCGTACACCTCAATTAATTCTCTTGATTCCATTAATTTCCTTGATTTCCTCTAAATTTAGTGTTCTGCGTATTCAACTTCTTCGTAGGTCCTCCATGGCTCGACTCTCCCCCGGATGGCTCGACTCTCTTATTGTTCTTCCCTTTCTCCATTTCTGCTAAGCCCTTCTCGATTACTAACGCCTTATTGAGCACCGCATCATATGTGGGCAGCTCAAAAGACGCCACACCGTATCTTATGTCGGCCCGCAATCCATCCTCCAACCTACGTGTTTTTGTCTCCTCATCTGCTACTAAGGTCGGTGCATACTTGGCGAGCTTCGCGAATTCGGCTTCATATTGAGCAACTGTCTTACTCCCTTGTTCGAGCCTGATAAATTCCCTCTCCTTTTGTGCCCGGATCATTCTAGGAAAGTACTTGTTGGTAAATACTTCCTTGAACATAGTCCATGTGTAGGGTTCGGGATTCCCCTCGTGCTTTCTTTTCTCTATAAGCCACCAATCATATGCCCCACCTTGAAGTTGGTAAACTGCCAACGTCACCTTATTAGCCTCGCTACTTCCTAGCAAGTCAAACGCCTTCTCCATTTCTTGAATCCACCTCCCAACGACGGCAAGGTCCGTAGCCCCTTCAAAAATTGGCGGGTTCAATCGCTTGAATTCCGCTACTATGCCACGCTGCCCAGGTTGTTGGTTCTGCACTAGCTAAGCTAAGGTAGTAGCCAGCTGAGTCATACCATAAGCGCCAAAATTATTGTTAGTAGGGATATTTCTTCTAGGCGGCATTTTCCTACACAAAAGAAATTCCCACTCAACAACGCTATACAAACTAGTAACATAAATGAATCAAGGTAAAAGCACACACATAATTGAAATTCAAAAACTCCATATTTATTTAATTCAAAATACTATCACATGTTCATGCTCAAAAACCAAGGTAACAACCAATTAACAAACGACAAATCCATTAAATCCCTAAACAAAACTCTTCCTAAATTCTAATCTATTATAAAATTTAACGCCACTTGGCGTCCCTCTTCTTTACCATCTCAAGACGTTTGTCGAACTCCTCAATAAATGTGTCCATTGCCTCTTGTGGTTCCGCTGCACCAGGAAAAGCACGACAAACAGCTTCCTTAAGACTTTCACATCCCTTCAAAACATGCCTCGCATATCTATCTCGGTCTTCTAGGGTAATCTCTAACTTTATATCCATCTCCCTCAATGTTCTTCTAAGGTGTTTAACCTCGTCCTCTAATTTTGTGATCATGCCACAATCTCTTACTTCATCCTTGAAGTGATGCCTATTCTTCTTCACTCTTTCTTTCCTCACTCGAGAACTAGGTCCCCGAGGTTTCTCTGATTCTTCATCCCTAATCCCGTATTGAGACGATTCACGAACAGACTTATTGGTTGGCTTCTTATGGGGTGCGAAATAAATTTTAGGGTCAAAATCTCCAAATCCCTCAGATAAGTCATCTACCATGTTTTGATCACCCATCCTACAATAAAATAAAATACCCAATTAGCCTCAAGCACTAAACCTCAAACAATACGAAGATTCCTTATCTTATTCTCTATTAAACTTTAAAATTCTTAAATTAGCCAAAACTATAACCCACGGTTAACTCCCAAAATCACTCCCCAGGAAATATGTAGGGTTGTTCAACCTAACACATTGCGAGGGGCCACTGCTCTCATACCATCTCTGTAACGCCCCGAACCCGCTACAGGCCCAAAGTGCTACACGCCGCAAGCCAAAGGCTCGCAAGGCAACAATATCAATAACGCAGCCCTAACAAAATAATTTAACAAAAATCTTAAATTAAACCCAACAATAAACATCTTTCAAATCCATTTTCAAATGAAAACCACCAAATATCAAAATCGAAAATGGAGACGCAGCTCTCCAAAAATAAGAGTCTTATTACAATTTCATTGACAAAAGAAGAAAATATCTTAAACTAGCTCCAACCATCCAAAGCATATCAAACAAGTATTTCGCTATCAACGATGAGACCTGTAAAAATTTATGTAAGGGGTGAGCGATGAAGCTCAGCAAGTAGCAATCCTCCCTATCTAGCCGAATCAAGTATAATTTACAAAAATACTTTTTCGAAATATCTTTTTGTTCCATAACAATAGTATATATGCTTTGAAAACTAAAACAATTCAAAAATGATTTCAATGTATATAATATATCTTTTAATCCACAGCCCTAGCGACTAAGGTTACAATAGCCCTGTAACACGGCCCAAAAATTCGATAGTGTCAATGTTCACGCACCCTACTAAGGTATCTATAAAAATGCATGCTCCCCGAAGGGCATCTAAAAGGTGTGCGCCTTAGCAGGTCCTATATTAGCTCTGGAACTAAACGTAAACAATAACGGGTTCTATACATAGTCGGACTGAGGATTTCAAAAACATTTCACAATCTCATCGATATTCAAAACTATACTTATTTTCACAGTTCAAAACCATATAATCTCATTTCACAGTTCAAAAATAAATATTTGATCCGAAGTTTGAAATAAAGAACATAACATTTTAATTTAAATGAAAGCCTTAAATAAAACATAACAATTTTGAAACAGTACATTTAGGCATCCGAGTAATTACTAAACATATATAAAAGTAAACGAAAATTTTAAAAACACTAAATAGTTCGGAAAGCCACTTACCTCGATATTGCGAAATACGAAAATATTAGCCGAACAAATCCTAAATATAAATTTAGAACAAATACAAATTATTAGGATAAAATATCCTACCTCAAACGTATTTTTATTTCATATCTTACACACACTAATACTTATTATTTATTTATTATTCAATTTATATTTAGATAATATTACTGAAATTATAATGATTTTCCTAAATTATAATAACTTAGATATTGAAACTATAACTTTAAAATTAAAAAAATATTTATTTTATTAGTTTAGAATTATTCTGTTATACTTATTAGTATATTTACACAACCGTTGCCATGATTCATAAGTATATAAACAATACAGATTCAAATAATCCAAACAAGCTGCCATGATTCATAACATATAATATAAACATATATATATATACACACACACACACACATAACCTTTTGATTTACTTACTGACCACCCACATGCACATACATATAATAGAAATAATATATTCCTGACCCACACACGCATACATATAGACTTACAGGCATGATAGTCAATTTATAAATATACAATACAAGCCAATGAAATTACAAAATCTACAAATCCTATTCCGACTGGAATTTTTGCACACACCTACCGAAATAATTATATACATATACAAGTATACATGTTATTAATACTTCACTCCATAAAATATATACATATATACGATTTTTAATAAAATAAAATAAAATCTCATTTATCTTACAAAAACCCACATGCATAAAACCATTTTCAGGATCTTTTTATTATTATAATTATTGTTTACAAAATTCATCATACATATGAATCAACATATAATTGAAAAAGAAGGGTTTAGGTTTACCTTTGAGTTTTTTTTTTCTTTTTTTTTTCTCTGTTCTGCAGTACTCCAAAGCCAAATAGTTTTACGTTTTATTTTTCTCTAGTTTTTTAAATATATGTAATTCTTTTGCAAAATAGGTTACCAGGTAAAAGAGTCCTTTTAAAATTTAAAAGGTTGTTACAACTTAAATGACTTATCTTATCCTTATAGGATTTAGATATACAATAAAAAAAATTATTAGTTACACTTTAATTATCCAATTATATTATTATTATTATTATTATTATTAAACCGAGTATTACATATATAGTAATTTTATGTGTTACATGGGCGTGGTTCAAGATAATATCGCCTCAAGGACACAACCACGAGTTGAATCGATAATGTTTTGTTGCAAAGACAAGTTTTTTAGTTTACTTGTACTATGTGAACTCTATATTGGTTATTATCGCATTATGATGAAATCTTTGTGAATATGTTAAAATTCATGTTTTTGAATGTCAATGCTATACGATTTGTTGAAGTCAAATTATGACTAAAGTTAATTGAGTTATGGAACTATATCTATTTGTGATATGTGATATGTGAGATATGTATATTTGGAAAATGTCAAGAATTGAACCATTTGACGGATGGATATAATGCATATCATGAAATATATATAACATTAATACACTGTAAATCATGTATGTTATGTGAGACATGAAATGTGTTAACTATTAATCTTGCTGAGCCGTCGCGCTCATTCTTACAAATATTTCATTTGCAAATAGAAGTTGAATAATCAGATGATATTGGAGATATTGATTTGAAATATATTTGTAAAGACAATAAATATTGTTTAGATAGTTGAATTTGTATCAAGTCAAGAAGATTAGTATAGAGTATTGAACCAAATTGTATCAAACTTTTGTGATATCGAAAATTTATTCGTTTTGAATTGATTGTAATTTTATATAAGAAATGGTATACAATAAATATACGGGTTGCTGTGTTGAGAATTTAGTTGTCGTTTTGGAAATCCAGTTAATTCTGTGATTCATTTAGCTTGCTGAATTTAAAAGAAAACGTATAAAAGAATGAATATGATATTAAAGGTTGAATCTTTATATTTAAATGGGATGTTGAAACGAATCATATCGAATTGTAAAGATTGCGATTTTAGAACCAATGAATTGTAAAGTTTTAAATAACTAAATTGTAATATCTATACTAATATCGAATGATTGAAAAAGTTTTTAAAAATATACGTATTTTATCGATTATAATATTGATAATGACGTAAAATGGGAACGCGGTTGTATTTTAACGCACAAGATCGGGAATGAAAATGGTCCGAATTTTGGGGTTGTTACAAATTACATACGAGTATATCAAACTCAAGTTTCCATACTTAACTTATTCTTTTATTTAATATTTCTTAGTTTAATACAAATTCATTTTTATTTAATATAATATTTATGAATAATCACAATTTACAATCTAACCTTAACATCTCTTGAATACATTTATAACATCTAATCCAGTCAGAACTTATAATGTACAAGTTATCTAATACAGCGAAAAACTTCACTGACTTACCATATTAAGCTTCTAGTATCAATACAAAAACAAAACAACCATTTAATGTCTTGTAATTTTCCTTGCTATCTTCTTCACTAGAATTTCGTGTCTTCTAAAATTCTACCAAATGCAAAAGTATATTTTGCAAGAATGAGTGTGATGACTCAACAAGTTAAACAGATACCACATAACACATAACTTATATTTCAATCTTGGTTTACAATTCTCATATTTCGTATTTTCATACATACTTTTTAATTTCCATGCATCATAATTATATCATATGTCATGATTCATTATGATTAAAATCACACGTCTCGTATTATCGCATTCAGTCATAATTCACATTTCATCATGCTTAATATTTCTTATAACTAATTCATGTATTACTTTTTCTTATGTAACACATATCACAAATTGATTGAGTTTCCATAACTCAATTAATTCTTGATCATACTTTGACCTTAACAAGAACAAATCACAGTGAAGCACGAAAACACATATCAATATACTTACAAAAACTTCATATCATATGAATTAGTTTACACATAACAAGTACATCTGAAAACTTTCCTTTGCTATGAAATGTTATTGATTCTATTCTTTTTTGTCCACTCACATCGTTAACAACTCGCATATCACCTATGTAATACAAATAAGATTATCACATAGGTTAATACATACGCTTTCCACAAATGTCAATTAAAACTCATGTTTTCCCAAGCTTAATAACTCATTTTTAGCTTTACCAACCATATTAGATTTATTACTAATATCATAAGTTAATTATGTATAAAATATATTTTGTTATTGATTTTAATCAATTCCATGATTGACGTCAAAATCGGATCAAAACGAACTCGGCGCATCGCAACCCGGTAATCAGCGCGCTGCGCCTAGCGCCAAGGCTGATGCGCTGACTAGAAATCTGCAACCATAACTTATTTTCCCACCACTTCGCGATTTTAGTGCAAGTAAGTTTTGAAAAGTCCTTAAAAGAGATATATTGTACAAGGACTTAGAATAGAGTGATCAAACTTGTTAGGTTGATCCTTTGAGTTGATTCTAATGTATAGTTGATAGGATCAAACAAATCGTATAGTATTGCTAAACGATCGTAAAGCTACTCTACTTGTCCTATAAAGCTATTAATTGTTTGCAGAGTAAGCCTTGAGTTCGCAGCACGGCAGTCATGTGTTCGAAGGGTTCAAGGAAATTAAAGTCAGAATTGTCGAGTAAAGAAAGAGCTGCCTGTGTAATCGTCGAGCAGAAGCTAGACCAAATCTGCTTGTTTATACAGTAAAGAGAAGTTCGCAGAGTCTGCTTCAACGTCTAAATGTTCGTAGAGTGACAGAAGAAAGATTGCAAATCTGCTAAGTTATCTCAGAGCTAGAAGTCAGAATCGCAGAGTCTACAATGATCGTAGAGCTGCCTTCGAAATCGTAAAGTGAAAGCTGAGATAGCAGAGTAAAGAAAAGTTCGCAGAGTTTGCTCTAGCATAGTAAAGAACAACAATCGTAGAGTAGATCGTAGAGTTGCCTCGACCATCGTAGAGCAGATCATAGAGCTAGTCATCCAATCAAAGAACAGATTATAGAGGATGTTAGAACAGTCATAAGTCTGACATCTACAGAGTATTGCAGAGCATTTCAGAACAAAGATCTCAAAATTGTTTCTCACCATCATCAAATTCAGAGAGGAGATCAATTTGAAGTTATGTCTAAAACTGCTAAATTAGGAATCTATCACTTCTCAAGTGTAGTAGGTGAAACTGCAGTCTGATGGGACTGCTTAGTGCCGAAAGGTAATTGCTTACCTAACCTACAAAGCAACTGTCAGAGAATATCTTGGATCAGAGCATTAAATGCACCAACGAGAACTCTCCAACGGGACAATTTCTGAAGGTTTATAAAAGGTGTACGTGGATTCAAATCCAAGTAAGAATCACCAAGAACATAAGCTGAAACTTTGCAAATAGAATATAAAGCTTTACTCTATGACTTATCGTGTGTTCAAGCTGCTAAATACCAGAAGAAGTGAAGCCTCAGTGCAAAGCTTAGTAACACCTCAACTAATCATCATTCAGTTGTGATTCACTTAGTCTTAGTGACCATTATACCAAGTCTACTAGGCTTGAAGGAATCTAAGTGATTCAGAGGTCTTAAGAGTCCTTGTCTTAGTGACTAAAACCCAAGTCTGCGGGACTTGAAGGAACCTTAGTGGTTCAGTTATAATAGATCATAGTGATCTGGTCTTTGTGACCTATCCTTAGTGGATATCATGCTATAATCTGCTATATCTGTTAGTAATAAATCTTCATATGCTAAAGTTAGAACTGAGATTTCATTAAATCTTTAAGGGGGTTTTAAACTAATATTCCACTGTGCTAGATTAATTGAGCAAATTAATTATCTGGTAATCATCCCTTAATTTGAAAGAAAAAGTTTTAAATGATCTATTCAACCCCGCCTTCCAGATCTCTTTTGTGCCTCTGTTAAACAAGAAGTGGTATCAGAGCTGGTTCTGCTAACCAAAAGCTTAAATACTTTGAGTTGATCTTATGGTACACAATAAAACCAGTTCTGAGATTGGTGGTGAAAATGAGTCTTCCCTTCTTATTAAAGAAAAACTTGCTAACGAAGAGCAATGCTTGCAGGCATATATGGATGCTATAGATAAATATCTGCAGAATACTCTGATCAGTGGTCCATGCATATTAACAGAGCTGACCTCCACCTCTGATGATCCAAACAGGATGATATTCAAGCATAGAGCTAAATGGACTGACAACGTACAGAAGTCCTACTCGAAGAAGGATTTTAAAAGCTCTTTAACTGATAAGTCGTGGAGTGAATCAGAAAGTAACTCCAGCTCAAATTTCAGTGATGATGAAGGATGTCAAATGATCAAATTTAGTCTGATGGTTATAGAAGACAAGTCCAGCAAATCCACTAATAGTCGAGAAATTAAAATCAGTGAGGTATTTGATTTTTACTCTTTTGATATAAGTACTGATGATCTTAGAATTGCACTGCATAATATAACTTCAAATTTGGATCAATATATGAAGTCTTTTAGAATTCTATCAAAGGACTATTCTCTTCTTCAAGATGAAAAAGCGAAAGTTCAAGTAGAGTTGGAAACTGCTCTACGAAGTGCTGCCTCTCTTTCCAATCTTGAGGCTGAAAATGCAAATTTGAGAAGAATGAATGATCTAAGTGCTCAGAGAGAGTTAACCTTAACCTCTAGGATAGAGGATTTAGAAAAGACAATATCATTGTGGAATAGCTCGTCTACATCTATGGACTCCTTAATTGAAAGTCAAATATCTGTCTCTGACAAGTCAAGATCAGGATTTGGAGACACACATTCAATTCTAAATATAGAAAAAATAATGAAAAGTGGTAATAATGGCACTTCTAAATCTAATAGAAGTATTGTATTTGTAAAATCCAAGGAGATCGTAGAAACAAATATTCAAAGATATACAAATCTGCAGACCAGATTGTTGTTCCAAAGAACAACAGGTCACGGACTGGTCTTGGTTTTGTGACACATGGGAGTAATCTAAAGTCTACAATCATGCCTCGAAAGATCATAGAGTCAAATAAAATTAACTCTACGAATCAACCAGGTGTAACTCATAGAACTGGATTTTACTCTACGAAACCACAAAGTTATAAAATTGTATGGAAGCAGGAGTATAAGTCGAGAAGAAAAGGTAGTAATAAATATCCTCTTCATGAGTGTCAAATAAAAAGATCTACATACACACACTCACATCTGCAATATGTCAAATGCTTTAAATGTCATATGTATGGACATACAGTTGCATTATGCTTTCAAGATGATTACTATATTTATAAACAAAAAATTAGACATGGAGCTAAATGGGCTGACAACGCAGAGAAGTCCTACTCGAAGAAGGATTTTAAAAGCTTTATGACTGATAAGTCCTGGAGTGAATCAGAAAGTAACTCCAGCTCAAATTTCAGTGATGATGAAGGATGTCAAATGATCAAATTTAGTCTGATGGTTATAGAAGACAAGTCCAGCAAATCCACTGATAGTCGAGAAATTAAAATCAGTGAGGTATTTGATTTTTACTCTTCTGATATAAGTACTGATGATCTTAGAATTGCACTGCATAATATAACTTCAAATTTGCATCAATATATGAAGTCTTTTAGAATTCTATCAAAGGACTATTCTCTTATTCAAGATGAAAAAGAGAAAGTTTAAGTAGAGTTGGAAACTGCTCTACGAAGTGCTGCCTCTCTTTCCAATCTTGAGGTTGAGAATGCAAATTTGAGAAGAATGAATGATCTAAGTGCTCAGAGAGAGTTAACCTTAACCTCTAGGATAGAGGATTTAGAAAAGACAATATCATTGTGGAATAGCTCGTCTACATCTATGAACTCCTTAATTGAAAGTCAAATATCTGTCTCTGACAAGTCAAGATCAGGATTCAAAGACACTCATTCCATTCTAAATATAGAAAAAATAATGAAAAGTGGTAATAATGGCACTTCTAAATCAAATAGAAGTATTGTATTTGTAAAATCTAAGGAGATCGTAGAAACAAATATTCAAAGATATACAAACTCTGCAGACCAGATTGTTGTTCCCAAGAACAACAGGTCACGAACTAGTCTTGGTTTTGTGACACATGGGAGTAATCCAAAGTCTACAATCATGCCTCGAAAGATCGTAGAGTGAAATAAAATTAACTTTACGAATCAACCAGGTGTAACTCATAGAACTGCATTTTACTCTACGAAGCCACAAAGTTATAAAATTGTATGGAAGCAAGAGTATAAGTCGAGAAGAAAAGCTAGTAATAAATATCCTCTTCATGAGTGTCAAATAAAAAGATCTACATACACGCACTCACATCTGCAATATGTCAAATGCTTTAAATGTCATATGTATGGACATACAGTTGCATTTTGCTTTCAAGATGATTACTATTTTTATAAACCAAAAATTAGACATAGAGCTAAATGGACTGACAACGTAGAGAAGTCCTACTCAAAGAAGGATTTTAAAAGCTCTATGACTGATAAGTCATGGAGTGAATCAGAAAGTAACTCCAGCTCAAATTGCATTGATGATGAAGGATGTCAAATGATCAAATTTAGTCTGATGGTTATAGAAGACAAGTGCAGCAAATCCACTGATAGTCGAGAAATTAAAATCAGTGAGGCATTTGATTTTAACTCTTCTGATATAAGTACTGATGATCTTAGAATTGCACTGCATAAATATAACTTCAAATTTACATCAATATATGAAGTCTTTTAGAATTCTATCAAGGACTATTCTATTCTTCAAGATAAAAAGAGAAAGTTCAAGTAGAGCTGCCTCTCTTTCCACTCTTGAGGTTGATAATGCAAATTTGAGAAGAATGAATGATCTAAGTGCTTAGAGAAAGTTAACCTTAACCTCTAGGATAAAGGATTTAGAAAAGACAATATCATTGTGGAATAGCTCATCTACATCTATGAACTCCTTAATTGAAAGTCAAATATCTGTCTTTGACAAGTCAAGATCAGGATTCAGAGACACTCATTCCATTCTAAATATAGAAAAAATAATGAAAAGTGGTAATAATGGCACTTCTAAATCTAATAGAAGTATTGTATTTGTAAAATCTAAGGAGATCGTAGAAACAAATATTCAAAGATATACAAACTTTGCAGACCAGATTGTTGTTCCCAAGAACAACAGGTCACGAACTAGTCTTGGTTTTGTGACACATGGGAGTAATCCAAAGTCTACAATCATGCCTCGAAAGATCGTAGAGTGAAATAAAATTAACTTTACGAATCAACCAGGTGTAACTCATAGAACTGCATTTTACTCTACGAAGCCACAAAGTTATAAAATTGTATGGAAGCAAGAGTATAAGTCGAGAAGAAAAGCTAGTAATAAATATCCTCTTCATGAGTGTCAAATAAAAAGATCTACATACACACACTCACATCTGCAATATGTCAAATGCTTTAAATGTCATATGTATGGACATACAGTTGCATTTTGCTTTCAAGATGATTACTATTTTTATAAACCAAAAATTAGACATAGAGCTAAATGGACTGACAACGCAGAGAAGTCCTACTCGAAGAAGGATTTTAAAGGCTCTATGACTGATAAGTCGTGGAGTGAATCAGAAAGTAACTCCAACTCAAATTTCAGTGATGATGAAGGATGTCAAATGATCAAATTTAGTCTGATGGTTATAGAAGACAAGTCCAGCAAATCCACTGATAGTCGAGAAATTAAAATCAGTGAGGCATTTGATTTTAACACTTCTGATATAAGTACTGATGATCTTAGAATTGCACTGCATAATATAACTTCAAATTTACATCAATATATGAAGTCTTTTAAAATTCTATCAAAGGACTATTCTCTTCTTCAAGATGAAAAAGAGAAAGTTCAAGTAGAGTTGGAAACTGCTCTACGAAGTGCTGCCTCTCTTTCCAATCTTGAGGCTGAAAATGGAAATTTGAGAAGAATGAATGATCTAAGTGCTCAGAGAGAGTTAACCTTAACCTCTAGGATAGAGGATTTGGAAAAGACAATATCATTGTGGAATAGCTCGTCTACATCTATGGACTCCTTAATTGAAAGTCAAATATCTGTCTCTAACAAGTCAAGATCAGGATTTGGAGACACACATTCAATTCTAAATATAGAAAAAATAATGAAAAGTGGTAATAATGGCACTTCTAAATCAAATAGAAGTATTGTATTTGTAAAATCTAAGGAGATCGTAGAAACAAATATTCAAAGATATACAAACTCTGCAGACCAGATTGTTGTTCCCAAGAACAACAGGTCACGAACTAGTCTTGGTTTTGTGACACATGGGAGTAATCCAAAGTCTACAATCATGCCTCGAAAGATCGTAGAGTGAAATAAAATTAACTTTACGAATCAACCAGGTGTAACTCATAGAACTGCATTTTACTCTACGAAGCCACAAAGTTATAAAATTGTATGGAAGCAAGAGTATAAGTCGAGAAGAAAAGCTAGTAATAAATATCCTCTTCATGAGTGTCAAATAAAAAGATCTACATACACGCACTCACATCTGCAATATGTCAAATGCTTTAAATGTCATATGTATGGACATACAGTTGCATTTTGCTTTCAAGATGATTACTATTTTTATAAACCAAAAATTAGACATAGAGCTAAATGGACTGACAACGTAGAGAAGTCCTACTCAAAGAAGGATTTTAAAAGCTCTATGACTGATAAGTCATGGAGTGAATCAGAAAGTAACTCCAGCTCAAATTGCATTGATGATGAAGGATGTCAAATGATCAAATTTAGTCTGATGGTTATAGAAGACAAGTGCAGCAAATCCACTGATAGTCGAGAAATTAAAATCAGTGAGGCATTTGATTTTAACTCTTCTGATATAAGTACTGATGATCTTAGAATTGCACTGCATAAATATAACTTCAAATTTACATCAATATATGAAGTCTTTTAGAATTCTATCAAGGACTATTCTATTCTTCAAGATAAAAAGAGAAAGTTCAAGTAGAGCTGCCTCTCTTTCCACTCTTGAGGTTGATAATGCAAATTTGAGAAGAATGAATGATCTAAGTGCTTAGAGAAAGTTAACCTTAACCTCTAGGATAGAGGATTTAGAAAAGACAATATCATTGTGGAATAGCTCATCTACATCTATGAACTCCTTAATTGAAAGTCAAATATCTGTCTTTGACAAGTCAAGATCAGGATTCAGAGACACTCATTCCATTCTAAATATAGAAAAAATAATGAAAAGTGGTAATAATGGCACTTCTAAATCTAATAGAAGTATTGTATTTGTAAAATCTAAGGAGATCGTAGAAACAAATATTCAAAGATATACAAACTTTGCAGACCAGATTGTTGTTCCCAAGAACAACAGGTCACGAACTAGTCTTTGTTTTGTGACACATGGGAGTAATCTAAAGTATACAATCATGCCTCGAAAGATCGTAGAGTCAAATAAAATTAACTCTACGAATCAACCAGGTGTACCTCATAGAAGTGGATTTTACTCTACGAAACCACAAAGTTATTAAATTGTATGGAAGTAGGAGTATAAGTAGAGAAGAAAAGCTATTAATAAATATCCTCTTCATGAGTGTCAAATAAAAAGATCTACATACACACACTCACATCTGCAATATGTCAAATGCTTTAAATGTCATATGTATGGACATACAGTTGCATTATGCTTTCAAGATGATTACTATATTTATAAACAAAAAATTAGACATGGAGCTAAATGGGCTGACAACGCAGAGAAGTCCTACTCGAAGAAGGATTTTAAAGGCTCTATGACTGATAAGTCGTGGAGTGAATCAGAAAGTAACTCCAGCTCAAATTTCAGTGATGATGAAGGATGTCAAATGATCAAATTTAGTCTGATGGTTATAGAAGACAAGTGCAGCAAATCCACTCATAGTCGAGAAATTAAAATCAGTGAGGTATTTGATTTTTACTCTTCTGATATAAGTACTGATGATCTTAGAATTGCACTGCATAATATAACTTCAAATTTACATCAATATATGAAGTCTTTTAGAATTCTATCAAAGGACTATTCTATTCTTCAAGATGAAAAAGAGAAAGTTCAAGTAGAGTTGGAAACTGCTCTACGAAGTGCTGCCTCTCTTTCCAATCTTGAGGCTGAGAATGCAAATTTGAGAAAAATGAATGATCTAAGTGCTCAGAGAGAGTTAACCTTCACCTTTAGGATAGAGGATTTAGAAAAGACAACATCATTGTGGAATAGCTCGTCTACATCTATGAACTCCTTAATTGAAAGTCAAATATCTGTCTTTGACAAGTCAAGATCAGGATTCAGAGACACTCATTCCATTCTAAATATAGAAAAAATAATGAAAAGTGGTAATAATGGCACTTCTAAATCTAATAGAAGTATTGTATTTGTAAAATCCAAGGAGATCGTAGAAACAAATATTCAAAGATATACAAACTCTGCAGACCAGATTGTTGTTCCCAAGAACAACAGGTCACGAACTAGTCTTGGTTTTGTGACACATGGGAGTAATCCAAAGTCTACAATCATGCCTCGAAAGATCGTAGAGTGAAATAAAATTAACTTTACGAATCAACCAGGTGTAACTCATAGAACTGGATTTTACTCTACGAAACCACAAAGTTATAAAATTGTATGGAAGCAGGAGTATAAGTCGAGAAGAAAAGCTAGTAATAAATATCCTCTTCATGAGTGTCAAATAAAAAGATCTACATACACGCACTCACATCTGCAATATGTCAAATGCTTTAAATGTCATATGTATGGACATACAGTTGCATTTTGCTTTCAAGATGATTACTATTTTTATAAACCAAAAATTAGACATAGAGCTAAATGGACTGACAACGTAGAGAAGTCCTACTCAAAGAAGGATTTTAAAAGCTCTATGACTGATAAGTCATGGAGTGAATCAGAAAGTAACTCCAGCTCAAATTTCAGTGATGATGAAGGATGTCAAATGATCAAATTTAGTCTGATGGTTATAGAAGACAAGTGCAGCAAATCCACTCATAGTCGAGAAATTAAAATCAGTGAGGTATTTGATTTTTACTCTTCTGATATAAGTACTGATGATCTTAGAATTGCACTGCATAATATAACTTCAAATTTACATCAATATATGAAGTCTTTTAGAATTTCTATCAAAGGACTATTCTATTCTTCAAGATGAAAAAGAGAAAGTTCAAGTAGAGTTGGAAACTGCTCTACGAAGTGCTGCCTCTCTTTCCAATCTTGAGGCTGAGAATGCAAATTTGAGAAAAATGAATGATCTAAGTGCTCAGAGAGAGTTAACCTTCACCTTTAGGATAGAGGATTTAGAAAAGACAACATCATTGTGGAATAGCTCGTCTACATCTATGAACTCCTTAATTGAAAGTCAAATATCTGTCTTTGACAAGTCAAGATCAGGATTCAGAGACACTCATTCCATTCTAAATATAGAAAAAATAATGAAAAGTGGTAATAATGGCACTTCTAAATCTAATAGAAGTATTGTATTTGTAAAATCCAAGGAGATCGTTAGAAACAAATATTCAAAGATATACAAACTCTGCAGACCAGATTGTTGTTCCCAAGAACAACAGGTCACGAACTAGTCTTGGTTTTGTGACACATGGGAGTAATCCAAAGTCTACAATCATGCCTCGAAAGATCGTAGAGTGAAATAAAATTAACTTTACGAATCAACCAGGTGTAACTCATAGAACTGGATTTTACTCTACGAAACCACAAAGTTATAAAATTGTATGGAAGCAGGAGTATAAGTCGAGAAGAAAAGCTAGTAATAAATATCCTCTTCATGAGTGTGAAATAAAAAGATCTACATACACGCACTCACATCTGCAATATGTCAAATGCTTTAAATGTCATATGTATGGACATACAATTGCATTTTGCTTTCAAGATGATTACTATTTTTATAAACCAAAAATTAGACATAGAGCTAAATGGACTGACAACGTAGAGAAGTCCTACTCAAAGAAGGATTTTAAAAGCTCTATGACTGATAAGTCATGGAGTGAATCAGAAAGTAACTCCAGCTCAAATTTCAGTGATGATGAAGGATGTCAAATGATCAAATTTAGTCTGATGGTTATAGAAGACAAGTGCAGCAAATCCACTCATAGTCGAGAAATTAAAATCAGTGAGGTATTTGATTTTTACTCTTCTGATATAAGTACTGATGATCTTAGAATTGCACTGCATAATATAACTTCAAATTTACATCAATATATGAAGTCTTTTAGAATTCTATCAAAGGACTATTCTATTCTTCAAGATGAAAAAGAGAAAGTTCAAGTAGAGTTGGAAACTGCTCTACGAAGTGCTGCCTCTCTTTCCAATCTTGAGGCTGAGAATGCAAATTTGAGAAAAATGAATGATCTAAGTGCTCAGAGAGAGTTAACCTTCACCTTTAGGATAGAGGATTTAGAAAAGACAACATCATTGTGGAATAGCTCGTCTACATCTATGAACTCCTTAATTGAAAGTCAAATATCTGTCTCTGACAAGTTAAGATTAGGATTCAGAGACACTCATTCCATTCTAAATATAGAAAAAATAATGAAAAGTGGTAATAATGGCACTTCTAAATCTAATAGAAGTATTGTATTTGTAAAATCCAAGGAGATCGTAGAAACAAATATTCAAAGATATACAAACTCTGCAGACCAGATTGTTGTTCCCAAGAACAACAGGTCACGAACTAGTCTTGGTTTTGTGACACATGGGAGTAATCCAAAGTCTACAATCATGCCTCGAAAGATCGTAGAGTGAAATAAAATTAACTTTACGAATCAACCAGGTGTAACTCATAGAACTGGATTTTACTCTACGAAACCACAAAGTTATAAAATTGTATGGAAGCAGGAGTATAAGTCGAGAAGAAAAGCTAGTAATAAATATCCTCTTCATGAGTGTCAAATAAAAAGATCTACATACACACACTCACATAATGGACATACAGTTGCATTATGCTTTCAAGATGATTACTATATTTATAAACAAAAAATTAGACATGGAGCTAAATGGGCTGACAACGCAGAGAAGTCCTACTCGAAGAAGGATTTTAAAAGCTCTATGACTGATAAGTCGTGGAGTGAATCAGAAAGTAACTCCAGCTCAAATTTCAGTGATGATGAAGGATGTCAAATGATCAAAATTAGTCTGATGGTTATACAAGACAAGTCCAACAAAGGACTATTCTCTTCTTCAAGATTGATTTTTGATTTTTACTCTTCTGATATAAGTACTGATGATCTTAGAATTGCACTGCATAATATAATTTCAAATTTACATCAATATATGAAGTCTTTTAGAATTCTATCAAAGGACTATTCTCTTCTTCAAGATGAAAAAGAGAAAGTTCAAGTAGAGTTGGAAATTACTCTAAGTGTTCAAGTTCAAATTTGAGAAGAATGAATGATCTAAGTGCTCAAAGAGAGTTAACCTTCACCTCTAGGATAGAGGATTTAGAAAAGACAACATCATTGTGGAATAGCTCGTTTACATCTATGAACTCCTTAATTGAAAGTCAAACATCTGTCTCTGACACGTCAAGATCAGGATTCAGAGACACTCATTCCATTCTAAATATAGAAAAAATAATGAAAAGTGGTAATAATGGCACTTCTAAATCTAATAGAAGTATTGTATTTGTAAAATCCAAGGAGATCGTAGAAACAAATATTCAAAGATATACAAACTCTGCAGACCAGATTGTTGTTCCCAAGAACAAAAGGTCACGAACTAGTCTTGGTTTTGTGACACATGGGAGTAATCCAAAGTCTACAATCATGCCTCGAAAGATCATAGAGTCAAATAAAATTAACTCTACGAATCATCCAGGTGTAACTCATAGAACTGGATTTTACTCTACGAAACCACAAAGTTATAAAATTATATGGAAGCAGGAGTATAAGTCGAGAAGAAAAGGTAGTAATAAATATCCTCTTCATGAGTGTCAAATAAAAAGATCTACATACACACACTCACATCTGCAATATGTCAAATGCTTTAAATGTCATATGTATGGACATACAGTTGCATTATGCTTTCAAGATGATTACTATATTTATAAACAAAAAATTAGACATGGAGCTAAATGGGCTGACAACGCAGAGAAGACCTACTCGAAGAAGGATTTTAAAAGCTTTATGACTGATAAGTCCTGGAGTGAATCAGAAAGTAACTCCAGCTCAAATTTCAGTGATGATGAAGGATGTCAAATGATCAAATTTAGTCTGATGGTTATAGAAGACAAGTCCAGCAAATCCACTGATAGTCGAGAAATTAAAATCAGTGAGGTATTTGATTTTAACTCTTCTGATATAAGTACTGATGATCTTAGAATTGTACTGCATAATATAACTTCAAATTTACATCAATATATGAAATCTTTTAGAATTCTATCAAAGGACTATTATCTTCTTCAAGATAAAAAAGAGAAAGTTCAAGTAGAGTTGGAAATTGCTCTATGGAGTGCTGCCTCTCTTTCCAATCTTGAGGCTGAGAATGCAAATTGGAGAAGAATGAATGATCTAAGTGCTCAAAGAGAGTTAACCTTAACCTCTAGGATAGAGGATTTAAAGAAGACAATATCATTGTGGAATAGCTCTTCTACATCTATGAACTCCTTAATTGAAAGTCAAAGATCTGTCTTTGACAAGTCAAGATTAGGATTTGGAGACACTCATTCAATTCTAAATATAGCCAAAATAATGAAAAATGGTAATAATGGCACTTCTAAATGTAATAGAAGTATTGTATTTGTAAAATCCAAGGAGATCGTAGAAACAAATATTCAAAGATATACAAACTCTGCAGACCAGATTGTTGTTCCCAAGAACAACAGGTCACGAACTGGTCTTGGTTTTGTGACACATGGGAGTAATCCAAAGTCTACAATCATGCCTCGAAAGATCGTAGAGTCAAATAAAATTAACTCTACGAATCAACCAGGTGTAACTCACAGAACTGGATTTTACTCTACGAAACCACAAAGTTATAAAATTGTATGGAAGTAGGAGTATAAGTCTAGAAGAAAAGCTAGTAATAAATATCCTCTTCATGAGTGTCAAATAAAAATATCTACAAACACACACTTACATCTGCAATATGTCAAATGCTTTAAATGTCATATGTATGGACATACAATTGCATTATGCTTTCAAGATGATTACTATTTTTATAAACCCAAAATTAGACATAGAGCTAAATGGACTGACAACGTAGAGAAGTCCTACTCGAAGAAGGATTTTAAAAGCTCTTTGACTGATAAGTCGTGGAGTGAATCAGAAAGTAACTCTAGCTAAGATTTCAGTGATGATGAAGGATGTCAAATGATCAAATTTAGTTTGATGCTTATAAAAGACAAGTCCAACAAATCCACTGATAGTCGAGAAATTAAAATCAGTGAGGTATTTGATTTTAGCTCTTCTGATATGAGTACTGATGATCTTAGAATTGCACTGCATAATATAACTTCAAATTTACATCAATATATGAAGTCTTTTAGAATTCTGTCAAAGGACTATTCTCTTCTTCAAGATGAAAAAGAGAAAGTTCAAGTAGAGTTGGAAACTGCTCTACGAAGTGCAGCCTCTCTTTCCAATCTTGAGGTTGAGAATGCAAATTTGAGAAGAATGAATGATCTAAGTGCTCAGAGAGAGTTAACCTTAACCTCTAGGATAGAGGATTTAGAGAAGACAATATCATTGTGGAATAGCTCTTCTACATCTATGAACTCCTTAATTGAAAGTCAAAAAATTGTCTTTGACAAGTCAAGATTAGGATTTGGAGACACTCATTCAATTCTAAGTATAGAAAAAATAATGAAAAGTGGTAATAATGGTACTTCTAAATCTAATATAGGTATTGTATTTGTAAAATCCAAGGAGATCGTAGAAACAAATATTTAAAGATATACAAACTCTGCAGACCAGATTCTTGTTCCCAAGAACAACAAGTCACGAACTGGTCTTGGTTTTGTGACACATGGTAGTAATCCAAAGTCTACAATCATGCCTCGAAAGATCGTAGAGTCAAATAAAATTAACTCTACGAATCAACCAGGTGTAACTCATAGAACTATATTTTACTCTACGAAACCACAAAGTTATTAAATTGTATGGAAGTAGGAGTACAAGTAGAGAAGAAAAGCTAGTAATAAATATCCTCTTCTTTACTGTCAAATAAAAAATCTACATACACACACTCACATCTGCAATATGTCAAATGCTTTAAATGTCATATGTATGGACATACAGTTGCATTATGCTTTCAAGATGATTACTATATTTTTATAAACAAAAAATTAGACGTGGAGCTAAATGGACTGACAACGTAGAGTCCTACTCGAAGAAGGATTTTAAAAGCTCTATGACTGATAAGTCGTGGAGTGCATTAGAAAGTAACTCCAGCTCAGATTTTAGTGATGATGAAGGATGTCAAATGATCAAATTTAATCTGATGGTTATAGAAGACAAGCCCAGCAAATCCACTGATAGTTGAGAAATTAAAATCAGTGAGGTATTTGATTTTAACTCTTCTAATATAAGTACTGATGATCTTAGAATTGTATTACATAATATAACTTCAAATTTGCATCAATATATGAAGTCTTTTAGAATTCTATCAAAGGACTATTCTCTTCTTCAAGATGAAAAGGAGAAAGTTCAAGTAGAGTTAGAAATTGCTCTACGAAGTGCTGCCTCTCTTTTCAATCTTGAGGCTGAGAATGCAAATTTGAGAAGAATGAATGATCTAAGTGCTCAGAGAGAGTTAACCTTAACCTCTAGGATAGAGGATTTAGAGAAGACAATATCATTGTGGAATAGCTCTTCTACATCTATGAACTCCTTAATTGAAAGTCAAAGAATTGTCTTTGACAAGTCAAGATTAGGATTTGGAGACACTCATTCAATTCTAAATATAGAAAAAATAATTTAAAGTGATAATAATGGCACTTCTAAATCTAATAAAAGTATTGTATTTGTAAAATCCAAGGAGATCGTAGAAACAAATATTCAAAGATATACAAACTTTGCACACCAGATTGTTGTTCCCAAGAACAACAGGTCACGAACTGGTCTTGGTTTTGTGACACAGGGGAGTAATCCAAAGTCTAGAATCATGCCTCGAAAGATTGTAGGGTCAAATAAAATTAACTCTACGAATCAACCAGGCGTAACTCATAGAATTGGATTTTACTCTACAAACCACAAAGTTATAAAATTGTATAGAAGCAGGAGTATAAGTCAAGAAGAAAAGTTAGTAATAAATATCCTCTTTATGAGTGAAATAAAAAGATCTACATACACACACTCACATCTATAATATGTCAAATGCTTTAAATGTCATATGTATGGACATACAGTTGCATTATGCTTTCAAGATGATTACCATTTTTATAAACCCAAAATTAGACAGGTATGGGTTCCTAAGGGTACTAACAAGGCAGGACCCAAGCTAGTCTGGGTACCAAAATAAAGAATGCTGTTGAATGCAGGTACCAATATCCACTGAATAAATCTGGTATCTTGATAGTGGATGCTCCAAATATATGACTGACAATAAAGCTCTTTTGTCAAGCTTCAAAATTAAAGATGGTCCAATGGTTGTCTTTAGAGACAACAACTCTGGAAAAACCAGAGGATATGGATCTATTGGAAATGGAGCAGTATCTTTCAATAAAGTTGCCTATGTCGATGGGTTGAAACACAATCTGCTAAGCATTAGTCAACTATGTGATAAAGGTCATCAAGTCATCTTCTTCAACAACTAGTGTCAAGTTCGAGACTTGGAATCCAACTCCCTAAAGCTGACTGGATCAAGAGAAGGAAATGTCTATGTGGTAAATCTATCTGAACTCATTTCTTCACAGACAACATGCTGCTTTGCTAAAGCTTTAAAAGATATAAGCTGGTTATGGTACAAAAGATTATCCCATCTAAACTTTTAAAGCATGTCAAAGCTAATATCCAAAGATCTAGTCACTGGATTACCAAAGCTGAGCTATGTCAAAGAAAGACCGTGTAAAGCCTGTCAGCTTGGAAAACAAACAAGGAGCTTATTCAAAAGCAAATCGGTGAATTCGAATATGAGGCCTCTGCAGCTATTGCACATGGATTTCTTTGGGCTAATATTAACTGCTAGTCTTGGATGAAAAATATACTCACTGGTCGTAGTGGATGACTACACCAAATACACATGGGTATTCTTTCTAAACTCTAAGGATGCGACCAACAATCAGCTGATCAAGTTATTCAAGCTAGTCACGAACGAGAAGGGTGAAAAGATTAAAGCAATAAGGAGTGACCATGGGAGAGAATTCGATTTTTCTGAAATGGAGCAGTTTTGTGAAGATAATGGAATTCATCATAACTTCTCAGCTCCAAGAACTCCTCAGCAAAATGGAGTAGCTGGGAGGAAGAACAGAACTCTGATCGAAGCAGGAAGAACACTTTTAGCAGTAGCCATCTCCTCGAATATTTTTGGGCAGAAGCTGTCAGCACTGCTTGCTACACTCAGAACATATCATTAATTCACTCTACGCTCAAGAAAATTCCCTACAAGCTGTGGAAAGGAAGAAAGCCAAATATCAGCTACTTTCATATTTTTAACTGCTCTTGCTATATCCTAAACAATTACAAGAAGTATTTATTAAAGTTTCAGCCTAAGTCAGATGAAGAAATATTTCTTGGATACTCTATAGATAGCAAAGCCTATAGAGTGTTCAATAAGAAGTCATTAAGCGTTGAAGTTTCTATTCATATAAACTTTGATGAATCTGGCGTACAAAATCTAAAGGAAGCTATGTCTTTTGATAAGGTCGTAGAGTTGGACCCTACGATCACAGAGCAGGTTAGCCCTACGATTGCAGAAGTTGAAGCTGTAGAGCCAAACCCGACGATCGTAGTGCCAGACCAAGAGATCGTAGAGCAGATAATTCCCGAAGATAACACTCTACGAATCAATGAAGATGATAATCCAGAACCAAATTTTGAAGAACTCAGACAAAAAGGCACAATGACAGAAGTTCCAGTTGGAAAAAGATGGTAAATGATCACACTCAAGACCTGATCATTGGCGATCCAAATGCTAGGATCAGGACTTAAGGTCAAGCTCTCAGAATGAATGTTTCTATCTAAGCTTTCTCTCTCAAATGGAGCTAAAGAAAAATGAAAAGGCTATGGAAGATTCAAGCTGGATTGAAGCCATGTAAGAAAAGCTAAATCAGTTTGAAAGAAGCAAGGTTTGGAGGCTAGTTCCAAGACCTAAAGATCATCCAGTTGTTGGCACCAAGTGGGTCTTCCAAAACAAGATGGATGAGGATGGAGTGATCACTAGAAATAAAGTAAGGCTGGTGGCCAAAGGATATTCTTAGGAAGAAGGAATTGATTATGATATGACATTTGCTCCAATTACGAGATTGGAAGCCATCAGAATGTTTCTAGCTTATGTAGCCTTCATGAAATTCAAAGTCTTCCAAATAGGTGTCAAGAGTGCATTCTTGAATAGTGAACTTCAAGAAGAAGTTTATGTTGAACAACCTTTAGGTTTTATCAATCAAACTCATTTAAATTATATCTATAAATTAGATAAAGCACTCTGTGGTATGAAATAAGAACATAGGGCATGATATGAAACACTCACTACTTTTCTAATTGAAAATAGATTCTTTAAAGGTAGAGTAGACACAATGGAAGTTGCGACCCTTTCTTCATTCTGCTAATTTTCTCTTTTTCTCCTTGCTCACCCATTTTGATCCCTTTTTTCTCTTTTCAACTCCAATTCCTCCTAAAATCAATAAAACGCCTTATTAAACTCATATACACATAAAACATGTAATAAAACTAAACATAAATTAATCAAAATTATAGAATATTTTGCACTTATCAAATTCCTTCACACTTAGACTTTACACGTCCTCGTGTAAATCAAAACAAAGGTAATATTGAAATTCAACTAAATTCTATTGGCTGAATGACACTTATCACCCTCCAAGTTGCCACTCACTTTCAATGTCGTCCCTAAAGTACATTTTTCGTCAATTGGGCCCTTAAAGTGACATTTTTTGGCGTTTCCGTTCTTTTTACCCTATTTTACCCAAACCCGACCCATTTTGACCAAATTTTGACCCAATCCGACCCAATCAAACTAATTATTTTTTTTAAAAAAACTAAATAATATTTTATTTTAAAATATTAAAAATAATATTTTATTTTAAAATCTTAAAAATTATTAGTATTTTAAATATTTTTAAAAATAATTCTTATTTTCAGGAAAAAATATAGATTCATAAAATATAGATTCAAAAAAATAAAACTTTATTTTTAAAAAAAGTAATTTTTTTTCATTTTATATGTAAAATACAAAAAACAGTAAAAGATAAATAAAAAAATTGATTCATTTTAAAAAAAAAAAAAGAAATTAAAAAGTTTTAAAAATTATTTTTTTTTAGGAAAAAAAATTAGAAAATTTATCATTTTAAAAAAAAATTAGTAAGTATTTTATTCAAAAAAATTAAACAAAAAAATTAAAATTTATTTTCAGAAAAAATAGAAAATTTTAATTTTTTTTACAAATCATAAAATATAGATTCAAAAAAAGTAAATAATTTTTTTTTATTTTCATAAAACAAAACTAGAAATATTTATTTTTTAAAAGATGTGTAAATTTTCATAAAAATAATTAAGAATTAAAAAAATTTAAACTTTAATTTTTTTGAATATATATTTTATGAAATTTTACTCATTTTTGAAAAAAATAAAAGTTTTTAATTTTTTTTCTTCTGAAAATAATAATTATTTTTAAAACTTTTTAAAAATAATATTTTATTTTTAAATATAAAAATAATTATTATTTTAAAATTATTCTAAAAATAATATTTTATTTTAAAATATTAAAAATAATTATTTTTAAATAAATATTTTGAATCTATATTTTATGAAACTTTACTCATTTTATGAAAAAATAAAAGTTTTTAATATTTTTTCTTGAAAATAATAATTAATTTTAAAAATATTTAAAATAAGTATTTTTAATATTTTAGAATAAAATATTATTTTTAAAATAATAATTAATTTTAAAATAATAATAATTTTTAAAATATTAAAAATTATAATTTTTATTATTTTAAAATAAAATATTATTTTTAAAAGAATTTTTAACTAATAATTATTTTTAAAATAATTTAAAACTTTTTAGTTTTTTTTTTAAAAAAATAATTGATGAAATTGAGTTGGGTCAAACTGGGTCGGTTTCTGTCAAAATGGGTCGGGTGGGGTAAAATAGGGTAAAAGGAACGGAAACGCCAAAAAATGCCACTTTAAGGGTCCAATTGACGAAAAATGTACTTTAAGGACGACATTGAAAGTGGGTGGTAACTTGGAGGGTGATAAGTGCTATTCAGCCAAATTCTATTCAACCAATTTTTCAAAGGTTTCATTCAATTACCAATCATGAATATCAATAATAATCAACAGAAATCAGATCAACACTCATCAATCAATTCACAATAACAACCTTGTCATTTACCACTAAACATCTTTAAATTAAATTGCATCGACATAAGTATCTTCCATATGGTCAACATAAATACTCAACTAAGTTCACATAAAACCCAACTATGCACAACTGACTCACAACTCAGAACATGATTCTCTGCTATTATTTTTCACCCAACAAAACATTCAACTCAAATTTCTATAGATAAGTGCATTTTATACTCCATCTCACACTATACACAATTTTCTTTTGCAAGTGAGTGCGTTTTACGCTTCTTCTCACTCATGCATGTGTTTATGCGAGAGTGCGTTTTACGCTCCATCTCAACCACCACATGATTTTGCACTTTTGTTTCTTCTCTTATTTTTTTTCTTTTTCAGCATGGTTCTTTAATCAACATAACCAGATAAACAGTTCTAAATATTGAAATCAGTACACATAGTCAGACCCCACATATAACTCAGCCAAGTAAACATGTATCTCATATTCAAGTACTCATGTAACACAAATTTAATCAAAATCAGTCACTGCGGATCCCGACTCAGTTATCATCTTTCATCAATTGATTAAGCATCAATCATCAATCAGCATTAATTTCCATTCTTCAAGCACAACCTTCAAAAATTTAGCCAAATAAAATCATAGAGCCAAAAAGTCAAAAATTTTCAATTTTTTTTTAATTTTTTCACAAAACAACTCAGATTATCAAATTTAGAGCATAACCTACACCTAAACCTAGACCTCTCTCCCACACTCAAACCTTACATCGTCCCCAATGTAAGATAATCATGCAAAACCCAATTTTAAAGCTTTTGCTTCTTCCCTTCCTTCTGCTGGAAAGTAGCACTCCTTCGGCTGTGATTAACTGACTTGTAGGCATGCAAGGGGACCGACCTTAATTAGGCAAAGCAATTGGAATTTGGAGTTCACAAGATGCTGAAGGACAAATTTCAAAACTTAGGAAAAGAGGACATCCTGTTGTGTTGTGTTTTGTAGTGGTTATTAATTTAGAGCTGCTATATAAATTTGTAAAAGCTATCTGTTTTTATTTGGTAGTGGTGAGGGTAGTCTGTAGCTTTAGCTTTGAGGGAGTTTCTTTCCGGAGTTTTGTGTTTTGTTTTGTTATCTTTTGTTGGTTTTGTGGGTACTGGGTGATATAAATTTTCAGTTACCTGGCTATATAAATTACTTTTAGCCTTATATAATAATAAAATATTTGCTTAGGTCCGTTATCTTATTTTATCGTGTAGAGAATTCTGACTTCTTTTTTTTGGCTGATGATGAATGTTTTATGAAATCCCTGATTGTTTCCAAATCTAACATTTTATTCTGTTTTTTTCTTCTCTATATTTACAGAATCTTAATTATTAAATTTTTAAAGGCAAAGGAGATTGCATTGATCAAAGGTGGTTACCAGAATCAACTGTATCTTAGGGCAGTGTCTTATTTATTTGCTCCTTGGCATTATTACAGCAGGTTACCTGCATGTTAGGGCGGTGTCTTTGCTTATTTATTTGTTTATATTTTTTTCCTGTAAAATGCTTTCTCATATATTAATAGCTTAGTTGAATAATAATATTGAATTCATTACTTAATTACTGGGATAAATAAATTAAGATTTGTTAAAACTTGAATACCACAGTTCCATTCATATTACAATTTCAAGTAAATTTCTTAGTTCGATTTTCAATAGAAACCTTAATATAAATTGAAGTACTCCCCCTTGTGCGACAAAAGATGGTTAAGAAAAAAAACAAAAATAAACCAATGAGGTCTTAGACTAGTTGTTAAGATTAAGGTACTCTGACATTTAGGTATTAGGTTCAATTTTCACTTAGGTGGCTTTATCTATGTGAGGTTTGTTTAATTTGTGAGTTTATTTTTTTTTCTCCCTTTTTGTGAAGAGTTCGATTCTCACTTAGGTGAATTTATTTCTTTCTTTATGTGAAGCTTTCTCTATGTGAGGTTTGTTTAATTTGTGAGTTTATTTATTACTCTTTTTGAGAGGTTTAATTGATTCTTGGTATAATAGTAATGGTGTACTTGTTTATGAAATTATATTGTATTTCTCAAAAAGTGGGGCTTTCAAAAATGAATTTATTTCTTCCTTGTATTCCCAAAAAAGTGGGGTTTCAAAAAAAAAAGAAATGAAAAAAAAACAAAAATATACAACTTTTCTTTATGTATTTACCCTCAAAAATAATATATAAGATATTAGTTTAGTATTAATAACACAATACCGAATTAATGAAAGTAAGATTAAGAAAATTTTGTCATTTTAAATTATTGTGGTTTAATTTAAACATAATAACCCAGAAATAAAAACAAGTGGTCACAAATAATATTCACTAATCTGACATCAAAATCAAACCGATAGACTATGTTTGTTTGTAAGGATTATACTTGAAATTGAACTATTAACTTCAAGTCTCTTGTTTGTTTTTAAAAAATAGATTTGAGACTATTAGTCACAGGCTAATAAAATGACTTGAAAGGGAGGACTATTTAATACCATGTCCAACTAGGTATTATAATCCCTATCATTTGAGATTAAAAATTGTGGACAAATTAACCTTTAACTTTGTTTAAAAAGACCGATGTATCTTATCCTATCTATCTATACTTAAACTAATGAGAATATGATATCTTTGTTATTAGTAGTAAGGGTATGATAGTCTAAACGGTAAGTTTTTATCCAATCCTTTAAATAATTATGCACAAAACAAACATAACACGAGTCTATTTTAAGTTATACCATGAATAATCTCATAAAAATCAAACATGTGATTAGGATTATTTAATCATAGGATTAATAGTCCTGAGATTATAATTCATGGACATATAGTCCTAGAATTATAATCCTTGCAAACAAACATGAGAAAACGTTTTGATTTTAGGGGGAAAAGAAAAATGATATACTTTATGATTTTATATGTCGATTTTTGTTGTTGCGAATTATATGAATAATTATAATTGCTAATATTTTAATAATTTATTTGATATTATCCAATCTCACATATTCATATACGTAATAATCAGAATTCAAAAATTTTCCTAGTAGAACTCGGGAAAAACACTGCTACGATTTTAGTCAAACTATCATATCACTCTCCCAATCGTTTTCCTTTTACACCTATATTCACAACAAACCATCAGCATTAGAAACAATCAAATAAAAAAACATAACCAACATATGATCGAACCCCAAAACATTTACATATATGTCAAAGACCAAACAATTAAATTAATTTGTATTATAGTCTAATTAATTATATATTCTCTCATGAAAAAGCTTGTGTTAGTTTATATACTTTTGGTTTTAATGTTGACAACTTGTGCAGGGACGGATCCAGGAATTTTTTTCGGCCGGGGCAAAGCTTTAAGGAGTCACAATAAACATCTTAATTCACATTTCACAACATGAAAGGGAAATGACTTTTAATCTAAATGGAAAGCCACAAATTCCTTTGTCCTATAGTTTTCTTGAAATACTAACATTTAAAATATGCAACAAGCCAAAGAAGCAATGTTATTATTTCTATACACAAAATAGTTGCATCTATTTATTTTGGAATTTCAATAATAAGTAAAAGTTGTCCCCATCCTTGCTTATAAGGGAAAGTTCAAAACATACCTTCAACTTGGCGACACCATTTTCAGCATTTTGAAGAACAAGATTGCTCAATTTCAATTTTTTTACAGCTAGTTTCCTACAGAAAAGCAAGTAAACAACCACATATCAGCTGAAATTATGTTAAAATGCCAACTTTAATAACCATTCAAAATGTAAAACTATCTTTGATAAAATTCACCAAGAAAAAACAGTAAACAGTATTTAAAGAAAAAGAGGGAAAAGAGGGAGAGACCTTATCATTTTCTGAAATAGCTAGATATATTAAGAAGTTACTGTTAGTTCCTATTCCCAACTTCTTTATTTATTTATTTTTTCTTTTTTAAATTGTCAAACTTTAGAGAATGGGAATCCATTAATTATAAAGTTAACTCATTCCTTTGTCCAGTTGTACTACAGTTTTCTGTAAGGTTAAAAACTTAAAATTGCACAAATTTTGTTTTACAATATTGAATAATTGAATAACCACAATTACAAATCAACAATAACCAAATATTCAATTACAAATCCCTAATTTTTTAAAACCCTAAATCAAATATTCAATTACATAATTTAAATTGACAACTACTTAAGACTAACCCGACTTACCAGACTACCGGAGCGCGGGAGCGGCACCGTCGACGGCAAACGAGCTGTGGTGTGGCACTTGGAAGAGGCTCAGCCGCTGAGGAGTGGAGTGAAAGAGGCTGAGGAGTGAAAGAGGCTGTGTGCGGCTGCCTGTGCGAAAGAAGAGAAGCACTGAAGCAACTGATTATTTTTTTTTTTTTAAACTTACTACATGAAACGACGTCGTTTCATGTAGTGAGTTTAAAAAAATAAATAAACAAAACCCTACATGAAACGACGTCGTTTCATGTAATGAGTTTTAAAAAAAAAAATAAACAAAACCCAGTTACCTGCTCCGCTGCTCGACTGCTCTGCATCTGCCATCGTCGCCGGTCTCTGCTCTTTGTCCGATGGAGTTCTCCGCCTTTGCTGCCGGGGCATTTTGGGTCTCTCCTTGAAGGATTTTCGTCGGCTGCCGGGGCACTTGCCCAGGTATGCCAAAACGTGGATCCGTCCCTGAACTTGTGTTTTTGTAGTATTTTGTATGTTGTTAAAGATTTACAGATTGAGCTGAAAAATTCTCAAAGGATTGTTGATATAAAACTGGAATTATGGGAGACTCAACTAGAAGTTTTTAAAACTTAAAAATCCTGTTAGATTAGGTCTCTAGGAATATCAGTGTAAGGATTCTAGCTTTAACAATTATTTTCAAGGCATTTTATTTTTACTGGAAATTCTTTTAAAAAGATTCCTGATTTTCCAAAAGATTTCTTCAGTTAAAACTTTTCTATCCGGGTAGAAATTTTATTAAAACATGATTATTAAACTTTTCTACCAATATTTTGTTAGTCAAAATCTGTTTTTATACATTTTCCTGTTATTTTCAAATAGATTTTAAATCCTCTTTGCTTCCATATTTCTAAAAGATTTTATTATACTTACTATGTCCAATCAAATCAGATTATTTTGAGATAAATTTTTTTTCCATATCTTTGAGGATTTTTATCAGTTGAGTTTTTCAAAAATTTAGCCGTTGGACTTGTTGCCTATAAATAGCAATTTACGTATTGCTGATGTTTTTATGAACCCTCTACAACAATTTTTATAATTAAAAAAATATATTCTAGCAAATTTAAAGTGTCTCATGCTTATATTGTTATTGCTAGATATCTATAAAGTTCAATTGTAATCCTTTTTATTCTAAAATTTTATATCTTATAAAAGGGGTTTCAGAGTGAAGTGGGGGTGGGGGTGGTTAATATTGTACAAGGAGAATTCAAGGGAGCAGTGGTGTTCAAAGGGAGTAATGGTATTCAAGGGAACAAATTAAGGTGCTCAATGGAGGAGGTTTCCTCAGAGGAACTGCGTGCTTAGGGAGTTTTTTGAATTCTATTGTATATGAAGTTTGTACATGATTTATTAATATTAAAAGAAAACTATTAGGTATCAATTGATACTTGGCCTTAGATGTAGACTCATAGAGTAGAGGACTAAGGGGCCGGATCAAGTATAAATCTTATTGTGCTTGTGTGTTTGATATCTGCATTATATATTCTATTTATTTAATTATCTTTCTCATTTATTTTCAGTATTAGAAAACCTAAAAAATCGCTGCACGAGTAGTTAGTTTTATTCAGAAGTTAGACAAAAAAATTACAAGAACAACTTAAAATAGACAGCTCAAAACAAACAACTAAATTAGGTGTCTGGATTATACTTGTGCAAAAAATTTTAAATTTGACATGGTTCATTAATTTACACACACTTCTATTCATCCCTTTTTCTAGGTGTGTACATACGAAATTTCAGCTCGAAGGGCATGGACTAAAACTGGAGTACGCTAACATCATATTATATCATTACGAAATGACATTTGTTTTATAGTAAACTGACATTAGTAAAAAGGAAAAATTACATTAGTGCACAATCACGCCACATACAATTTATTATATTTTTACTTTCAAACAATAGAAATTTATTTTTTTACTAGAAAATATAAAATTCCCAAATTCTGTTTGTTTCGCTGAAAATCTTTGCCTAAAAATAATTTCCGGAAATTGTTTTCTGATGAAATTCTTTTTAATCATAATGGCTTCTTTTTCTTTATTTGGTTGTTAAATTAAAAATGAGAGGAAAAAGATCATCATCCTACTTGAATTAATTAAATATTTTTTTAGTGTACTTTGTCTTCTTCTTCTCTCTCTTTTTTTTCAATATGCAACATTTTAATAAATAAATATTAACATATTTATAATTTCTTTTAAAGAGAAAAAAATTTGATGAAATAAGGGGAGAAAAATATTATCAAATTGGAGAGCTTAAAGATGAATAAGAGATATATACGAAGAAAATAATTGATGTAACTAAGAAAAAGTGAATTAATTTGCTAAAGAGCGATGAAAAAAATAATGAAAATAAAAGTAAAGTTTAGAGTTTAAAAATTTTTTAAGTTGACTTTTAAAAGTCAACAATAATCAAATAATATGAAATTGAGAGAATATTTTTTCTTTTTTTGTAAACAAAATATCAATTTCCTAAAAAAATAAATAAGATGCACATAGAGATTTTGAGGATTACTTTTGTTAAAAAAGGGGTTCGGGCTTTGACAATCAAATACTTAAAAGTTGAACATGGTCCCTTAACCGTTCAAGATCATCAAATACAAAACAGTTATCTTCTTATAATCTTATCCACCTCTCCCAGCCTTATATTACACTTTCGAAGAAGCACCCAACACTCTCAGACTCTCAGTAGCCACTCCAATGGCTCTCACAACCACTCGAATCCTCTGCAACACTCCCACCAAATCACCATACACCGCCCATTGTCTCCGCCGTCGTATCTTCTTCCCATCAAACCCATGTGGGTCCCCGCCATTTCCCTCAAGAACTTCTCACATAGTCTCCTTTGCGAAGAAGCTCTCCTCTAGAACAGGAAATTTGACAGCAAGAACAAGAGGATTATGTTATTAAGTACTTAAATTGGAATAGTAACTTAGTGTAAGTGTTTCATAATCATAAGTACACGGTTCAATATATTGAATAAGAATAAGAATGTAATAATAGGCCGATTAATGTAATAAGAATGCATTGAAAAGAGTTTTTTTTTTAGAAAAAAAAACAAATTCAGTCTGTCTAGAATGCGGAGTGTTCGAACTATTTCCAGTAAGAGAACTGCTAAAAGAGAGAAGAAAAGTTTGGCAACTATTGACCAGTAGGAACCATGACTTCTTTCATGGCAATGGCGCAATATTACCATGTTGGAATTGGTTTTGTGCAGTGCAACTCAATGCGTAGGCATATGAGAGTTGGGTTTTACGAGTGAGGGCTAGGTATTTATTTAGTGAATTCACATCTAAATGGAGGAGACTGTAGGTTATATGAATAAGATTGAAGTCGCACATTGGAATAGAAAGAATAGCATACATGGTTGGAGCTATAATCTATTTGCTTAAGTTCATTATTATCATTATATAGGGTCCTTCTATGAGTGACTTGTGCACCCTTCAGGCCTTCAACCCCCTAAATAACCCTGTCCAATATTAGATTCACATTACAGGTAAGGGGTAGCCTAATGAAGAATTCAAAATACTGTTGTAAACAAATGGTTCTATGACTTCTGTCTTCTATTTCTTAGTTAGACGAGTGTGTTGGCCATGTATCTTGATTCGACGAGCATGTTGGTCACATGTCTGGTGTAGTGTGTTGGATACTAATTCTAAACTACGCTGACACACATTCAATTTTATGTAATCATGTTAGGCATTAATACTTCACCCTACCAAGGAATCATATCAACACTTTCATGTATAACGATAGTCGATAAGAAATTAAAATCCTATGTATGGATTTTCTATGCTGACATGCATTCACTTTTATGTATTATCAAATTGAGGGAGTTACTTTTTATGCCCTTTAAGCAGCATGAGGGACTTTTTCATGACTCATGCTTTATATATATATATATATATATATAGAGAGGGTAATGATCCATAGCATATATTTGCTATGGATCTTTATAGGACATACACCATCTATACTATTGAAAACAAAAATAATTGGTTAGGATTACAAACTGAAAATCGACAGTAGCGGACGGTAAAAAAACGCACATATCATCCGCTACTAATAACAGCGGACGCGATAATCAGAATAAGAGTTTGGCTTGACCAATAAATGTTTAGGGTTTAGTTAATCAAAATAAGGGTTTGTCTTGATCAATAAATATTTAAAGTTTATTAACTAGGGTTTAATGTTTATTAAAGTTTAGAGTTTATTAACCAAGGTTTAGGGTTTATTAACCAGCATTTAGAGTTTATTAACTAGAGGTTAATAAGGTTAATAAACTCTATACTGTGGTTAATAAACCTTAAACCCTGGTTAATAAACCCTAGTTAATATATCCTAAACATTTATTGAACAAGCTAAACCCTTTTTCTGATTAGCTAAACCCTAAACATGTAAAGCCAAACTCTTATTCTGATTAGCGTCCGCTACTATTAGTAGCGAAGGCTAAGCGTTTTTTTTACCGTCTGCTACTATTAGTAGCGGACGTTGATTTTTAGTTTCTAATCGTGACCGTTCTTTTTTATTTTCAATGGTATAGATGGTATATTCCTTATGTATAGATGGTGTATGCCCTATAAGAATCTATAGCAAATACATACTATAGATGATTCCCTATATATTTATTAGAGTTGAACTACTGTCTACTGTTGCTACTTTCATTCTATCTTTTCTTCTAATAAAATTTCACGACTTAATTATGACTCTTAAGGTTGGCTTTTTAAACTTTTCTCCTTTTTCTTCTTATAGTTAATTTCAAGTGGAATTGCGGTGGCGAGTATAATGAAGGTGCAACAGATTTTAAGCAGACCCTTGCTTACAAGGAATCAATTCAATCACAACAGCTATTAGAAGAACCTGAGGAATCTAATTCGGATGTCTTTGAGTCTAACCCAACTGAAGAGGCACCTAGTTTGGAATAGCTGTTCCAAGTGAATGCATGGATGTTATACCTTGGAATGTTACAAAGTTTAGGCAAAGAAACAATCCAGCCACAAAGAATTGTCCTCAATTTATAAGGTAATGTTATATACTGTAATTTCTTTTTGGTTTACTGTATTGTTAGATTGGTATAGAAATGATGTACGAGTAAACTGCCGAATTGATAGTCTTATGACTGTGGAAATGTGTTTCATATTATATTGTTCATATAGCTACTTTGTGATTTGAGTTATAGTTAAATACTGGAAAAAAAAAGTTTTAACCTTGAGATTTTAGTAACTAAGCTTCTGATATCTTCTTGTGTATAACTTATGGAAGTTAATCTTGTTCATAGTATAAGCAACAATTTTTACTTCCCTTTGACTGAAGAGAGCAAGTAGCTATTTTTGAGTATCGAATTTCCTCTTCAAATAGTAAAAGGTCTGAAATCAGAGCAATTTGATTACTGATCCTTCTATTTAGGAAATTAAGTACTATATTATTTGTCAAAAAATTGCTTTTGACAATGCCTCTGTTTCTTTGATAAAGCATTAAATTATTGCCTAAACCAATAAAACTTCAATACCAGTAATAAATAAAATTTAATAAGCAATCCGTTAATAATAAATTTATTCGAGCTGTAATTGATTTCAAAAAAAAATAAAATACATAGACAAGTCATAAGCAACAACAGAACACTATATTATGATATCTTAGAAAACTTTAATTAGTTTGAAACTCATAACTCAACATATAATGTTTATCAACACAGACAAAGACACCACTGCAGCTACCACCACCCACAAATGAATCTCTGTCTTAAAATTCATACATGCATTTCTGTGAAAGCCAAGTCCCATAATGCTTGATCTGGGCGTCACCATAACCATTGGGGCAGCTGAAATCAGAAGCAAAAGAGCATCTCAAGAAATTTGATTTAGAAATCAGAAATTAGTTTTCCTAACTAGACTTTTAAAAAATATTAAATTACAATCTAATATTCATGAAAATAAGGTCCTGTTTGGACATCCCTATATATGTATACACACAGAATATAAGCACGTCCAAGCAGTGGCGGAACCAGAACGTTTTAGAAGGGGGGGGCAAAATACATCAGTAAAATTTTTTTTATTAAAGTTTTTAAACCAATCAGGCCGAAAACTTCTCTTCATATTATTAAAGTTTTTTTGGGGATAATTATGGGCAATTGGTTGACATGGACCTCTAGTCAAATACTCTCTTCGAACTTGATCTCTAATCCCAATATCAAAGTCTTCAATTGATTTACGTAACCCCGGATCACTAACAATATCATTCGGATTGAACTCCACACGTGAATTATTTATATCACCACTTGTTTCGGAACTTGGTAATTGATTATTAGAAGAATCAATAGTTCTTGGTCGCTTAATCAAGTATTTATCCATAATCTAGAATAAATAAAAACATCAATTGCTAATCAATAATTTCATCAATTTAAACATTTCATAATAATTTCATCATTCATCAATTCAATTATTCAAACATTTCATCATTATTTCATCAACTAACCAAATTCAATTATTTCAATTATTTCACAAACAATATATCATAAATATACCATAAATTGATAAATATACAATATTCATTCAAATATTCAATGAAATTTATGAAAACAAGTAATAAAGTAAATAACACATAATCTCTATTCTCTAATTCATTATTCATGGCATAACAAACTCTAAATATCTAATTTAATGAAAATTGAAAAATAAACACAAAAAGAAAATGGCCCAACCTGGAGACTTTGGTGGAGAGAGAAAGAGAGAAGTATGAGGTGAAGGTTGTGAAGCCTTGACCAGTTGAAGGATATCACTAATAGTGCATTAGTGCTACACTGCTACTGCTACTCTTTGCTAACAGGGAAGCCGGCGGCGCAGAAAAAAAATAAGAAGAAAAGGGTTTAGGGCTATGCTATGTTAGTATGTTGTCTGTAAAAGATTTTTTTTTTTTAAAACTTACTAAATGAAACGACGTCGTTTCATTTAGTAAGTTTAAAAAAAAAAAAAATTCTTCACTCATCAGGGGCAAAGCACTGCATCAGGAGGCATGAGTTAAATCTTGCAGGGTAGGAGTAGTTGAAAATTTCATTCTACCAGGGGCAGTTGCCCCCCCTAGCCCCCCCCTAGTTCCGCCACTGCGTCCAAGGTAACAAAAGACGGTTAAATGACACATCTTATGAGGTCTGAGCAAGTCTGCTTACCGGCAGCAGTAGAATTGGTTTTGGTACCAAAGGAAATCTGAGAAGCATGTGAGGTAGGAGGCAAAGGAGCCCCTTCACAAAACACAACATCAATAATATATTATTGCATTTAGCATATTTGTTTAACATCTAAAAAATGTACAAAATAGATTTCAGAGGAAAATGTGAAACTAGGATATTGTACATTATATATATATATACATACATATATATATATATACATACATATATATATATATACATACATATATATATATATACATACATATATATATATATACATATATATATATATATATATATATATATATATATATATATAGGCCAATGATCCATAGCATCTATTTGCTATGGATCAAAAAGTGGCAAATAGCATCAACACCGTCCGTTGCAATAAGGAAGGGCTGCGATTAAAATGGACAATTTGCCATCCGCTAGAAGTTCTAGCGGATTGGTTAAAATATTTTCAATGCCGATTATGCCCCATGTCAGCGAGCAAAATAGATAATAAATCTGTGTCCGCTAGAAATTCTAGCGGACGGTAATCCACCCGCTGTTAAACAATTTGGTCAAAAGTACAGCCCTAATTTTAACCATTTTAACCAGATCTCAGCGGCGAATCTCTGCGGCGAATATCTGCGGCGATCTCAGCGACGAGAGGAACAGGAGAATCTCTGCGGCGAGCGGAACAGTCGAACGGCGATTACCGGGTAGAGGTGCAGGTGAATCTCTGCGGAGAGCGTAACAGTCGAACGACGATTACATGTTACGGACTGTTTGTGAAACCCCGGCGATTTGCGGCGACTGTAAAAGAGACCAACGGAACTCCAAAACCTGCTCTGAAGATTAATTTTGCACAAGATCAGGTATTTTCAAATCTTTCATTGATTCTCTCAAACCCTAACATTAACGATTTTTTAATATTTTTAATTTTGATTTTACCATGATATACGTAATTATGGTGAAATTTCATAGTTTTCCCATGTACGTTTTAGTTCTGTAACTGATGGGTAGTATTTTTTACTGTTATGTGAGTTTGATATCTTTCCATGTATAATTTGTAAACTCTTGTATGCTTTGCAAGATTTTCGTTCTGTATTTCGTTATCTTATCCATCAATTTTATATTTTTTTAAAAAATTTAAATTTGTATTTGTACTTCTGTAACTGATAGTGCTTTAATTTCTTCTTCTTCTTTTTGTTTTTGTTTTCCTTCAAATAATTATCTGGTTGTGTGATATGTCTCAGTAGCAATATGAATGTATGTATTCACACACTCCCAGTTAATTTGTTCATCTAAATCATTCCAGAGTTATGTAGTTTGATTGCTCTTAAATTCGTGGATGTTGTTAACTGGTGCACAAAGGGCCACAGCCCAGAGGGTAATGAGATGTATGCAACATTGCGAATTATAAATTTATATACCATAATCTTAAAAAGATGTTGGAAAACTGGTCAGCAAAGAACAATGCTAAGAGAGACATAAGACATAATAATGTAAAAATGAATCCCACACTATTTCCCAGTTGTTTGTGATCTCAATGATAAACTCAAAAGTTCAATGTTGCTGCATAGCCACAGTTAGTCAGTTAGTTGGTATTGATAGCCAATGACTGATATATAATATGTCGGGCGATTTTAATTCACTTGTCCAACATATAGTATGTCGGACGGCTCGTGTAAAATATCGTCCGTCATATTATATGTCGGACATTGACTAGTAACTAACTGTGACTACGGATAATTCTCCTATATATTGTTTGGCAGCTAGTTTATTTTACCGTATGACGACCCACAGAGTGGTAGGAGTCATCCAGCTGTTAAGCTTAATCCATTGCTTTAAGCATCTTACAATTCCTGTTTATACCTTGATACAAGCTGGTATTTTGAGATTTGAAATGCTCCAAAAATTGGAGTTTATGGATCCTAGCATTAAAAAACCTACTTTATAAAGCATAATTAATAGTTACAAGCTTGAAACAGAGAATAAAATTCAGAAATGCCTTTTCTTAAACAAAAGAATGGTGGACTAGGTATTGAGGAGTACCTGGACCTCAGAAGTTTGGTTTGCCAGTGGGTTATGTTCCTATTTGGCTTTGTTGTACCGGTCAATCACCAACTTCATGCTGCTAGAAGAAGCATTAAATACTGTTAGGCATGAGTCTTGTACATTATTTGTTTAAACTTTGTACATGAATGTATAGCATTGGTCATTAAGAAATGTTGATATAATACATCTATTGATCCTTTGGAAATGATTTCTTTGTATTTTCTTTCTGTTTCTTGACACTTGATGTTAAGGTGCACTTGTGAAAGGAAGTTTTTTCATTGTTTCAACTGACAAAACTTAATTTGGCGTGGACTTGAAATGTAAAAGTGGACGTGTATAAGGAATCTGTACTTGGTACATGTAGATTGCTAGTTTAATTCCCTCTCTTTGTAGGAGGGGGAAAAATGGTGTAATTAGATGCTTATTGATGATCTGGAGCAGGATTTACCCAAATATGAATATTTTGCCAATTTTCTTTAGAGTCCCTAGATTAAGCTAGGATAGCTAGTTGAACATTCAGGCTACTATGATCACTTAAATTGATCACGTGGAATTCTTTTTAGTTGTATGTATGAATGTGTAAAGTACATCACTAGCAAATGGTTATTGTTCTTAGGGATTTCTGTGATTTTTTCATCCCATATGATAATTAAGACGGTTTTATATAACTCGTATTGTCATAGATTTGTTAAAATCCAAGTCCCAAGGTAGGCAGTAGTAATGAATGGCTGCATGTGGCTTGTAAATACTCCCTCCATCTTAAATTAAATGTCAAGTTTAGACTTTTTTTGCGTTCAAATTGACCAATTTTTGAATTAATGATTAAACATATATACATAAATGTTTTCCGTTTGATTCTAGTCATACTTCATTCACAATTTTACTTGTATAAAATGATGAAACAATAAATATAACATTACGAGATTCAGAACAAACATAGATCTCCATGTATGTATCAGTATAAAATTATGTTGTGAAAAATATATATTCAATTGCCTATTTCAAGTTAGTTTTTTTTTTTTGGGATATATTCAGGAATAAAATTAGGTTTCTTCAATTTATCTCAACTGCATGTTTTTAATATAGGATTTTTGAAATTTTAGCTGAAGTGTATATGTAAAATTATGGCTTTAGAATTACTCTTTCAATTTCTGGTAAGTGACTCGTGTTTGTTATTTGTATCTTGCTTAGTATTAGTAAAAGGTTTAAATCACTATCACTCAGTATGATACCTTTTTCCTGAATACTTGTTATTTAAACAAGATTGATGGGATTTTTTATAAATTGTTTAATAGTTGACATTGTGATGAATGTTTAGGTAAGATATGGATATTAATCCCGGACCTTTTAATCCTATTGTCTTATGGGACCAAGAAAATCACGTATCGTCAGACTTATGGCAAAATATTGTAAGTTTATTAATGTATAACAACGCTCACGTTCTTCAAGTTTCGTTATAAAAATTCATGTTGTGAAAAATTTATGTTCTTATGGTTTTTGACTTGTAGGATAGGGGTGTGTTGGAAATTTGTCAGATGTCTACAAAATTAACTGAATGGAACTTGACTGAACAACAAGAATATCTACTGGAACAATTAGGTTTTGGTATATTTTGTCATCAAGCTGTAGTGTCAAAGATTGATGCATCTCTTGTTTCTGCTCTAGTTGAGCGTTGGAGAAGTGAAACAAATTCGTTTCACTTAAATTGTGGAGAGATTAGCATTACTATAGAGGATGTAGGATTTTTATTCGGGTTGCCCATATTAGGAAAACCTTTGACTTGCGGAGAACTAGAACATCCCAAAAGCTATTTTGTAAGAGTTTTTGGACAACAAACTGCAATAGATGACTGGGAACAATGCTATAAAAGGGGGGGCATAAGTTTGCCTTGGTTAAAACATAGATACAGACAAGTACCTGTTGATGCTACTGCAGATGATGTGGTAAAACATACTAAGGCATATGTGTTGTACTTGTGTGGCGCTATTTTATTTCCAACTAAGAGTAAAAATGTTGTACATCCTAGATATTTGTTGTTATTAGAAAGATTGGAAGACATAGTTACATATGCCTGAGGGGCAGCAGTGTTAGCGCATTTGTATAGGGGTTTGCATGATGCGACTCGCAAAAAATCGAAAAAATTTGTAGGATGTGCGACTCTTCTTATGATGTGGGCTCATGAAAGGTTGAACATTGGGCGTCCAACCCCTAGGCCTAAGTCCCTGAAGTTGATACCGAGGGCATTATCCTGGGCATACTCCTCTTTTGATCCTAATTCAAAACATTATCAGCACCAAAAAAATCCACATCACCATCTTCTATTTTACCGAGGAGAGTTTGATAATATATTGGAAACAGATGGGGTGTGGCGTCCATATCAGTTATTTGATAAACGTTTGGCTTGGGATTTTTTTGAGGCAAGGTTAGGTGGAGCCGCTCGTATACCTTTGATACATTACGACATTGTTGAGTTCCAAATGCCTGACAGATTTATGAGGCAATTTGGATATTTGCAGTCGTATCCATCTAATGCTGAAAACATGGTGGAATTGAGGGAGGAACATAAACTGTTTGAGAGAATAAATTATGAAAACCATAGGGCCAATTATATTCGATTGTGGGAGGCCTACATGGAGAGTTTAGAAGGGCAAGTGTTGGAGGCTTTGCAGCAGATATCTACCGAGGATTATATGATATGGTACAGAGAAATTACTCGGAGACGCATACACCATCATCGACCCTTAAGGCGTCAAGGGGAAGATTATGAGCCACGGGCATTCATCGACCAATATGTGGCTGTAAACACTGTAAGTTGTTCAGTTTAAAATATTTAGCATTATTTTTGTGTTTTTAATTGATGACTTTGTTTTACTAATATATTTTTTATTTTTTTTACTTTCTAGATTGAGACTGCAAAAGCTGTATTTGAAAAGGTTTTCTCAATTGATCAGCCACCTGAGTTAAGAACCATGTATGAGACATGGTTCAATACACTATACCGGCCGTTCATGAATGATTACAAAGGGGTTCCAACCAAATTAACCAAATCCAACACAACCTGAAGTTGTACAAATGGAGATTGACATGACGGGATCCCAGCCTACGGCTCAAGAGACTCAGCCCAGCGCTGGCCCTTCTACTCAACACAGTAGGAAATTACCGGTTAGAAGGAGAGAGGGAACGAAGCACACTCACTTTGTTAAGTACTTAAAGATTGAGAAAATCACTTGGTTAAATCACCATTGGTTTAGTCTAATTCACGACCCGTCATACTTTCCTCATATCCATCCTGGTGGGCTATATAAGTTAGAGTTTAAGGATGTGAACTGTCTGAGACCCAATGGTTGGTTATGGGTGCATGTATTGGATGCATATTTGTTGCTGTTGAGAGATAGAGAAGCTAAGATGTGGAATGAAGGTATCCAACGATGGGCTCGATTTTATTTCATGCCAATGTACTTTGCGGAGTTGGGCACCCAAAACTTACCGAGTGTCGGAGTAAGCAACACAACCACACACAAATTTTTAAGAAGTTACATCAATCCTTCAGTTGGTGCCCCAGTACATGAGTGTCATTACATATTCGTTCCAGTCTTCAATGAAAGCAACAGCCATTTCTGCTTATTTATTTGGAGTGTCCACAAGTGAAAAGTAATGCTATTTGACCCACTTTATGATGATAAACCATTAATGCCATTGTCACAATTATACCAAAATTTCTTTGCGGTTGTGGTGAGTTGAGTAATAAATTACTTGTTTTTGCTTGTCATCACAGAGTTATATATTGTATGTTGGGAATTAAATGATTGTTTTATGGTTTATAGGTGGAATTAATTCCTTTGTTGCTTCGTCTGGCAAATCCTCCAGCAAAGTGGCCAAGATCGAAGCCTAAAGTTGAAGTGTGTGTGAATAGGCCGAGACAATGGAATTCAGACGATTGTGGCATATATGTTGCAAAGTACGTAGATTTCTTTTTGCACCGGATAAACATCATGAAGGAATCGAGGTGGACTCCTAACGAGGCATATAACTTTAGATTTAGAATAGCACATGAGCTTAGGATGTGCAAAGCCAGAGACATTCCTGCAAAATATCTTTTTTAACGACCAAACTATATCTTCGGATTCAAATGAAGACTAGAGAATGTATATATTTTAAAAATGGTTCCATTTTTGTATTTTTCTAAAACTGGATGTCGTTCTAAGCATTGCGTATTTAAGTTTGTGTGGTTTCTATTGCTTTGTATTGCCATGGTTCAGTTTGTGTTGTATTGCTATATCTTGTTATGGTTTCATTTACTCAGTTTGTATTGCAGCAGGTTTTGCCGGTTCAGTTTATATCTTGATATGGTTTAATGTGTTCAGTTTGTATTGCAATCTTTTCATTGATATGCTTTCAGTTTGTGTGGCACCATTAGTTTCATTTTGCAGCAATTGGTTTCAGTTTGTCTATTTGACTCGCGGATAATGTCTTTTATTTGAATCCAATAAAGTATAAATGAAGAAACAATCAAACAACTATTACAGATTCGTTAAATAACTGTTTTTTGTTTCACTCTGATCATGGTTTTCTAATTATTCCTTTTATACTCGTACATACAGGAGTACACATGCACACATTTACATATACATGTGATTTTCTGATAGGTACATGCAAGGCAACAGCAAAATTTAGCAGCAGGAAAATTAGGTGAATCCTATGAAAGCAAGCCTGATTTTGTCAAGGTAATACTGGATCTTCTGGAATTATTTACTCATCCTATTTCCTTATCCCCTTCATTGCCTTGCAATATATTTGGATGCACTTTGTTGACTAGGCATGGGAGAAGATGCCATAGTTAAAGGTCATATTAGTGTCATAAGAAATTGTAGTCTACTACTAATTATTGGTGTTCATTTTTGATTTTCAAACTCTAGATGTTGGTAATTCAATTACTATTATTATCATGTATGTATATCAATGATGTAGCTTAGGCAGCTTGAAAATTCAAGTTGAGATATCTAAATGGTTCTTCTTTTTCTACTTCTCCTGAGCCTTATCAAGCTATAATGAACCCCACCCCGATAATCCTAGTATTGGTTTTCACTGAAAACCTATTGTAATTTCCCAACCATCACTTTGTAAATGTAGTCAATGTCAATCCTTCTTGTCTACAGTCTTTGAGTTGTATATCTTGTAAAAACCTGCAACATTTTCATAGCCCTCATCCACATCAAAATTCGTCCCAACTGTTCCTTTAAATATAGAAGCTCTCTTTCCAGTAGCTAGTGACCTAGCTTGTATGGACTTTTTTCCATGTGCTTGTTCTGCATAAAGACTTCTTCTTCTTTCATTTTTAAAAGTTTGGTAATTACAATATTTTATCTGAGTTATAGAATTCGTGGATGTATTGACCCATTTTTGAATTTTACTTTATTAACAGCTTCACAAGCTTGACCATTCCAACTTTCTGAAAGAGGCTTATTAAAACGATGTAGTGTTATTATTCCATCTGTAGCTTTACAACTCCAAAAAGTTTTATCTTATAACCATGTCCAGAGAATGACTGGTCTTTAGATTACCCCAATGTACTGAAATACTGATTCTCTGTCACTAAATCTGCAAAAGATCTGCTTGTGAAATTTAACAATGAATTTTGAATCACAAATTATGGAAATTAGGTAGGCTGTTGAAGAAGCTGCAGACACTCGGGCATTAAATGAGATCCAGGCACATGTATGATTGACTGCTCTATACATGGACTTAATTGGGTAATTGCAATCATGGTGAAGTGTATCATAGGGGTAAAGAGAGGTAAACTTTGATGTCTTATATTTATCTTTAAGATATGTTCTGCTCCATGTTTCATCACCTGCTGGTAATGTTCTCTATTCAAGTCCTAAATGAAAGTATCTATCCAATTGCAGATCATTAAAGAAGTTAGCTGAGAAGGGATGCTGCGACATTGCAGAGGCAAAAACGAGCAGTGATAAACAACTTCTTGAATATTTGGTAAGTAGCTTTAAACATGAGCAACCATTACCGTTGGCATTTTTGTGGCCTTAAGTTAGAACCAGAACCACTTTGCATTAATTTTCAATTAAATCTGGAATCCTTTTTTATTTTTATCTTGACACCTACATTAGAGGGTGTAGAGGTCAAAGCATTTATTGAAATAATTTAATATGCCATTGATATAGCAGGTGTGTAACTGGTCTTAGAAACATATAATTATTTGGTGTTGACTAATATCTTGAACATATAAAAGCAAAATTAAAATATTATGTAACCAAAAATAAATAAACCATCGTCATAAATCAAATTATATGACCAAAATTAAATAGTTTAGCAATTTAATAATCATACAACCTCATATAAAAATAACTTCAAACACTCGGCTTTTCTTGGCCCATAACTTTGTAGTGGTTCCGCTTATCATGATTGGTCATCATATTGCATATTGCACACTTTCTAAGTTGCTTACGACTCACAGCCTCTTCGATCCCACTCTTTATTCTTGTAGCTTTTTTGCGCCCCTTTGTTTGCGAACAAACAAGATCCAATAACAGCTCATCTTCAACGGGCTCATCGTCTTCTACTCGAATTTCTGGAACCGATTTTACATTAATTTCATCAGGGTCAAATTTCTCAACGATGGGTTGATTGTCAATGCACAACTGTACGACATGCTTAAACCATTAATTGAGCATGATCCTGTAGAAGCTAATCGTAAGAGCATCGCCACCAAATAATTGTATCGCAACGTCTGAGATTCCTCGTAATTAGACATTTCAGTCAAAATCTTTGGCAATTCAGCATTCACTTTATTACCATCTCTACACCATCGACTTAAAATGTATTTATCAGGTATCTTTCTAGTACTTTTGGCAATCATATATTTTAGAATGTGTCTACAAAGCATACCAGAATGTTCAAATTTTTGACAATTACAATTTATATCTTCATTTAGAACATTACTGACAACCGTAAAGTACCTATCTGAATTTTCGATGGTGTTTGCCTTGTACACCGCATACGACTTCTTTTCCGATGTTGTTAGATGTTGAAGCTTGTGCATTATGTACTTATGAGATTTTAAAATCTCAATCTGAAAGCGTCTGAACATCTCCTTTGTATACACATCTACTGCATGCGTTTCCAACGGTGATTCAAGAGTCATAGCTCGCGTCCGATGACAAGTTGCGTAGTCAGCTTTTCTCTCTCTCATAACCTGCTTCTCAATGGCTTTTTCTGAGTTTACGATAAATTACTTGATACTCGTTGTCGCATTCACATAGTCATCGAATAAATTGTTCATTCCCTCACTCCTAGATGTAGTCGTCATTCCCGCTGCAAAAAATTTCTTTGTGTACGCCTTGATCCATTTGTGTTTAACCTCATAAAGTGATTGGAGCCAATCATGGTCATGCAGTTCATAATCTATCATCAGCTTTTCCCATCGATCCTCAAAATCCGCAACAGTCAACGATTTATACACACACCAGTTAAAATCATGTTTAAATGTTGGGTACTCTTCATACAATGTATGTAATTTCTCTGGAAATTTGTTACTAATATGCCATGTGCAAAGTGCATGGTGTGTTTCAGGAAGAACCCTAGCAATCGCATTGCTCATAGCTTTGTCCTGATCAGTTATAATGGTAACTGGTGCCTTGTTGTTCATCGCTTTAAGCCAAGTCTCGAAAACCCATACAAAAGTATCCTCTATTTCATCCTTAATCAGTGCAAAACCAAACAAGATTGAATGATAATGATGATTTACCCCCATGAACGGAACAAACGGCATTGAATACTTGTTCGTCCGATAAGTTGTATCAAATGTCAGTACATCCCCAAAATTTTTGTACGCTATCATTGATCGGTAATCTATCCACAAAATGCATGCGATACGATTATCTTCATCTCGTTTGATATCGAAAAAAATAGAGGATTTTCTGCAGAAAGTTTTTTAAGATACTGCAATGCTGCTTGGGCATCATTTGAATCTATTGTGTCCCGTCTTTTATCTCGCACAACATTCCGAATACCCTTATCACTGAAACCGACATTTTCCATCCCTCCTCCTATTTCACTAAAAACATTCATCATTTTACTTGGCCCAACTCCAGCGTTGTTTAAAGTTTCGATTAACGTGCGAGCAACAGGAGTTATATTTTTCCGTGTTTGAATGAAATTTTTCTTGCTCGGAGTCACCAAATCATGATTGTGAGTCAACTCAATTTTTGAAACTTTCCACATATCTTCTTTCTTTAGATGAACAACAAACATTCTAGCTTTGCACATCGTGCGTCCTATTGAATCCCTTTTTCTTTTGACCTTACTACCCTCAACTTCATCAACGTCCTTATTCTTTCTTTCAATTGGTTTTCTAGCTTTGTTACATGTAAAAAGTCTGTTGGACAAATTGTTTGAGCGGGCATATTTATGACTTGCCCCAATTTTTATTTCAAATCCACTACTACGTGCATAGGTTCGATAAAATTCTTCCGCCTCTTGGATAGTAGAAAAAATCTGACCCTCATATGGAGTTTTTGAATCCTTAATATGCGATTGGTTCATGTTATGAACACCAATATTATCCATGTCAATATTATCATGAGAAGAATTTGTAGGACTAGAATTAAACATATCTTCAGCCATAATCCAAAACTTACCACGACGATTTTGAGGTGCGAAGACTTGCTTGATTAATTGTGTATTTTCTTCTTTGATGTCAATTGAAGGCAGCTATAATATTTTGGTTAACTTGGTAGGGCAAAAGAATTATTAAGTATGATACAGCAGCTATCTCCTATATGGTAGGTTTGTATAATATAATTTTGTTCTGTAATTAAATTAAATAATAATAATTATTGATGTTGACTCGGATTTGGAATTATGATGCACAATTCTCTTATTTTGTCTCGGATTTACAAGTGAATTATGATGATGAATTGACCATAAATTTTATTATGTTTACTCGGAATAGGATGTTTTTGACTCTGAATAGGATTTCTATTTATGTGCAGGATGAATTTGATTTGGAATGTTTGGTTTGCTGATTTGGAATTTGAGATGTTTGCTGTTGGCATGTTGCTCAAGAATTTGGAATTTGAGAAGCTTGCTTTTGGCATGTTGCTGATTTGAAATTTTGCTGTTAACATGATGCAGATGCTTCAGTAATTATGTTGACATGTTGCTTATTTGGAATTTTCGTTTTGGCATGTTGCTGTTGCTTCATTAATTATGTTGCTTTTGGCATTTGCAAATTTGCTTTTAGCAAGTTTAACCATCTATTTGCTACGAATTGTTGTTGGCTTGGCACGAATTGTTGTTGATTAGGCATGTTGCTGAATTGAATTGATGTTGGCAAATTGTTTTTGACTAGGAATTGTGACTAGGAATTGTTTTTGACTAGGAATTATTGTTGGCTGAATTGCTTAGGATTTGTTTTTGACTAGGAATTGTTGTTGGCTGAATTGCTGTTTGGCAGGTAATTAAATCGTCCGCTAGAAGTTCTAGCGGACGTGATGACTAATCGCTCATTTGGTCTGATGGGAGGGGGCATAATCATCCATCAAATTATTTTAACCAGTCTGCTAGAAGTTCTAGCGGACGCGCAAATCCATTTTTCAATCGCAGCCCTTCCTTATTGTAACGGACGGTGTTGATGCTATTTGCCACTTTTTGATCCATAGCAAATAGATGCTATGGATCATTGGCCATATATATATATGTATATATATATATATGTATGTTATTAGGGAATCACGTACAAGCACACAACCAAAGTTTCCTTATGTTATTAGACTTCTAGTTAGATCAGTCTCCAAGAGATAAGAAGTTTAGATAACCATGACTTAGATTAATACTATCCGTTTGTATTTATCTATACTATCATCAGTTATATATATCATGTAATGCTCATGTATCAATATCTTGGATAAAAATAAAATTCTTGTGTTTCATTATGGTATCAGAGCCACACGGCTAACCGCCTTGATACTTATTACCCTTCCTTTTGTTTATCTTCCGCTTAACAGTTTCTTTTTCACACCTAAATCCGATCATATACTGCCAATCCCAAAATTGGTCCCTCCTCCATAGCCGATCAAATATACGGTCCACTTCAAAATTTTGACGATTCTTTGGTCCATGAAAATGATAATTGCAAATTCCTAGATGATGCATCATGGTATATGAATGATCTCTTCGATCACATATTTTGTTTACAAAAGTTACCTACTCAGTTTGTCAAAAGTTATCTTGCCGAAGCGACGTCACTTCTTTATGTGCTTGAAAGCGCGGGAGGTTCTCTGAGTGAGTCAGAGTTTACTAATTTTTTAGTTCAAGGCCTTGATGATACTCTTTTCAAAAGAGTTCATGTTTATTATTATTTGATGAATCCTTCCTTGAATGATTTGTCCACTCTAATCTTTGGACATGAAAAAATGCTACAACAATTCACTTTAATCCCATCCATTGGTACTTTAAAAATTGAGCCTAATGATATTCATGTGTCTGTGGTTAAACATCCTGAGGAACTCTCTTCTATTGTTGATATTGATATACCTAACACTTTGGATATTGATCGAGTACTAGAAACCAAAGACATTGGTATTTCTTCCTCTAAAATCTTAAGTTCTATTAGGCTAAATACATGTTAACGCCGAGATTCATCCACGCGCCTCAATAACTAAGAGCGCGTCAATCCTGCACAATAACGAGATTACACTCAAAGAGCTTGACGGTTTTATCGGTCGGGGGATAGCTCAGGTGTGAAAATTAGTATAGGCTGAACAAGGTTTTAACAATGGAGGTTGTAAGCTTTTTTGTGCTTGTAAAATATTGATTACCTGTGAAATGAGATCTGAGCCTTGTATGTATAGTGTTCACCCAGCTGACGTTACGCCTTTGGGAACAGCAATTTGATAATGTCGAATTATGTACTGACATATACTCCCATTGCTCAATCTATCCCCCACGTGGAGATGTCCCCTCTCTGCAAACCACCGCCTCTCATATTATCTGGGCCCAATAATTCTTCCTCCGGCCCAACATCTTATGCGACCCAATAAATAATTTCCCAACCCTTTTTAGTATTTGGGCCTAATAAAACATACCCTAACAATACCCCTTCTTCAGCCGATGGTTCTACATCATTTGTTTGAGTTATTGATGATTTTGGCTATAATACAAAGGAGTGCTTCTGAGATTCCAACATATTTGGAGATGTATCTGATTATGCAAGCTCCATCAGTGAGAAAAGGAATGATGAAGCAGCTTACAGTATTAACAATCATTCAAGCCGTTTGTCACCAAATGAAGTTCGTGAACAAAATTTAGTTTTTCATGGTGAACATACTACTCAAAATGGGTTCAACAATAAACTTGTACCTTACATCATTCAAGAATTAAGCACCTTTACCTAAGGATTCATATTCAACTGAGGTGCCTACTCCACAACAAGTTTTCCTTGTTAATGACTCTCTAAAGTTTCATTTTTCTTATCCGGATCTCTTAAATTTCCAACTTGGGTCTCAAGTACACTCTAATGATAATTCTTTTCTCATGGTACCATCAAGTTGCCAACTTTCCAAATTTGAAATATTAACCTCATTCTTCACTCACATTCATGGCTACACTCATCAACTTTTGGATGTCTTCCAAAATTCATATTTGATTTGTTCAGAATATGCAAATCTGTCAAAAGGTGGGACTGTTGAAAAATAAACTTGTCCCAAAAATAATTAAGTATTTTTATTTAATTAATATTCATGTACTTGTTGGTTCATATATTTGAAGGTTCATGTAGCTAGTTGAAAAGGTGTCTATGGAGTTATTTTTTCATTAAGTGTTCATTCATGTATTTGGGTTTATACATGTTAGGAGATTCCTATAAATACCTATGTGCTCAAGTCATTTGAAGCAAACAAGAAATATAATACTTCTTTTATGATAACATCTTCTCCATTTTTTTTAGTGTGTATGAGTTCATTATTTTTCAACAAATTGGTATCAAGAGCTAGGTTGCTAGTAACACCCACTAGAAAATGGCAAATGGATCGGTCCAATTCCAAGTTCCTTAATTGAAGAAGGATAACTATGAGAGTTGGTGTATTCGCATGAAGGCGATTTTTGGTTTAGAAGATCTATAGAACATTGTGACCAAAGGCTATGGAGAGCCCGGAGATGAAGATTCGTTATCACAAGCACAAAAGGAAGTTTTGAGTGCCACAAGAAAGAAAGATCAAAAAGCGGTCACTATCATTCATCAATGTTTCGATGATGCAATATTACAAAACGTTACTCTTGCCACCACCGCCAAGCAAGCGTGGTAAATTCTCCAAAATTTGTTCAAGGGAGTCGCCAAAGTAAAGAAGGTTCGTCTTCAAACCTTGAGAAGTAACTTCGAAGGTTTGCATATGAAGGAGTCCGAATCAATTTCAGATTATTTTTCTAGAATGTTGGCACTTGTCAATCAAATGAAAAGTAACGGTGATGAAATTAGTGATGTTCGAGTAAATGAAAAAAATCCTTCATTCTTTAAGTCTCAAGTATGAGTATATTGTTGTAGCCATTGAGGAGTCGAAAGGACTGTCGACAAACTTATGGGTTCATTACAAATCCATGAAGAGAGGCTTGAAAAGCAAAATAAGGGGCCTATTGAGCAAGTGCTCCAAGCGAAGCTTTCTTTCAAGGGGAGAGAAAAAAAGCATGGAAATAGTTAACGAGGTCGAGGTCGTGGCCAAACACGAGGCCGTGGAAGAGGTGGAAGAGGAGGTCACTACTCTCCTCACAAAGAATAAAGGGGCCAAGAGTCTCACCACACAAGGGGACATGGAAGAGGAAATTATTCACGACCGTATCAAAAGAGGTGACAAATCTCGAGTTAAATGTTACAATTGTCACGATTATGGGCACTATGCTTCGGAGTGTAAAAATGATTCAAAAGATGTTAAAGGAAAGTCAAATTATGTGGAGAAAAATGTTGATGAAGTGGAGCCCACTTTACTTTTGACGTGCAAAGGAGAAATGAGTGAAGATGGCAATACATGGTATCTTGACACGGGTGCAAGCAATCATATGTGTGGAAGAAAAAATATGTTCGTTGAGCTTGATGAATTTGTATGCGACAATGTCACTATTGGAGACTCATCAAAAATTCCGGTTAAAGGAAAAGGTAAATTCTGATTCACTTAAAGGATGTGAGGCACTAATTTATTTCAAATGTTTATTATGTGCCAAATATGGAGAATAATATTTTGAGTTTGGGGAAACTCTTAAAGAAAGGTTATGATATTTTGATGAAAGATTCTAACCTTTTAATAAGAGATCAATCCAGAAATTTACTAGTGAAGGTGCCTATGACAAGAAATCGAATGTTCATATTGAATATTCAAAATGATGTGGCAAAATGTTTAAAAGCGTGTTTTAAAGATTCGTTTTGGCTTTGACACTTGAGACTTGGGCACTTGAATTTTGGTGGTTTGGAAGCTTTGTTGAAGAAGGGGATGGTGAAAGGGTTGCCTTCAATTCACCACGCCGATCAACTTTGAGAAGGGTGTCTTTTTGGCAAGCAATCTCGGGAAAGTTTTTTAAAAAAGTCAACTACTAGAGCAACCATGCCGTTGGAACTTGTGCACTAGGATGTGTGTGGTCCTATTCATCCGTCATCATTTGGTAAGAATAATTATTTTCTCCTCTTTATCGATGATTGTAGTAGGAAGACATGGGTGTATTTTCTTAAAGAAAAATCAGAGGTGTTTGGAGCTTTTAAAAAATTCAAGGCTCTTGTGGAGAAGCATAGCGGTTATAATATCAAGGCCATTAGATCCAATAGAAGGGGCGAGTTCACGTCAAATGAATTTAAATTATTTTGTGAAGAAGCATCCTTAACGTGGCTCGAAGTATGTTGAAGAGCAAGCAAATGCTAAGAGAATTTTGGGCTGAAGTTATTGATTGTGCCATCTATTTATCAAATTGTTGCCCGACTAGAAGTGTTAAAGACATGACACCACAAAGAAGCATGGAATGGGAGAAAGCCAAGTGTTTCTCATTTACGTGTTTTTGGGAGTATTGCTTATATGCATGTACTGGATGAGAAGAGGTCGAAGCTAGATGATAAAAGTGAGAAACATATTCTCATCGGCTATGATGCAAGATCCAAAGGCTACAAATTGTACAATCCAAGCAACGAAAAAATTGAAAGCTCGTGGGATTGGAACATTTCGGAGGAGAATTATAATTTCTTTCTTACATTAACGAGGAAGTGCAAGAAAGAGAAGCAAACACGGGGAATCCTATTTCTCCACCTCTATTGTGACACCCCAAAATCCGGGTACTCAATTCCCACGGATCTGGTGCTCACTGTCTAAAAAAATCATTCACATCTATCCACCCAAAAATAAAGGATAAAAACATTAAACTTAATAAATCATCTTCCCACAAAGGGTTACAACTTAAACAAATCCCTGGTTATCTAACCTTTATTACATCAATGCGGAATTAAAACATAATACTAAATAGGTCTTTATTACATAAACTTCATCAAATAAATAGAAAGTTCGACAGCTACTTGTGCACCTTGCCGTTGCCCTTACTAGTGGACGGCTCATCTGGCTTCTCAGTCTTAGCTGCAATATTTAATGCAAGGGTGAGCAAAACAATTGCCCACCAAGGTAACAATAACAAGAATGACATCAAAATAAGCAATAAATGGATTTTAAATGAATAACATAATCTTTAATGAGTCTGACAAGGATAAACAAGAACTGATAGCTCAATAGAAAGTTTGGCTTTTGACTCAAGATTTGGAGACAAGATCAAAAATACATCTGAGGGTCACAAGACCACGAACTATGTCCTAGGTTAGCAAGTATCTATATTTTAACCTTTAACAGTCTTATAGACTATGGACCATCTGTTTCGTACTCCGGGGGATCAGCCCTTCGTACAATGTATTGTGCACAAATATTTTAACACTACTGCATAGTATAATCCCCTATATTAGGGTCGTTTGTCTCAGCTTTGACATTAGAATCCGTACCAAAGGAAATTTTGTTTAGAATAGCTTCAATAGAAATTCTAGATTTTAGAACACACATCAACTATGGACTAGTCGAATCAATAAGGGTTCACTAGCCACTAAAGAATTTGATACAATAATATAATCTTGTATAATGGTACATAAATAATTCATGATTTAACAAGTGATAGGGTCTCAATGGTTCATAATGGAATAAACATCGTATATCGAAGTAATACTTTCGGAAGAATTGGAAAGCTTAATTAAGAAACTTGAGTAACAATAAACAAGTTAGAGATAAGGAACTTGCATACAATAAAGGAGTGAAAATCAGAAACTTGCCTCGTGCACAATCTACACAATCACAACTTACGTTCACCAAATGTCCTACATACCGTTAGGATCAGAATATAAATTAGTTTTATTACAACTATGGTTAACAATTTCACTTTCCACTTTAGTACAACTTAGCAACTTAGTTCATGATCCGAACTTCCTAACTAACCACAAAACATGAATCAGAAATCACTACAAACATATAACACATGACATAGCATATAAATGACATCTCTAATCCTTACCGACATCGAGTTATAAACTTTTGTAACTTATTAATTTATAACTTATAATCATCATCTGTGCAATTACATTATGTTTTTAAATCTTATAATATGCACTTTACTTTGCTACATTCATATAATAAGGTTACATTTACATTCCTAGAACCATACACATAGAAACTCATTACTGGGTCTGAACAAGTAGCAGCGCGGCGGCGTTGCTTTTACTCTTGTTTCAAGCACGACCTCACCTGACTTCAAAATCTGATTTTCTAGTAGCAGCGCAACGCTGCTTTTACACTTGGCACCAACGCGGCCGCGCTGATGTGCAGACTCATAATTTGCAGGTCGCGAACAGACTCTGCTCCTTACTAAATTTACAACTATCTCATCTAAAGTCCAATTTAATCGGTTTTTGACTCAACAAATTCGTTAAACACAACAACAAACATCCACAAAACAACTTTAACAATTCGAAGATTTTCGCAAACCAATTTAAAGATTTAAAGCCAAAGTTCGTGCTCTATTTTCATATTTCAACATATTTAGTGTAATCAAACACCACGAATTCGTTACACAATCGTTTTGATCCATTCAAGTTACATTGCTTTCGTATTTTGTTGAATTACAACAATCCTTCACCAATTTACAATTCTAAGCATGGATTGACACTCAATTTTGTCTCTTAGGCAGACCATATAATACACAGTGAAACCAAAAGTCTAATTTCTCTTTTTAACATATATATACACGAATTTGACTACAGCAAAACCATTATAGTTGCCATACAACAGATTATACATACTTGCTAACACACCAAACAATTAACTTAACAATTTAGTTCATTAAAATTAATCTCATGAGAGAAGTAATTTTGAGAAATAAGAACTAAGGACTAATAATTGGATTATTATCTTTATTTCTTCTTTAAACTTAGAATAGATGATTGGAATAGCTTAGCAACCCTCCTACTTCCTTTTGATTTCCAAAATTTGGCTTTTTCACTTTCACCGAATTCTCTCTCACTCAATTCTTTTCTCTATTCTCTGCTATGTGTCTTTCTTCTTTCCTCTAGGCTTTATCAAATAAATTAACACTTTATTTTTTTTTAACGTATAATCTAATTAACCTTGTCAGTTGCATAAACCAAAGGTTTTGTCAGTTAAAAAAACAAAGGGTCTATAGGCCATGTTTGGCTAGAACCCAATTAAACTCTTTTGATTTATTTTCATTTTATTTAATTATTTCTTTATTAAATGATACATCAAATGTCACACTTAATTTAATTAAACTCAATTATTAATAAATCCAATTTAAACTTTAATAATAAAATTATAATTTCTATTTAAATAAAATTATAATTTTATTTAATAAATCACTTTATTACATAAATCATTAAATCTTCTAATTTAATTATTTAATTAAACTAGAATATTACCACTCCATTAGCGTAATAAAATTACGTACTAAAATATAAATTTTCTAATACGAATTTAACCAACATATTCACACATAATTGAATTATAATTTTCATGATTTATTTTCTATTTTAATAAATAAATAAACTAGCTAAAATATTTATTTAACTCGATAAATGTTTTTAATTATTACAAAAATCACAATCGGTACACGATTCCCTCTTTAAAAGGATTATGTCCCCAGAATCACAACGCAATTAATTCATCTGTTACATTCTCCCCTCCTTACAAGAATTCTACCCCTAGATTCATAATACATGAATTAAACAAATAACTCAGGATAGTTTTTCATCATCTTACCTTCGAGTTCTCACGTAGCTTCTTCAGCATTGTGGTTCCTCCATATTACCTTTAGAAAAGATATCACTTTATTTCGAAGAACTTGCTCTTTCCTGTCCACCATCTGAACCGGAACTTCTTCATATATTAAATCTTTCTCAACTTGTAAGGGTTCATACTCTATAACATGTTTATAATCAAGTTTGTACGGTCGCAAGACGGAAACATGAAAAACATTATGAATGTGTTCTAACTCTGGAGGTAAAGCTACTTTTTAAGCTACTTCTCCTATTCTCCTCATCATCTCATAAGGTCCAATAAATCTCGGACTCAACTTTTCCTTTTTTCCAAATCTTATCTTCCCCTTCCAGGGAGATACTTTTAAGAAAACATAACTTCCGACATCAAATTCTTGCTTCTATCGGTGCTAATCAACATACTTCTTTTATCTATCTTGAGCAACTAACAATCTGGCTCTTATCACTTTGACGATCTCCGCAGTTTGCTGTATCAGTTCAGGTCCTAACAATCGGCGTTCACCAACTTCATCCCAGCATAATGGAGTTCTGCACTTTCTTTCGTACAATGCTTCGTAAGGCGGCATGCCAATACTCGCGTGATAGCTGTTATTATAGGCAAACTCAACTAGAAGTAAATGGTCATCCTATTCCCCTTAAAATCCATAACACAAGCTCTCAACATCTCCTCCAATGTCTAAATCGTTCTTTCGCTCTGGCCATCGGTTTGAGGATGGTATGCGGTGCTCATTCTTAATTGTGTGCCCAAGCGTTCTTGAAAACTCTTCCAAAAATTAGATGTGAAACGCAGATCTCGGTCTGACACAATTGATACCGAAATGCTATACCTTGAAATGTTTTCTTTGACATATAATTTTGCCAACTGATCGAAGTTAAATCTAATTTTAATCGGCAAGAAATGTGTTGATTTCGTCAGTCGGTCCATGATAACCCATATCGCGTTATACCCTTTTTTAGTAGTTGGAAGACTTACCACAAAATCCATCGTGATATGCATGCTTCCATCTCCATTCTGGAATTTCCAACGGTTGCAACAAACCACCCAGTCATTGATGTTCTACTTTAACTTTTTGGCACATTAAACATCTTCCAACACATTCTGCAACTTCCCTTTTCATATTTGGTCACCAAAAATGATGTCGAAGATCTTAGTACATTTTCGTACTCCCTGGGTGAATTGAATATCTCGAGCTATGAGCCTCACTCAAAATTTTATCTCTGACTTCTTGTACCGGTGGTACCCAGATTCTCCCTTCAAATCCCAGCAACCCCTCGACATCGATTTTAAATTCCACTTCATCACCTCCAGAGACTCTTTTCCTGATTTTCTCGCATTCTTCATCCTGAAGTTGAGCTTCTTTTAAAGTCTATCAAAGTTGAACTGGTCTCCATCTGGAATAGTTTTTCGTCTGACTCCTTTGGATATCTTACGTCCAACTCTAGCTTTTCCATTTTTGAGACTAGCTCCTCCTGGGCAGTTGACGTATACAGCTTCTCCCGACCTTTCCTACTTAATGCATCTGCAACAACATTCGCTTTAACCGGATAATAAAGAATCTCACAGTCGTAGTCTTTAATAAGCTCCAACCACCTGCTCTGACGCATATTTAAATCCTTTTGTGTGAAAATATATTTTAGACTTTTATGGTCTGTGTATATCTCACACTTTTATGAATCACGTACCCAAGAAATTGCACGTGCTCCAACCAGAATTCACATTTTGAAAACTTCGCATATAACTTCTCCCTTCTTAATGACTTTAACGTCAGTTTCAAATGCTCAGTGTGCTCCTCTTTGGTTCTGGAATACACCAAAATGTCATCAATGAAGACCACTATGAACTTATCCAAAAACAATTTAAACACCTTGTTCATCAGGTCTATAAATGATGTAGGTGCATTCGTTACTCCAAATTCAGAAACTCGTAATGACCATACCGTGTTCTGAATGCTGTCTTCGGTACATCCTCCCTTGTCACCTTCAACTGGTGATACCCTCTCCACAAATCTATTTTTGAGAAATACCTAGCCCCCTTTAACTGGTCAAACAAGTCATCGATCCTTGGTAACGGATACTTATTTTTAATCGTGACCTTGTTCAATTCTCTGTAGTTAATACAAAATCGCATCGACCCATCTTTCTTCTTAACAAACAATATCGGTGCTCCCCACGGTGATACGCTCGGCTGAATATACTTCTTATCCAACAACTCTTGAAGTTGCACCATCAACTCCTTCATCTCCACTAGAGCCATACGGTACGGGGCTTTCGATATAGGAGCAGTTCTTAGTGCTAAATCGATCACAAACTCAATTTCTCGATCAGGCGGAAGTCCTGGCAAATTGTTTAGAAACAGGTCCGCAAACTCTCTAACTACTGGTATTCCCTCCAGTTTCACACCCACCTTTTCGTATCGACTATCTGGGCTAAATATCACATACATCCTTGTCTCAATAATTTCCTAGCCTGCATCATCGTCAGACATCTCGTTTGTCCAGGCGACTTGCTGCCATAAAATACTACCTTTGACTTCTTCGGAGTCCTAATATTTATACACTTTTTGTGGCAATTAATTATCTCCCCATAGTTAAACAACCAATCCATACCCAGAATAACATCAAACTCCCCGCGTCTAATTGGTATTAAATCCACTGACATCACATGGCCCTTAATATCTATTCGATAATTCTTATGAATAAATCTAACAAGAATCACGTCTCTATTCGTAATCTCTATATTTAGGGGGTAGTCTAACTCTTCCTGAAGCAATTTTAATTTCTTAGCAAATTCGTCGAATATAAATGAACAAGTAGCACCCGAATCAAATAATACATAAGTATTTATATCATTGATCGGAATGATACTTGACACCACATCCTTCGGCTGCACAGCATCCTGCACCGTCATGTTGAAAGTACAAGCGGTTGGTCGATTTGATAGTGTTGGTCCAGTGATAGTCAAATTGCCACCGCTGATGTTTCCCCTACCTCCACTTGCTCCTCCTAACGCTTTTTTAGGACAATCTCGGGCTAAGTGTTCCTTTGACTCGCAATTAAAACATGCGCCCTTTTTCGGACTAGGGCAGTTTGGTGCAATGTGGCCCTCCAAACCATAGTTGAAACATACCCTTTTTCCCTTCAAACATACACCTACGTGATTCTTCCCACACGTAGCACAAGCCTTAATCCTCTTCTTCTGACTTCCTTGCTGATTTCCAGCAGTGACTCTATCAGTCCATTTCCTCTTTTGACCATTGCCACCATGGCTACCACTTGCTCTGTTCTCATTTTCACTCTTCTTCTTCTTCTTCTGCTCCTAGTTGTACTTTGTCAGGGCATCACTTCCCTTTTATGCTATAATTGCCTTTTCTAGCACAACTGCGAACGAATTAAGTTAAAACATAGAGACTCGGCTATACAGCCACGGCTTTAGTCCCTGCTCGAACCTCCTCGCTTTTCTCTAATCGATATTGACTTAATATGGCGCAAGCCTCGCTAATTCATTAAATTTTGCGGCATACTCGGGAACCGTCATCGTACCTTGCTTTAACTCCAGAAATTGGACCTCCATCTAGTCCTACGAACTTGGTGGAAAGTATGTCTCAAAGAACATCTCCTTAAATCTTTCCCAAGGAATTACTCCTTGACCACCTCGGTTCCTATTTTCCTGCCACCAGTAGCTAGCGTCCGACTTTAGCATAAATGTCGTGAAGGTAGTCTTCTGATCTTCACTAACCCTAGTGACATCAAACACCTTTTCCATTTCCATGATCTAGGTCTGGGCTTCGACTAGATTCATAGACCTTTGAAACTTTGGGGTCCTACCGCTTTAAAATCTTTAAATGTCGTGGCCTGAGCTTGTGGTTGATTCGCAAATGCTCTTACTAGCAAATTCACCAATTGCCAAACTGGATTAGCGTTAGCTTCATTATTGTTATTTGTTGACCCCTCGGGGGTTTGTTGTCGTGGTTGTCTCCTTCTTGGCGGCATCTTACTGTTTAAGAATTCACGCTATTAGATCGTTATTCAATTACTTAAACATTTATGATTTAATTTAAACATTTCAGATAACACATAACACTTTTAAGAAACTCTTGTATTTTATTCATTTATTCATTTGAAACATAACATAAATAGCATCATTGTCATTTAAATTATTTATCCTGCAAATTATAACATTTCAGGATTACCTCGTCATCATATCCCATTATTTATTTCAAAAGTTGGGATTTACATCATATTAATAACTTATAAGTGTTTATTTATCATTTTACTACTTGCGACTTATAAAGATATTCCTCGTCGCACAGCTTCTTTGCGCTTTTGCTCCATGATACGAATCATCGTCCTGCGAACCATCATGTACCATGGTAAACTCTTGAACTGCACTGGATAGTGGAAAACTCGATCCTAAGCTCTATACGTCGTTGTGTGGAACACATAGTCTATCTCATCCATTCTGGCCTTCTCTGACCGAACCTCATCTTCAACGCGATCTGCACGATCAGTAGCTTTCAACCACGTATCCTCGGCTCTTACCCGTTTTGCTGACTCCTCCCTTAATTCATCCCACACGTCGTCATTCTCAACCATTATCTCTGCTCTTTGATATTCTAACTGAGCTAGCTTCTAATCAAGTTCTGTAACTCGTGTAGTGAGATCCTGAATCGTCAAATCCTTTTGTTCTAGAATGGTCTGACGCTCCACTGCCTGTTCTTCTAATTCCTCAACCCTATCTTGCAACTCAGTGTTGCGATCATACACCTCATCATATATCACAGCTCTCAACGAGGAAAGTGGTATCTCAACCAGATCCTCCTTCTCTTATTTTATCTCTAACTCCTCAAGATCAGATTCAAGCTCATACTCAGGGCCTATAACTGTGATCAATGGAGATGGCTCCCTTGTCACTAACTGCTCCCGGACTATATGAATATCACGGGGCTCCTCTTCCCTAACTTGGCTAGATCCTCCTATCTCTGTCATCCTGCCATCAAAATATATTAAGTTTTAATTACTACTCGATACGACTCGCGAGCACATAGGTTTATTAACAAGTAAGTGCATAAAGTCTTTTATTATTATATTTTTAGAACTTAACAAGAATTTTACTGTGTTTTTGATCTTCCATAAGGTTATAGCCTAAGGTTTCCCCACCTAAGGTTCATAACCTAAAGCTTTGATACCAACCCGTGACACCCCCAAATCTGGGTACTCAATTCTTATAGATCTGGTGCTCACTGTCTAAAAAAAACATTCACATCTATCTACCCAAAAATAAAGGATAAAAACATTAAACATAATAAATCATCTTCCCACAAAGGGTTACAACTTAAACAAATCCCAGGTTACCTAACCTTTATTACATCAATGCAGAATTTAAACATAATACTAAATAAGTCTTTATTACATAAACTTCATCAAACAAATGGATAGTTCGACAGCTACTTGTGCACCTTGCCTTTGCCCTTACTAGTAGACGGCTCATCTGGCTTCTCAGTCTTAGCTGTAATGTTTAATGCAAGGGTGAACAAAACAATTGCCCACCAAGATAATAATAACAAGAATGACATCGAAATAAGGAATAAATGGATTTTAAATGAATAACATAATCTTTAATGGGTCAGACAATGATAAACAAGAAGTGATAGCTCAATAGAAAGTTTGGCTTTTGAATCAAGATTTGGAGACAAGATCAAAAATACATCTGAGGGTCACAAGACCACGAACTATGTCCTAGGTTAGCAAGTATCTCTACTTTTACTTTTAACAGTCTTATAGACTATGGACCATCCATCTCGTACTTTGGGGGATCAGCCCTTCGTACAATGTATTGTGCATAAACATTTTAACGCTATTGCGTAGTATAATCCCCTATATTAGGGTTGTTCGTCTCAGCTTTGACATTAGAATCCGTACCGAAGGAAATTTAGTTTGGAATAGCTTGAAAAGAAATTCTAGATTTTAGAACGCACATCAACTGTGGACTAGTCGAATCAATAAGGGTTCACTAGCCACTAAAGAATTTGATACAACAATATGATCTTGTATACTGGTACATAAATAATTCATGATTTAACAAGTGATAGGGTCTCAATGGTTCATAATGGAATAAACATCGTATATCGAAGTAATACTTTCGAAAGAATTAGAAAACTTAATTAAGAAACTTGAGTAACAATAAACAAGTTAGAGATAAGGAACTTGCACAATAAAGGAGTGAAGTTCAGAAACTTGTCTCGTGCACAATCTACACAATCACAACTTACATTTACCAAATGTCCTACATACCGTTAGGATCACAATATAAATTAGTTTCATTACAACTATGGTTAACAATTTCCCTTTCCACTTTAGTACAACCTAGTAACTTAGTTCATGATCCGAACTTCCTAACTAACCACATATCACGAATCAGAAATCACTACAAACATATAACACAGGACATAGCATATAAATGATGTAACAATCGGGAATTTTGTAGTAAATTATAAATATTTATTCGGATTAAATAAATATTTTAGTTGATTTATTTATTAAATAAAATATATATTTGATGGAATTATTGTGAAATAATTATTTGATTTGATGTTTGTTCTAATTTAATTTAATAATTAAATTAGATGATTAATGATTTATTTGAGTAAAATGATTTATTTGAATAAAGTAATTTATTGAATAAAATAGTACTTTGTAAAATAGAAGTTATAATCTTATTAGTAAAGTTTAATTAAATTTATTAATAAGTTTAATTAAATTGAAGTGTTACAATTCAACTCTATATAATATATGAGCTATTAAAATAAATTTAAAAGAGGGTTAATTTAGTTTTGCCAAACATGGCTTAACCTTTTGAAATTTTTGTAACAGCTGACTTTAGGCATTTTTACTGCAACTGATAATCCTTAATTCCTTTTGTAACTGATGTTTTAATCTAATATTTCATCAGTTTATTTTCCTCATCCAACTTAAGCAAGAATTTGAGAGAAAAGATAGAAGTTTAAAGGGAAACTAGGAGAGAAAATTGAGAGAAAAAAGAGAGTATTCTTGTAAGTGAGAGAGTTATTTTCTGCACTTTGAGAGAGGAAGGAGAACTTAGTAGAACCATTTCATATCTGTCTAGATCAAGAGGCAAAGGTATAATCTAAGTTCTTCATGTAGCTTTCTAAAGTTTTCTATAAATGGATGTTGTGAATAATTGTTAGAAAAATTATTTTGTATGTAATCTGTTATATATTATCTCTAATAGATTCATGTGGGGTCTAATGCATGTAACTTAACAATGTTTTGTTGGTGAATGAAGGTTAAAAATGATGATTTTGTCCACAATATGTTAAAAATTTGCTATAGGTGATTTTAATGTATAACTTCATGTAGTCCAGTTTTTATTTTAAAAAAAATAAAAGTTTAGTGTTTTGATTGAGAAATTGGTTTTATGTGATAAATTGTTTAATAAAATTATATGTTGTTGCATGTTATAAGCCATCAATTGATGTTGTGTCTTAATCGTAAAGGAACAAGAGAATTGAACCTTCGTTTCAAATAAGGTTATACATGTGGTAACTACATGTTAAAAGATATATATGATTAGTACATAAAGTCAGCATGCATATGTTGGGTCTAGTCAATTGTTATAAATCATTTGAAATGGATTTTATAGAAAGTATTGGGATTATGTTTTGTTCATATAAGATAATCTGTTTTCAATAAAAGAAATCTGATGTAATACATGTTGTAGATTTTAAATTGATAATTTGTTGTGAATCAAGATATGGGTGTAAAGATTTGGTAGACGCATGTTAGAATATATATATATATATATATATATATATATATATATATATATATATGGACAACATGCATGTTTTGGTGTAGTAATTTGTTATAAGTTATTTATAATGGATTTTTATAGAAATCAAATTAATATGAAGAATTTAAACTTTTGTTTCAAGCATACACAAGAATTGCTTTAAAGGAAAGGAAATTGTGATTATGATATGTTATAATTTAATGTTATTGTATGTTGTAAATGTTTAGTGTTGGGTTATTAGATTATAACTTATGAAGCTATTTTGATAATATTTGTTAACAAGGATTGATGCTATGTGATTAATAATCAGATTTATATAAAGCTTAAGAGTATAAGTTTGAATAAAATAGAAGTTAGACAATAAAGTTGATTTTAATGTGACTAATGAGTATTGTGATCCTAACGGTAATGTAGGATATTTGAGGAACGTGAGTAGAATTGTTTAGCTAGCGCACGAGGCAAGTTCTTTATCTCAATTTATTACTTTTATGTTGAGCAAGTTTTCTAACCTTGTACTTTACTTTGCGCAAGTCTTTTAATCTTACTCGTTTAGTTGAGCTAGTTCTCTAAAACTTTACTTTTTATTAAGGAAGTTATTAAACTCCACTTTTCGTTGAGCATGTTCCATAACCTTAGTTATTATTGTTATTCAAGCAAGGTTTTTCCATAATATTCAACGCTTATATGTTGATTGAGTTTTTTTTAGACTTTCAAACGCGTTACTCCAATATATTCGTGTGAAATCTTTATATTCCACTATTGTTGTAGTTCTATTTTACAAAGATTGTATTGATATTGTAATCAAATTGTTATATGGCTAGTGAACCCTTTTGTGTCGACTGGTCCATAGTTGATGATCGTTCTTAAATCTAGAATTTATATCGAAGCTATTCCAAACCAAAGTTCATTTGGTACGGACTCTAATGATAAAGCTGAGTTGAACAACCCTAATATAGGGGCTTATACTACGCTATAACGTTAAAATATTTGTGCACAATACATTGTACGAAGGGCAATCCCCTGAGTACGAGACGGATAGTCCATAGTCTACAAGACAACATGGTAGAGATACTTGTTAACCTAGGACATAGTTCGAGATGTTATAACCCTCATATTCATTTTTAATCTTGAAATCTATATTCAATTCTTGAGCCAAGCTATCTGTTGAGCTTTCAGACCTTTGATTATTATTGATTGATTTCAGAAAAGTTGTTACACCTCAATTAAAATCTACTTCAGTGATTTCTCTATTGTTATTGTTACTATACTTGCGGGCAATTGTTTGCTCACCCTTGCATAAAACATTGCAGCTAAGCCTGAGAAGCCAGATGAGCCGTCCACTAGTAAAAGCAAGGGCAAGATGCAGAAGTAACTCGCAAACTATTATTGTTAGGAAATTTATGTGATCAGACTTATATAATGTTATGTTTAAATTCCACATTGTTGTAATAAAGGTTAGATGAAGTGGGATTTATTTACTTAAGAGATTAAAGTTGTAACCCCTTTTGTGGGACGATGATTTATTTAGTTTAATATCATTATCCTTTATTATGGGTAGTTAGTCATGAATGTATGGAATAGTGAATAGTGAACACCAAATCAGTGGGATTTATGTACCCAGATTTGGGAGGGTCACAGGTTGGTATCAGATCTTTAGGTTATGAACCTTAGGTGGGGAAACCTTAGGCTATAACCAAGTAGGAGATCGACATATAGTGTGGATAACTCTGATCGAGTTCTAAGAAATGAATTACGAAATTCATTGAAGATTAATGATAAAAGACTTTATGTGCATATGTGTTAATAACCTATATGCTAGCGAATAAAATTGAGTAATAATTAAAACTTAAAATATTTTGGTGACAGGATGACTAACATTGGAGGATCCAGCCAGGCTAGGGAGGAGGAGCCCCGAGATATTCATATAATCTGAGAACAGTTAGTGCCGAGGGAGCCATCCCCATTAATTATAGTTGTAAGCCCTGAGTACGAGCCTGAGTTAGATCCTGAGGAGGATCCTGAAGAGATTGATTAGGAGGAAGAAGAAGGTCCTTATGAGTTTCCACCGAATTCTATCAGTGCTGAGATGTATGATGAGATATATGATCGTAACATAGAGTTACAGGATAGCTTTAGAGAATTGACAGAGCTGGTAGATACGCGTCAGACCATCGTAGAGCAGAAGAATGGTGAGATTGATGAGCTCGATGTACGTCTTGGAGATGTGGAGTGGAAGCTAGTTCAGGCGGAGAGCCAAAAGGAAGAATTATCAGCTGAGGTTGAGAAACTGAAGAGTAACCTGGGAGAAGAGTCTGCAAATCGTGCTAGAGCCGAGAACGCATGGTTGGGGGCTGTTGACCGTGCAAATCGTGTTGAGGACAAGGTTCAGTCAAAGAAGGCCAGAATGGATGAGATGGACTATGCTTTTCACACAATGATAGATAGAGTACAAGATCGAGTTTTTCACTATCTAGTGTAGTTTGAGGATCTACCATAGTACATGATGGATCGCAGGACGATGATTCATATCATGGATGAAGAGCGTGAAGAAGCTGTGCGACGTGGGATGTTTTAGTGGGTTGCGATTAGCAATAGTAGAATATGATAGTTAGTCACGAGTATTACTAGAATGTAAACCCCAATTGTTAATATAATAATGGGATATGGTGTTAATGTGGTTTATAATTTTATTATGATAGGGAAAATTATGTAAATAGCAGTAACGCTATCTTTGGCATGTTTGAAGGCAAGGAATGAATAAAATATAAAAGTTTGTCAAATGTATTATGTGCTAAATGTTGTTGTTTAAAACTGTTTAAGATAAGTTTTAAATGTTTAAATAAATAAATAGTGATCTAATAACGCAATTTTTTATAAAACAAAACAGTAAGATGTCGCCAAGAAGAAGACAACCATGCTCACCAACCCCCGAGGGATCTTCTGAGGGTACCGATGAAGCTGGCGTTAATCCAATACAGCAATTCGTGAATTTGTTAATGGGTGCACTTATGAATCAAACCCTAGCTCAGACCACGACTTTCAAGGATTTTAAAGTCGTTGGACCTCCAAAGTTTAGAGGGACTACTAACCCAATTGAAGCCCAAACATGGGTTATGGAGATGGAGAAGCTGTTTGAAGTTGCTAAGGTGGCGGAGGATCAAAAGACTGCATTCGCTACTTTTATGCTGAAAGTGGAAGCGAGTTTTTGGTGGCGAGCCAACAAGTGTCGTGAAGGACAAGGAGTTATTCCATGGGAACGATTCAAAGACATGTTTTTCGAAACCTATTTTCCACCTAGCACGTAGAGTCAGATGGAGGTCCAGTTTTTGGAGCTTGAGCAGGGAACGATGACGGTGGCTGAGTATGCTGCGAGATTTAATGAATTGGCTAGATTTGCACCTTATCAAGTGAACACCGACGAGAGAAAGGCCAGGAGGTTCGAGCAGGGATTGAAGCCCTGATTGTATAGCTAAGTCTCGATATTTCAACTAAATTTATTTGCGACAGTGCTAGAGAAGGTAATTATCGCTGAAGGGGGAAGTGATGCTCTGTCTAAATACAACCAAGAGCAGAACAAGAAGAAAAGTGAGAATGAAAGCAAAGAAAGTGGTAGCTATAGTGGCAGTAATCAGAAAAGGAAGTGGAATGATGGTGCCTCTGGTGGCGGTCAGCAGGGAAATCAGAAGAAGAAGGTGGAGGCATGCAGTAACTGCGGAAAGAATCATATGGGTGTTTGCTTGAAAGGGAAGAAAGTATGCTTCAACTGTGGACAAGAGGGCCACATAGCACCAAATTGCCCTAGTCCAAAGAAGGGCGCATGTTTCACGTGTGGGTCGAAGGATCACTTTGCTCGTGATTATCCCAAGAAGGTAGCCGGAGAAGCTAATAGAGGCCGAGGGAATAACAAAAGTGGCAAGCTGGTTATTATTGGTCCAACGCCAACAAATCGACCATCTGCCCGAACGTTCAACATGACGGTGCATGATGCTGTGTAATCGAAGGATGTGGTGTTAGGTATCATTCTGATCCATGATGTAAATGCTTATGTATTATTTGATTCGAGTGCTACTTGTTCATTTATATCCGACGAAATTGCTAAGAAATTAGAATTGCTTCTGGAAGAGTTAGACTACCCTTTGAATATAGAACTTGCGAATGGGGAGGTGATTCCTGTTAGATTTGTACATAAGAATTGTCGGGTAGATATTAAGGGTCATGTGATGTCGGTGAATTTGATTCCAATTCGACTTGGGGAATTTGATGTTATTTTGGGAATGGATTAGTTATTTAACCACAGGGCAATAATTGATTACTAGAGAAAATGTGTGAACCTTATGACTTTAAAAAATTCGAAGGTGGTATTTTATGGCAGCAAATCGCCTAGACAAGCGAGTTGTCTGACGATGATGCAGGCTAAGAGGTTGTTAAGGCAAGGATGTGTAGGATATTTAGCCTACATAGTAGATACTTAGAAAGATGGTGTGAAGCTATAGAAAATACCAGTAGTTAGAGAATTTGCGAACGTGTTTCCAAATGATTTACCAGGACTTCTGCCGGAGTGAGAAATTGAATTTGTGATCGATTTATTACCAGGTACTGCCCCTATATCGAAAGCCCCATATCGTATGGCTCCAGTGGAGATGAAGGAGTTGATGGTTTAACTACAAGCGTTATTAGACAAGAAGTATATCCAGCCGAGCGTATCACCGTGGGGAGTGCCGGTACTATTTGTAAAGAAGAAGGATGGATCAATGCGACTTTACATTGATTACAGGGAGTTAAATAAGGTTACCATCAAGAATAAATACCCGTTGCCAAGGATTAACGACTTGTTTGATCAATTGAAGGGAGCAAGATATTTATCGAAAATAGATTTGAGAAGTGGGTACCATCAGTTGAAGGTGAGAAAGGAGGATGTACCGAAAATTGTATTCAGAACTCGGTATGGTCATTACGAGTTTCTGGTGATGTCATTTGGTCTAACGAATGCATGCGCCGCATTTATGGATCTGATGAACAGGGTTTTTAAGCCATTTTTGGATAAGTTTATGGTAGTATTCATCGATGACATTTTGGTGTATTCCAAAACCAAGGAGGAGCATTCGGAGCATTTGAGACTGACATTGGAATCATTAAGAAGGGAGAAATTATATGCGAAGTTTTCAAAATGTGAATTCTGGTTGGAGCGCGTGCAATTTCTTGGGCATGTGATTGATAAAGACGGAATTTTGGTGGATCCATCAAAAGTTGAAGCGGTAATAAATTGGGATCAGCCGAAAACACCGTTAGAAGTGAGGAGTTTCCTGGGGTTGGCAGGATATTACAGACGATTTATTCAAAACTTCTCTAGAATTGCCACTCCGTTGACGAATTTGACAAGAAAATTAGTGAAGTTCGTTTATACAGAGAAGTGCGAAGAGAGTTTCTAAGAATTAAAGAAGAGACTAAGTACGACACCTGTGTTGTCTTTGTCAGATGATACAGGGAATTTTGTGGTGTATAGCGACACATCGCATAAAGGACTTGGTTATGTGCTTATGCAAAATGGCAAGGTCATTGCTTACACATCACGCCAATTAAAAGACTACGAAAAAGGGTATCCGGCCCATGATTTAGAGTTAGTAGCCGTGGTGTTTGCTTTGAAAATATGGAGGCACTATCTCTACGGGGAGAAGTGTGAGATATATACAGACCATAAAAGTCTGAAGTATATTTTCACACAAAAGGATTTAAATATGCGTCAGAGGCGATGGATAGAATTGATCAAAGATTACGATTGTGAAATCCTATACCATCCAGGGAAAGCTAATGTGGTTGTCCTCGACACTTTGAGCGGGAAGGGTCGTGAGTTATTTTTGTTAACTGCTTAGGAGATGCTTATAGCAGAAATGGCAAAGTTGGAGTTAGAAGTGAAATATCCAAGGGAATCAGACGAGAAATTATTCTAATTAGAGACCCATCCAACATTGGTGGACAAAGTTAAAGAAGCACAACTCCAAGATGAAAAGTGTGAAAAGTTAAGGAAAAATGTGTCCGGCGGTGAAGAGGAATAATTCAAGATCGATGCTGAAGGATTGTTGAGATTTGAAGGCAGAATTTGGGTTCCGCCGGTACAAGAAGTCACAGATGAAATTTTGACCGACGCTCATAGTTCAAGATTTTTGGTTCATCCGGGTAGTACAATGATGTACCAAAATCTTCGACAGCATTTCTGGTGGCCGAATATGAAACGTGATGTTGCTGAGTTTGTTGCAAAGTGTCTAACATGTGTGACAGTCAAAGCAGAGCATCAAAGACCAAGTGGATTGTTACAGCACTTGGAGATATCAGAATGGAAGTAGGAACATATCACGATGGACTTCGTGGTAGGGCTTCCAACTACCTAGAAGGGTTATGACGCAATATGGGTTATCGTGGACCGACTAACTAAATCAGCGCATTTCTTGCCAGTCAAGATCATATTTAATTTGGATCAGTTGGCGAAACTGTATGTTAAAGAGATTGTTTCAAGGCACGGAGTTCCGGTGTCAATTGTGTCAGACCGAGATCCGTGCTTTACGTCCAAATTTTGGAAGAGTTTGCAGGAACATTTGGGAACACAATTACGGATGAGCACGACGTATCATCCTCAAACGGATGGCCAAAATGAAAGGACGATCCAGACACTGGAAGATATGTTGAGAGCTTGTGTTATGGATTTTAAAGGAAGTTGGGATGACCATTTACCTCTGGTTGAGTTCGCTTATAATAATAGCTATCACGCAAGTATTGGCATGCCGCCTTACGAAGCGTTGTATGGAAGACAGTGCAGAACTCCACTATGCTGGGATGAAGTGGGAGAACACCGACTATTAGGTCCTAAATTGGTTCAACAGACAGTAGAGATTGTCAAGGTGATAAGAGCCAGACTGGTAGCTGCTCAAGACAGACAAAAGAAGTATGTCGATCAACACCGATAGAAGCGGGAATTTGACGTCGGAAGTTTCGTTTTCCTGAAAGTATCTCCCTGGAATGGGAAGATAAGATTTGGTAAAAAGGAAAAACTGAGTCTGAGGTTCATTAGACCTTTTGAAATTCTTCGAAGGATAGGAGAAGAAGCTTATGAGATAGTTTTACCTCTAGGGTTAGAGCATATTCACAACATCTTCCACATTTCGGTGCTACGACCATATAAGCCCGATTATAAACATGTTATAGAGTATGAACCGTTACAAGTTGAGAAAAAATTAACATATGAGGAAGTTCCAGTTCAGATAGTGGACAGGAAAGTGCAAGTTCTTAGAAATAAAGTGATATCTTCTATAAAGGTAATATGGAGGAACCACAACGCTGAAGAAGCTACGTGGGAACTCGAAGACAAGATGCTTAAAAATTATCCTCACTTATTTGTTTAATCCTTGTATCGCGATTCTGGGGACAAAATCCTTGTAAGGAGGGGAGAAATAATGTAACTGATGAATTAATTGTGTTATGATTCTGGGGACAGATTCCTTTTAAGGAGGGAATGATGTAACAATCGGGAATTTTGTAGTCAATTATAAATATTTATTCGGATTAAATAAATATTTTAGTTAATTTATTTATTAAATAAAATATATATTTGATGGAATTATTGTGAAATAATTATTTGATTTGATGTTTGTTCTAATTTAATTTAATAATGATTAATGATTTATTTTTGTAAAATGATTTATTTGAATAAAGTAATTTATTGAATAAAATTGTACTTTGTAAAATAGAAGTTATAATCTTATTAGTAAAGTTTAATTAAATTTATTAATAAGTTTAATTAAATTGAAGTGTTACAATTCAACTCTATATACTATATGTGCTATTAAAATAAATTTAAACGAGGGTTAATTTAGTTTTGCCAAACATGGCTTAATCTTTTGAAATTTTTGTAACAGCTGACTTTAGGCGTTTTGTTGCAACTGATAATCCTTGATTCCTCTTGTAACTGATGTTTTAATCTAATATTTCATCAGTTTATTTTCCTCATCCAACTTAAGCAAGAATTTGAGAGAAAAGATAGAAGTTTAAAGGGAAACTAAGAGAGAAAATTGAGAGAAAAGAGAGAGTATTCTTGTAAGTGAGAGAGTTATTTTCTGCACTTTGAGAGAGGAAGGAGAACTTAGCAGAACCATTTCGTATCTGTCTAGATCAAGAGGCAAAGGTATAATCTAAGTTCTTCATGTAGCTTTCTAAAGTTTTCTATAAATGGATGTTGTGAATAATTGTTCGACGAATTATTTTGTATGTAATCTGTTATATATTATCTCTAATAGATTCATGTGGGGTCTAATGCATGTAACTTAACAATGTTTTGTTGGTGAATGAAGGTTAAAAATGATGATTTTGTCCACAACATGTTAAAAATTTGCTATAGGTGATTTTAATGTATAACTTCATGTAGTCCAGTTTTTATTTTTAAAAAAAATAAAAGTTTAGTGTTTTGATTGAGAAATTGGTTTTATATGATAAATTGTTTAATAAAATTATATGTTGTTGCATGTTATAAGCCATCAATTGATGTTGTGTCTTAATCGTAAAGGAACAAGAGAATTGAACCTTCGTTTCAAATAAGGTTATACATGTGGTAACTACATGTTAAAAGATATATATGATCAGTACATAAAGTCAGCATGCATGTGTTGGGTCTAGTCAATTGTTATAAATCATTTGGAATGAATTTTATAGAAAGCATTGGGATTATGTTTTGTTCATATAAGTTAATCTGTTTTCAATAAAAGAAATCTGATGTAATACATGTTGTAGATTTTAAATTGATAATTTGTTGTGAATCAAGATATGGGTGTAAAGATTTGGTAGACGCATGTTAGAATATATATATATATGGACAACATGCATGTTTTGGTGTAGTAATCTGTTATAAGTTATTTATAATGGATTTTTATAGAAATCAAATTAATATGAAGAATTTAAACTTTTGTTTCAAGCATGCACAAGAATTGCTTTAAAGGAAAGGAAATTGTGATTATGATATGTTATAATTTAATGTTATTATATGTTGTAAATGTTTAGTGTTGGGTTATTAGATTATAACTTATGAAGCTATTTTGATAATATTTGTTAACAAGGATTGATGCTATGTGATTAATAATCAGATTTATATAAAGCTTAAGAGTATAAGTTTGAATAAAATAGAAGTTAAACAATAAAGTTGATTTTAATGTGACTAATGAGTATTGTGATCCTAACGGTAATGTAGGATATTTGAGAAACGTGAGTAGAATTGTTTAGCTAGCGCACGAGACAAGTTCCTTATCTCAATTTATAACTTTTACGTTGAGCAAGTTTTCTAACCTTGTACTTTACTTTGCGCAAGTCTTTTAATCTTACTCGTTTAATTGAGCAAGTTCTCTAAAACTTTACTTTTCATTAAGCAAGTTTTTAAACTCCACTTTTCGTTGAGCATGTTCCCTAACCTTGGCTATTATTGTTATTCAAGCAAGGTTTTTCTATAATATTCAACGCTTATATGTTGATTGAGTTTTTTTTAGACTTTCAAACGCGTTACTCTAATATATTTGTTTGAAATCCTTGTATTCCACTATTGTTGTAGTTCCATTTTACAAAGATTGTATTGATATTGTAATCAAATTATTATATGGCTAGTGAACTCTTTTGTGTGTCGACTGGTCCATAGTTGATGATCGTTATTAAATCTAGAATTTATATCGAAGCTATTCGAAACTAAACTTCATTTGGTACGGACTCTAATGATAAAACTGAGTTGAACAACCCTAATATAGGGGCTTATACTACTCTATAACGTTAAAATATTTATGCACAATACATTGTACGAAAGGGCTGATCCCCCTGAGTACGAGACGGATAGTCCATAGTCTACAAGACTGTTAAAGGTTACAGTAGAGATACTTGTTAACCTAGGACATAGTTTGAGATCTTATAACCCTCATATTCATTTTTAATCTTGAAATCTATATTCAATTCTTGAGACAAGCTATCTGTTGAGATTTCAGATCTTTGATTATTATTGATTGATTTCAGAAAAGCTGTACACCTCAATTAAAATCTACTTCAGTGATTTCTCTATTGTTATTGTTACTCTACTTGCGGGCAATTGTTTGCTCATCCTTGCATAAAATATTGCAGCTAAGCCTGAAAAGCCAGATGAGCCGTCCACTAGTAAAGGCAAGGCAAGATGCAGAAGTAGCTCGCAAACTATTATTGTTAGGAAATTTATGTGATCAGACTTATATAATGTTATGTGATTCCGCATTGTTGTAATAAAGGTTAAATGACCTGGGATTTATTTACTTAAGAGATTAAAGTTATAACCCCTTTTGTGGAAAGATGATTTATTCAGTTTAATATCATTATCCTTTATTATGGGTAGTTAGTCATGAATGTATAGAATAGTGAATAGTGAACACCAAATCAGTGGGATTTATGTACCCGGATTTGGGGGTGTCACAAATGACATCTCTAATCCTTAACGACATCGAGTTACAAACTTTTGTAAGTTATTAATTTAGAACTTATAATCATCATCTGTGCAATTATATTATGTTTTTAAATCTTATAATATGTACTTTACTTTGCTACATTCATATAATAAGGTTACATTAACATTCCTAGAACCATACACATAGATACTCGTTACTGGATCTAAACAAGTAGTAGCGCGGCGGCGCTGCTTTTACTCTTGTTTCAAGCACGGCCGCACCCGACTTCAAAATCTGATTTTCTAGTAGCAGCGCGGCACTGCTTTTACACTTGGCACCAGCACGACCACGCTGATATGCAGACTCATAATTTGCAGGTCGCGAACAGACTCTGCTCCTTACTAAATTTACAACTATCTCATCTAAAGTCCAATTTAATCGATTTTTGACTCAACAAATTCGTTAAACACAGCAACAAACATCCACAAAACAACTTTAACACCTCGAAGATTTCCGCAAACCAATTTAAAGATTTAAAGCCAAAGTTCGTGCTCTATTTTCATATTTCAACATATTTAGTATAATCGAACACCATGAATTCGTTACACAATCATTTTGATCCATTCAAGTTACGTTGTTTTCGTATTTTGCTGAATTACAACAATCCTCCACCAATTTACAATTCTAAGCATGGATTAACACTCAAATTTAACTCTCAGGCAGACCATATAATACACAGTGAAACCAAAAGTCTAATTTCTCTTTTTAACATATATATACACGAATTTGACTACAACAAAACCATTATAGTTGCCATATAACAGATTATACATACTTGCTAACACGCCAAACAATTAACTTAACACTTTAGTTCATTAAAATTAATCTCATGAGAGAAGTAATTTTGAGAAATAAGAACTAAGGACTAAGAATTGGATTATTACCTTTATTTCTTCTTTAAACTTAGAAAAGATGATTGGAATGGCTTAGCAACCCTCCTACTTCTTTTTGATTTCCAAAATTTGGCTTCTTCACTTTCATCGAATTCTCTCTCACTCAATTCTTTTCCCTTCCTTGCCATGTGTCTTTCTTCTTTCCTGTAGGCTTTATCAAAAAAACTAATACTTTATTTTTATTTTTTTAACGTATAATCTAATTAACCTTGTTAGTTGCATAAACCAAAGGTTTTGTCAGTTAAAAAAACAAAGGGCCTCTAGGCCATGTTTGGCTAGAACCCAATTAAACTTTTGATTTATTTTCATTTTATTTAATTATTTCTTTATTATATGATACATCAAATGTCACACTTAATTTAATTAAACTCAATTATTAATAAATCCAATTTAAGCTTTAATAATAAAATTATAATTTCTATTTAAATAAATTATAATTTTATTTAATAAATCACTTTATTAAATAAATTATTAATCTTCTAATTTAATTATTTAATTAAACTAGAATATTACCACTCAATTAGCGTAATAAAATTACGCACTAAAATATAAATCATCTAATACAAATTTAACCAACATATTCACACATAATTGAATTATTCCATAATAATTTCCATGATTTATTTTCTATTTTAATAAATAAATAAACCAGCTAAAATATTTATTTAACTCGATAAATGTTTTTAATTATTACAAAAATCACAATCGTTACATCCATCTCCACCACTATCCAATGGATAATCTAGTCAACCTTCATCTCAATCAAGTTCAAGTGAGCGCCCTCAAAAGATGAGAAGTGTGCAAAGAAATTCTTCATACTTCCAAGGAGGTAAATATTGATAATCTGATTTTATTTTGTTTTCTTGCGGATTGTAAACCTATGGGGTTTGAAGAAGCATCCAAAGACAAGAAATGGAGGAGTGCCATGAAGAAATCAAAGGCATTATGAAGAATGAGACATAGGAGCTTACTACACTTCCAAAAGGCCAAAAGCCAATTGGGGTGAAATGGGTGTACAAGACAAAGAAGAATGAAAAGGGTGAAGTGGAGAAATACAAAGCAAGGTTAGTAGCCAAAGGCTACAATCAAAGACCCGGTATGGACTATGATGAAGTATTTTCCCCCGTTGCTCGCTTGGAAAGTATAAAATTACTTGTATCATTGGCGGCTCAAAATGATTGGTCGATTTACCAAATGGATGTGAAGTCCGCATTTTTAAATGGATTTCTTGAAGTAGAGGTGTATATGGAACAACCGCTTGGCTATATTGTCAAAGGAGAATAAGATAAAGTTTTAAAATTGAAGAAGGCGTTATACGGATTGAAGTAGGCGCCAAGAGCTTGGAATAGCCGAATTGATAAATATTTTCCAGACAATAATTTCAAAAGATGCCCGTATGAACATGCCATTTATTCGAAGGTCAGAAAGAATGACGATATTTTATTTGTGTGCTCGTATGTCGATGATTTGATTTTTACACGAAGTAATCCAAGCATGTTTGAAGAATTTAAGAGGGCTATGGCGCATGAATTCGAGATGACGGATATGGGTCTCATGGCTTACTACCTTGGTCATGAAGTGAAGCAAAACAAAGAATAAAATTTTATTTCTCAAGAAGGATATGCTAAAGACCTTCTTTAGAAATTTAAAATGTTTGATTGTAAGCCGGTGAGCACACCCATTGAATGTGGAATTGAATTGGGAACTGTCGTTTACACCCCAAAATTAAATCCTTATTTCTACTTTACTAATACAGAAATCAGTATAGTGACAAGCAAAGGTCGATCCCACAGAGAGTGAATTGTTTTATATTTATTCTTTTATTTTCCTAAATCTAATTAAACAATGAAAATAAAGATTGGGGGGGGGGGTGAGTTTGATTAACTAATTAACAAAAGTAAATAAATAAAAATAACCAATGAATTAAAAGTTCCAGTTCATAAGTTCAGTATCACCTTTTTACAATGACAGATTAATTAAACGTAATATTATTTATCCTTCAATGAAATTAATAGTCCTAGATAACCACAATCACATTATCCAAAATTCTCCTTAGGTTTTAAATTTAATGTGACAATCGCCCCACTAGACCCTAACTATCATACAACCCAGAACTATCAGTCTAGATTTAATATAACAACAGCATTAAGGATTAGAGAATTAGACTATTCCAAATAACAATCACACTATCAGGGATTATTTAGCTTGCCTTCTGATAATCATAATAACACCCAAAAGCTTGTCCACAATCAAGTATTATTAATTGCTACTTATGATCAGATACAATATCGTTTGCTTAATACTATATCTTAATCTACCAGATGATATTAGTTAACCAATTTAATCCTGCAGAAACCAAATCAGTCAATCCAATAGCATATAAGCAATTCAATCAGATTATCAAAATAAATCTCATATAAGAAGAAGTAAATAATGAATACTTAATTAAATCATTAACTGTAAATAAGGTTCAACATCCCTTAGAACTGAAAATAAAACTTAGCATGACATGACTCCAATCTTCTCCAATTAGGGTTACAATTGTAGAAGAAGTAGATGAATGTGAATGTCCCTAATATCTAACTAATTACATGTATTTATAGTCCTAAGATATTATCCTATCTAAGAAAACATCCTAGTTACATTAGAATTGGAAAAGATATCAATGATTCCTAAATTTATGAATATAACTCTTGCAAAAACGCTCCGTGCCACGTTTTAGCGCCGACAGTGCTCAAAAACACTATATTCAGCGCTGACAGCGCTGAACTACAGAGGCGACCGCGCTCAACTTTTCTGCTGCAATGTCCTTTGGAAAAATGGCCATAACTTTTGATTCAGAAAGAGTTACGTGACCTGTCACCTATCAAATCGAAGCTCTCGACGAGATTTACAACTTTCATTCTTTGAGTTTTCAGATATACGGGCTGGATAAAGGTCGAAATTGGACCCGAAATGACTGTTGTGTAAATGGCAAGCCGAAAATCTGAAGTTCATCGCTCGTTAGTAAATAGGTCATAACTTCTTCATACGAACTCCGATTGAGGCGATTCAAGATGATCCGGAAAGCTAAAACGTAAATCTACAATAAAATCCAAGTTCCAAGTCAAGATCTGCATCCTTAAGTCTCGGAATTTTCTTCTTTTCCCTATTTTTAGCTCCAATTCCTCTTTTCAGCACCAATTCCTCCTGTAATCAATAAACACCTTAATAAGTCTATATACACATAAAACATATAATAAAACCAAACATAAAGGAATCAAAATCATAGAACATTATGCACTCATCAAATTCCCCCACACTTAGTCTTTACACGTCCTCGTGTAAATCAAAACAAAGGTGATATTAACTTCATCAGAGATTCATTTAACCAAACTTTCAAAAGATTTAAATCAGTTCCAATCCATGAATATCAACACTAACTAATAGAAATTTGGTCAACACTTCATCAATCAATGTTTAATAATAACCTTGTCATTCCCCACCGAACATCTCTAAATTAAACTGTGTCTACATAAGTATCCTTCTTATGATCTACACACATACTCAACTCAGTTATCATGGAATAACAACTGTGCACACTGACTCAAAACTCAGAACCTATTTCCTCTGCTATTCATTTTTCTTTTTCTCTAGAACCATCAACTTCATTTTTTTTCAGGTGAATGCATTTTATGCTCCGTTTCACCTCTTTTTTTCTTAAGTGAGTGCATTTTATGCTCCATCTCACTTGTCTTCTCACCAACGAGTGCGTTTTACGCTCCATCTCGTTGCATGTGTTTATGGGAGAGTGCGTTTTACGCTCCATCTCAACCCACCACATGTTTCTCTTTTGCATTTTTCAATTTACTTCAAATGTTTTCAAATTTTTCATTTTTTTCTTTTCCACATGGTCCTGCAACAACATTAGCAGTAAAATAGCTCTAAATAATGAAATCAGTGCACATAGACAACTCCACAGATAACTTAGCCAAATAAGCACATATCTCATGTTTAAGAACTTATGCAATACAAATTCAATTCAAATCTGTTAATATGGATCATGACTTAGTTACCATCATTCATCAACCAATTTCACATCAATCAAATTCTATCAATTAGTATCCATGTAGAAAAACTTTTAGAGCCAAGAATGTTTTCCACAAAACTACTCAGAGTAAACCTTAATATAACCTAAACCCCTCCCCCACACTCAAACCTTACATTGTCCCTAATGTAAGACAATCATGCAAAGATGAAGTAACTACTATCTAACATGCAACTAACAAACTAAAAAGTAAAGGGATAGAAAAATCAAATCTGAGATCTTGGGTTGCCTCCCAAGCAGCTGCCCTTGTTTATTGTCATTGGCTCGACATCGTTCCTCTCAATCTATGTAATCGGACTGGTATACTGCAGGTGAACTGGTAGTGGTCTCAAATCTAAGTTGGGGCCATCTTTTAGGACTTGACTCAGTTCCATTCTTGCACTTTTCTCCAGCTCCCATCCATTGGAAATTGCAAGTGTCAAATTCTCCTGCACTATATGGTCAATAATATCAAACTCACAAACAGAATTGACATCACCAAAATACCTTATGGGCTATCAGGGATTATTTAGCTTGCCTTCTGATAATCATAATAACACCCAAAAGCTTGTCCACAATCAAGTATTATTAATTGCTACTTATGATCAGATACAATATCGTTTGCTTAATACTATATCTTAATCTACCAGATGATATTAGTTAACCAATTTAATCCTGCAGAAACCAAATCAGTCAATCCAATAGCATATAAGCAATTTAATCAGATTATCAGAATAAATCTCATATAAGAAGAAATAAATAATGAATACTTAATTAAATCATTAACTGTAAATAAGGTTCAACATCTCTTAGAACTGAAAATAAAACTTAGCTTGACATGACTCCAATCTTCTCCAATTAGGGTTATAATTGTAGAAGAAGTAGATGAATGTGAATGTCCCTAATATTTAACTAATTACATGTGTTTATAGTCCTAAGATATTATCCTATCTAAGAAAACATCCTAGTTACATTAGAATTGGAAAAGATATCAAAGATTCCTAAATTTATGGAAATAACTCTTGCAAAAACGCTCTGTGCCACGTTTCAGCGCCGACAACGCTCAAAAACACTAGATTCAGCGCCGACAGCGCTGAAATCAAGCCATTTCAGCGCCGACCGCGCTCAACTTTTCTGCTGCGACGTCCTTTGGAAAAATGGCCATACCTTTTGATTCAGGAAGAGTTACAGGACCTGCCACCTATCAAATCGAAGCTCTCGACGAGATCTACAACTTTCATTCTTTAAGTTTTAAAATATAAGGGCTGGATAAAGGTCGAAATTGGACCCGAAATGACTGTTGTGTAAATGGCAAGCCGAAAATCTGAAGTTCGTCGCTCGTTAGTAAATAGGTCATAACTTCTTCATACGAACTCCGATTGAGGCGATTCAAGATGATCCGGAAAGCTAAAACGTAGATCTACAATAAAATCCAAGTTCCAAGTCAAGATCATGATCAATAATCAATAAAATCCAAGTTCCCTGTTTTTAGCTCCAATTCCTCTTTTCAGCTCCAATTCCTCCTATAATCAATAAACACCTTAATAAGTCCATATACACATAAGACATGTAATAAAACCAAACATAAAGGAATCAAAATCATAGAACATTATGCACTCATCATAAATTGTCAAAGCATGAAGAAGGAGATACGGTTGATCCAATATTTTTCAAGAGGCTTGTTGGAAGTTTGCGATACTTAACATCCACAAAGCCAGTTATTGTTTATGGAGTTAGCCTTATTAGTCATTACATGGAAAACCCCACCGTGACTCATTTGAAGGTTGTTAAATGAATTCTCCGTTACATCAAAGGTACTCTTGATTTTGGCTTATTTTTTTCAATTTCAAATAATTTCAAGCTTGAGGGATATTGTGATAGTGATTAGGCCGGTGATGTTGATGATAGAAAAAGTACAACTGGATTTGTTTTCTTTATGACGAATTCAACATTTACATGGTTCTCAAAGAAGTAGCCTATTGTGACCCTCTCTACTTGTAAAACGGAATATGTTATTGCTACATCTTGTGTTTGCCAAGCCATTTGGCTTTGAAATCTTTTAAGAGATCTTAATTTGCAACAAGAGAAGCCAACAGAGATATCGACAATAAGTCGGCAATTGCATTGACAAATAATCCGGTGTTTGATGACCGAAGCAAACACATTGATACGAGGTATCATTTTATAAGAGAATGTGTTGCAAAGAAAGAAGTTGAACTTGTATTTGTGAAGACTCAAGACCAAATTGCTGATATTTTCACGAAGCCGACCACTCAAAGTCGAATTATTTTGCAAATTACGGAGCTCACTCGGTGTGACAAGTTTCAGAGGGGGTGTTGAAAAATAAACTTGTCCCAAAAGTAATTAAGTATTTTTATTTAATTAATATTCATGTACTTGTTAGTTCATGTAGCTAGTTGAAAAGATGTCTAGGGAGTTGTTTTTTCATTAAGTGCTCATTCATGTATTTGGGTTTATACATGTTAGGAGATTCCTATAAATACCTATGTACTCAAGTCATTTGAAGCAAGCAAGAAATATAAGACTTCCTTTGTGATAACATCTTCTCCATTTTTTCTAGTGTGTGTGAGTTCATTATTTTTCAACAGGGACAACTATTTCTAAGCATTATTTGGATATAAACACCAATTTACATTGGTTTGGCTTGGGTGTTCAAGATATGGAAAGCCAATTAATTGAAATGTTTCAAAAGCAACTTCTTGGTGGAGATTTAAGGGTAATTCATTTTGGGACAACCACATTGAAGGATGCTACATCAGAAGTCATACAAGACTGGGAGAACAATGTGGGATCAACCCACTACATATTGGAATTTCTTGCTGGGTCACATCATCTTTATGCCATGATAGTCAGGGAGTGTCATACTATTCTTAGAAAGATAACACGGAATGTTATTATGCCTTGTTCTCAACGACTGTTATTATCATATCCTCATTACATGATTAAATCAAGATGGTTGTGTGGCTTTATTTTTGATCAAGGAAAATTTAGTTTTCAAACTAAAGTGTTTCTCAAAACTCCTTTAGTTTGCCGGGGAATATTAGGGAATCACGTACAAGCACACAACCAAAGTTTCCTTATGTTATCAGACTTCTAGTTAGATCAGTCTTCAAGAGATGAGAAGTTTAGATAACCATAACTTAGATTAGGATTATCCTTTAGATAACCATGACTTAGATTAATATTATCCTTTTACATTTATCTACTCTACTATCATCAACTATATATACCATGTAATGTTCATGTATCAATATCTTGGATAATAATAAAATTCTTGTGTTTCATTATATATATATATATAGAGCACGGTTCAAGAGCAGACCGGCCTATATATATATATATATATATATATATATATATATATATGTTGAGGATGTGTGAACCTGAACAAATCGAGATGTCAACTCGGAGATGGCATAGGAGTGGGAGCTGTAGAGCAAGTGTGCGATTGCTGGTTGTAGATTTGTTTTAGGTTATCGCAACACGTTTGTGTGGGAGAGGGCACTCTACCCTTAATAAATGGTGCGCACGAGGCTAAAGGTAGTAGGCTTGTCCCGCATTAGGTGATGGTGGAACCTGATCTAGGGTTCTGTGAAAAGGTGGGTGGTGCAAGGTAAGACAGAATTACAAGAAAAGTATATTTAGTTGTGGGAAGGAAAGAGTGATGTGAAAAAGCCATTATATATGTTCGTCAAGGTAGCTAGAGTATATATATGTTCTGTTTCTGCGGAGAACTTGCTTTCTAAATAGGTGAAGATGCATTGATTTGGTGTGGAAATTTAGCAGGCTTTGTGTGTGTCAGTGAAAACACAATTTCTATCGTCTCTGTGGTAAACAACCATTTTGGAGCTGCAGTAGCAATTTTATTTGAAAATGCAGCATGCATGATATGATGATATCTCTTAGAGCTACGTTTTCAACTTGAGAAAAGAAGGAAAAGGAAAAGAGGGGAAAAAGAAAACAAAGTTCAAGAAAAAGTCTATACCTCTAAAAGAAATTAATATCAACAAGTATTATGTTGAAGTAGCACAATGGAATTATTTAAATCTCCATTTTTCCGGGGATAATCATTTCTTTAATCCCCCAAACTGCAGTTGTTTTTCATTTTTAATCCTCAAAGTACACTTATTTTTCAAGTTTAATTCATTTAATTGCTCTATTTTTTGTGTTGTTGGATTGAGATGCAGAAATAATAAAGTTTGACAACAAAATACTAATAAAAAGTACTTGGGGAACAAAACGTGAAAAACAACTATATTTGAGGACTAATTAAGATATTATCCTCCCTTATATATAAAATGTATATGTGTGTGTGGTGTGTGTGTCTATATATATATATATATATATATATATATATATATATATATATATATATATATATATATATATATACACGGCGTGGGGCTTCTGTTCAACTTGGTGTGATAGTTTATGACCTTTTAGAGAGGAATATGGTGGGCTGGGAGATCTTATTTTGGATAGAGATAGTGCGAGGTTATATACATTTGTTGATGGCCCGATTTTACCAAATGTGGCAGTAGTACAGGAGGTTTGGGGAATGGCTTCTCATTTAATGTAATTAGTTGAATATTTTTATTCACTATTTTATTATGTAATTAGTCCTAGATTACAGTCTCAATCCATGCATATTTTCGTTCCAAAATACTAAGAATTCTAAAAGATTGAGACGTGTCATATAAGTAACCGATTTATAGCGTACATATTTATAAAATCTATCATAGCACAATACAACATTCTAATCGGACAAAGTGCAAATCAAAATAGTACATAACAACAAGATGTGAGTGGAAAATTTGAAGTCACGGCATAGAAGTCATCAAGATCTTCGAACTTGGGGATCAAATAGTTGGCCAACTGTAACCATATGCTGTGAATCTTGAAGTGGAGGCTTTTTCTTTGTTAGCTGCATAGAAACTTGTTTCATGTTAAGCCTGCATTCTGGGCTTAGATGTAAACAAGCAAATGCGAGCCTCGCAATAAAAACAATTTCCTCTGCAACTTCATTGGTAGGGGGTGAGAGGCGGTGGTCCAACAAGTCTGTCAATAGTACACCACAAGCAGATGATGATGAAAGATATGAGATGTCATCACTAGGATGCCTCTCCATAATCACTTCTAGTAATAACACTATAAAGCTATAGACGTCGCTTTTCTCGTTTACTTCCATTGTGTAGGCTAATTTTGCAATACATAAACTAATCGTGTAAAACAAATATGAGAAAGGAAGTTGTGGGTTTGTCATTTCTATTATTTAAAATGATTAATATGCATTCCTTCTAGTCTCTTTATAAAATTAGTTGTATCATATATATTATCAAAAACTTAAGTGAAAAACTCCGGTTCTTTATTTCTTAAACTTGATTTTAGTACTAGTATATATATATATATATATATATATATATATATATATATATATATGTATATATATATATATGTATATATATATATGTATATATATATATATAAAAGTACTCCATCCCTAACAGCGGAAACCGAATTTGCGAAGAGGATCGATGAAGCTAAATTGTTAATCCAAGCACATAAAATTGAGGATATTGATGAATTCAAATCGGGCACATGTTGGTGGCGAACAATTTTGCTTGCGTTGCAAGAGATACTCGCCCATAGGGCCCGGCCCGCTTCCCAACTACTTCGACCATTTCGAACACCTCATAGCATTTTTGGGGTGTCCACCGATTCGATCATTTCTGTATGATTTGATTTATCATGCACTCCCCCTTTGAATGCAGTTCGGGATCGAACGAGAAACGAAAAGCTATTTATAAATCAGTTTAGTGAAATAAAAACTATTCTAGATCAATACACTCAACAAAAGTTACACATTGATGAGGAAATAATAGTCATATCCATTGTAGACAAATTGCCATCCACTTGGAAAAATTTCAAGAATAATCTCAAATGCAAAAAAGAGAGCCTTACTCTTGAGGAGTTAGAAAATCATCTACGCATTGAGGAGGACTTGCGAAAAGAAAGTAAGGAAGAAATGTCCAAAATTAATGTTGTGGAGGAAGATTTAATTTGGCCATTGGATTCTCGCAAGAGAAAGAGGTCTTCAACCCAACATGACAAGAAAGTTAAACACAAAAATAAGAATAAGAAAAAGGAGATAGGTCTTTTTTTCAATTGTGGTAAATTGGGACATCTAAAGAGAGATTATCGTTTCCTTAAGAAAAAGGACAAACACCTAGAATTTGATTGCTGTTATCTTAGAGGCAAATGTGCTTGAAGATAGTGATGCTTGGTGGATAGATTCTGGTGCTACAAAATATGTACGCAACGACAAAAGGTTTTTCAAAACCTATAACCTAGAATCAAATGCTGTTGTCCTACATATATATGGGAAATTCATCTACTACTCCAGTCCAAGGAAAAGGAAATGTGCAAATAGAGTTCACATCTGGAAAAGTCCTTACTCTCACGAATGTATATCATGTTCCTGAAATTCGGAAGATGTAACGATCGTGAATCGTACTTAGCCCTGAAATTAGGGTTTTATGAATATTATTGAATAAAATGAGTTTTTATGGATATTATTATGTGTTATGTGATTAAAGGGTCATATTATGACCTAGATTGTGTTTATATGATATAAATTACGAATTAGGGTTTCAAAGGCGAAAATAAAAATTTTCCCAAAAAAAGACGAAAAAATATTATTCACGCTAAAAACGCTTTTTCGTTTTTTTAAAATTTCGAATGACGCCATAACATTTATATGATGTCAAGAAACGTAATCTCTAATAAAATTTAAAAACAAAAAATGCAATTTTTTGACTAATTGAATGAATTACGAAAGTCAACCGAGGACTAATTTAATTATCAAACCGTTAGACTTTGTTATCGGAGGCCCAATGGAAGTTAATGTAGGAGGCCCAAGAATGATTTAATTAATGCTCAAACTAAATGTGGTGCAGTCCCAAAGAATGGCACAAAGCAAGCTTAAACTAAGCCCAAACCAAAAGAAATCAAGATGGGTCAAAGGTGGATCAATGGGTGGGTTAAATGAGATGAAATGTGGGTGAAATAAAACTCAAATGAGAGACCAAGTGGGGGTAGAAAATCTGGCCATTGGGTGGCTTCTTCAGGAGGCTAGCCATCCCATCCCCCATGTTTTAACCTTATTTAGCTTAACTTAGACCATGGTTAGGTTAACCTAGGGAGTGGTTGGTAAAAGTTGTCTAAATGACCATTATACCCTAACTCTTGCCAAGCCTATAAATAGAAGCTCACTCCTTCTTCATTTTTTACCAATTCACCAAAACCAAGAGGAGAAACTCTAGTAATATTCAGAGAGAAAAGGAGTGGTCAGATTTAAGTAAGAAAAGGAAGGAGAAGAGCTAGCAAGTAATCATCTTCATCTAGCAAGAACAAAAGGTAAAAACCCTAAACCCTAAAACTCTTTAAGTTTCATGCATTTATATTGAAATGCCTTGTTGGTGGATGTTGTTGTGATAAAGATCATGAAAGATCTTGGTGATATAAGGATGATGACATTAGTAGACTAAAAACACCGGTAATATACATGATATGTGAAAACATAATTAAGGTAACGAACCAAACCAAGAAAAGCATGAAAAACATAGTTATTTGTTGTCTAAATGGATTACCATAAAGGTTAGTCCGTAAGATATAATTAAAATTCGGAAAGAAGGAAATATACATATGGGAGTTACAAAAATGTTCCAAGTGGAATGAAGTAAAAATATGCTATAACGAAGTTATGGCAAAAATTTGAGTAAAACATGTTATATGGTGAAAACCCTAGGTTGGTACGACTTTCGGGCCAATCTTACGGGTAATTAACGCTTCTAAAAAATAGGTATTTTCTCGGGGTTTTGTAGCTCGTAGAAAACGTGAGTCGTAGGCTCAAGAACGAGCTCAATTAATCCAACTTTGGATGAGCGAGTTACGACAATTTGAAAATTCGATGTTGAAAACGTCATTTAGCTAAAACTAGCTTGCGAAGGATTTTTGAGCCAATTTTTAGGCTTGTTAGAGAATCAAAAAATTTTTTCCATCCAGGGGACGTTGTAGAGGATATTATTAGCTAGAAAATGGCTCAAGAACGGACTTATTCCGATATCGGATGAGAAAGTTATGACGTTGCGAAGTAGGTACGACAAAAACTGCAAAATGTTAACATTTCTGGGAAAAATGTGGCCTGTATACCAGTGCCTTGGCGCTGCCCATAGGCTTATTTTGAGCACCTAGGCGCCCAAAGTCAGTAGGCACATAGTAGGGCTGTCATGGGAAGCCGAGCATCAAGCGTTCGCGCGAGCGACGGGTAATGTTTCTGACACTTATTTATATCATTCTAAATTATAAAAGACAAAGTTTATGAAACGTAAAATACATAACATTAATCAAAAGGTATTAGACAAATGGTATGGGCATCCTAAGTGTACACAAGGGAGTGTCATTTGGACATTCGCGTAAGGTAAATCGGGTGTGCGACGTACGAACGTCGAAACGCCGAGCCAAGTATTAATAAACTTAAGAAGTGTTCCGAACCTAATGAAACAGACACTATAAAATAGGGAATAGAGTTAATGTAAACCAATATATATGGTCTCTTATGTGCCTAATTGGTGTGTGATGGTTAATGTAAATGTATAGGACATTCGAAGCACGAATTAGCGTAAACTTATAACTGACGCTTAAGGCAAGTTTTTTAACTTTGTGCAATTATTTTTGTGTGCAAGTTTTTACGTTCATTCGACTACGCTCTTACACAATATCTAAGCATTGAGTAAATTCCTAAACTTATACAAATCTTTTAGCATTTGTACAAGTGTTCAGCGATATCATGTTATGTATTGTTAAAGCTTTAAAAGTTCGATTATGCATGAACTGTTTAAGAAGTACGTCAATGCCATTTGATTCGACTGGACATATTTTGAAATGTTTTATCTATTTAATATTAAATCTTTTTTGTCGGATATTCTAGCAGACCACGAAGAGGTTAAAACAAATGCATATAGCTATTTAGCATGTACTTTTGATCAACGTAGAGTACACATGGTTGATCACCCTCCGTGCCCGTAAGCCAAGACAGTTCACAGTTGAATTACTGATGAACCTTTACGAAAAGAAAAAGTTCAAGGTCTTTATAACCACTCTATATGTCATTTCAAAAATGTTTTAAACGAAAGTAAAGTACCATTGCTATTTATTCGGAATGTTTTACAACTATTGTTCAGTTGTTGAAGAAATATGATATGATTCTTGATTTTGTTGTTATTTAACTGTTATATATTTGCTGAGCAATTAAATGCCCATCATTGCTTTAAATTAAACGTTTTCAGCGAAGTTAGAACGTGTTGAGAGTTCTTGTAAGGACAAAGGCTAAAGGAAAAGTTACCGAATAGAGGATTATATATATATCCGATTATGTAATAAGTTTTATAGTCGATGAATGATGTAACATTATACCATATGTAATAGTTTATTATTATATTGTATAATAAATTAAAGGTCTTAGAACCTGAGATTTAGAGTAAGATATATTGTAATAACTTAATAATTACATTTATGTCGTTATTATTGTGATGAATGGGTAGTACCATGGAGTACCGGACCCGGGTTTGAAGGTACCCAGATTTGGGATATCAAAACAGATTGGTTATAAACCTTAGGCGGGGGAAAATACCTTAGGAATATGAGCGTAGAGAAATAAGAGAAATTAGTAAAGAGAATAAACTCAGATAGAGTTTCTAAGAGATGAATTAAGGAAATTCATCAGAAGAAATAAAAGTAAAACTAAAACTAAAATAAACTATATTCGTTATGTGATAATAATAAATATACTTTGTTTCTATGTGCTAATCAAGATATTAAAATTTGATTATAGATGTCCGAAGAAGAATCAAATTATAGAGATGTTCACGTAGTGAGCGAGAAGCTGATCACTCAATATGACACCCCCAAATCCGGGTACTTCGTTTCCTCAAGATTTGGTGTTCACTATCCACATAAAATACATCACATCTAACTACCTATTCAAATATACATGAAAACTCTTAAATAAAATAGAAATCTCCCATTAAAGGGTTACAACATCTTTAATAAATAAAATCCCAGGTCATCTAACCTTAATAAAACATCAAATGCGGAAACATAATCAAGTCTAATACATAAATATCATTAAAACAAATACAACAAGTCTTCATCACTTGTTTGCTTTTCCTTTGCCCTTACTAGTGGACGGCTCATCAACTCTTTCAACTTTAGCTGCAATATTATTATGCAAGGGTGAGCAACAATTGCCCAGTAAGTAACACAATAAAAACAATAATAATAACATGCGAAATAATCAACGGATATTGAATAATAGAAGATTCAGTTTTTGAGTCAAGAATATAAGACAAGATTCAAAAGAACGTCTGAGGGTCTTAAGACCACGAACTATGTCCCAGGTTATCAAGTATTTCTACTTTAAACCTTTAACAGACGTAAGACTATATGTACCTTACTTCTCGTACTCAGGGGGATCAACCCTTTATACCATGTATGTGCACAACATCTAAACGCTAACGCGTAAAATAATCCCCTATATAAGGGTTGTTCATCTCGGTTTGACATCAGAGTCCGCACCGAAGGAAGTTTGGTTTGGATTTACTTCAATAACGTATCTAGAATTTAGAACGCTCATCAACTATGGACTAGTCGAATCAATAAGGGTTCACTAGTCAATCAAAGTTCAAAAGGTGTAATTGATATTCGAGAATCAAAGACCACATCTCGCAAAAGGTACAATTAGATAAGTTCTGTATAACTGAAGTATTACAAAGAGGAAATTAAAACGTCTCATTGAATCCATGAAATTGAATGGAATAGAAATAATAACTTTCTCGAGTAAGTAATAACATTCAGAAACATATATGATAAGAAAATTAAGTTCAGGAACTTGCGTAATTGAAATCGAGGTATTATTACAAAGCTTGCTTTCAACGAAATAATAGATCAAGGGTACTTGCGTAAACATAAAAAGTAAGGATAAGATACTTGTCTCGTGCATAGATTACAAATTAAAATTCACGTTCTTTAATCAACCTATACATTACGTTTATAAAACAGTAACAATAATTAGTTACAGTATTATAAACACCTCAGGATTCATTCTCATCAAATTTTCATTTTAATATCTCAATTGTCACTGGATAATCAATGGGTATATACTTACCACTCATTACAGTATTTTAATATTCATTTTATACATTAGCCTAAGCTTTAGGTATGTCTACGATTTCATACTATGATCACAAAGAAAGAATAAAATTTTTTACTCTCTTCTTTTTACTCTTTTTTTTCCACCGTCGGGGGGGGGGGGGTAGGTTTCTTCACAAAATCCTCGTCGGGGCGAGCTTACCGCCGGGGGCGAGAAATGTAGTTCATTTCTATCGCCGGGGCGAGAAATGTAGTTCATTTCTACCGTCGGGGCGGTGGACCTGAAAGTCAATTCCTGCAGTTCGCGAAGAACACAAAAAAATACCAAATTTGGCCAAAGTTTTTATAATTAACCGATTAAATTACTACCCATTCATCATATATGTTATGAAATCAAAACCCAATACATACACAGTGATTTTGACATCACAGACAATATAAACAACCAATTAAAGGCTAAAATTTTAACTGTTCCTACTTTATTATCAAGTTTTGATACAGTTAACAAAATCAATCATTGTAAATTCGTTTCTTGACCAATTCAATCCGTTTAACTCTTGTTTTCTTCGTTTTTACATGCATAAACATAATTAGTCATCAATTAATATGCAAAACAAACGTCAATTTCCTACATTCAAACCATGTTCGTACACAACTACTCTGTAAATTCCAAAACACTAATATAAACATGATTTCATGGATTTAATTATTCTAAATCACATATAATTCATATAAAACACATTTATGCATGCTTACAACTTCTAACATTAATTTTATTAACAATTAAACCCTAAAACTTTCTTTACAGAAAACTTGAAATATACTTTCATGGAATAAAATCTCATCAGAACATAAATTAAAGTCTAAAATCAAGGAATTACCTTGATTAGTACTTGGATTGTGCAACAATTAGATGAAACTTCTTCTCAATTCTCTAATTCTTGTCAAATCTCTCTCTTTTTCTCTCTGTAATAGCTATTAAGAACTGATGAAATAAAACACGTATAATATGAAACAGGCAGCATGGGTGTCAGTTAATCCCATAATGAATTAACTGACTCCAACCTCCCTTAAGGCTTTGTTTGGTTAACACATTTATTCCCCCTTCTAGCTTATTTTAATAAATAGTTTATAATATAGTTCATGTCACATATTTAAATTAATTAAATAATCTCATTTAAATCAATTAAATAAAATAGAATAATTCTACATTAAATCACATAAGCACATAAATAAAATTTTTCTTTAGTAATAATGACAAATTTTAAATCTCTAATTAATTATTAAATTAATTAGAAATAACATTATGCTTATCTAAATAATGTATTTAATCAAATAAACTCAATTAAACACATACTTTGAATATAAAAATTCTCCACATCAATTTAATTAATGTAACACATATAATTAAATTAAACTACCACAATTTCATCAATTAATCAATTAATTCAACAATCAACTCATCGAAAAATATTTATTCAATTCAATAAATATTTAATTAAATTACAAAATTCTCGTTCGTCACACTCAACCCGAGCCAGACCCAAGCCAATAATAGAGGTAGAGGCTCACATTGAGAATGACCCTGAGGGGGTATTAAGAGACAAACCTATGGTGGATCTAGGAAGTGATTATGATGAGTATCCAGAGATGTAACTGAATGAAGAGAAAGAGGAAGATCCAAGGAGGCTCATATAGAGCCAGAAGAAGGGGCAGAAGAAGAAAAAAAGAGAGTAGAAGTCGCAGTTGGTAAAACATCAGTTGAGGTGCATACTCTGAATGATAGGATATTTGTCTTGGAGGGAATATAGAAGGTGAATAGATTATTAAATAGTTAAATAGTAGTGGCATTAATTGAAGTGGTAGAGGAACGTAATGAGTTGAGGGTGCAAGTCGATAAGACAATAGCCGAATGCAGTGTATCACATGAAGCTCTGAATAAGAAAGGGAACAAAGAAATGGACTAACAGTAATCCAAGAAATTCTGGAAGCAAGCAGGGAGACCTAAATAAAACGGTCGAACAATGCAAGAAATGTGGCATACATCACACGAGAGCGTGTTTGAAAGGAAAGAATATGTGTTACAATTGTGGGCAAAAGGGACATATCTCTCCTCATTGCCCCAACCCAAAGAAAGGGGTGTGTTTTAACTGTGGAGCATTATAGCACCGAGCAAGAAATTGTTCGATGAAGAGGATAGAAGGAGGAAGTGGAAAGAAGTAAGATAAAGTCCGAGATATGGGACCTTTTGTAATAATTAAGATAATAGGCGAGATAAGATAAATACCTTATGAACAAAGTATAATAGACAATATATATATATATATATATATATATATATATATATATATATGGGATATCTTTTGTAAGTCCCAACTTTGTATAAGTTATGGAATAGTTTTTGTGAATCCCATCTTTTTGTAAGCAATAGAGGGATGTATATATAAATAGTTGAAACTGTAAGTTGTAAGAACTAAGAAGCATATTAATATAAGAATATTATTTAAATATACTTTGATATGTGTATGTGTTAGCATTAAATAAGAATGCTTTAAAATAAGAAATGAAATAATAATAATATATTTCATTAAACAAAAAATGCCGCCGAGAGGTAGGCCTAAGAACACCTAGAACACAAGAAGAAATAGAAAACGAAAATGAGTATAGGGATCAAGAAAACCCTATACAACAGTGTATAGATTGGTTAATAGGCACTTTTGATAAATAAAAAAACCCGCCGGAGTAAAATATAAATCCTCTAGCTGTGCAAATAGCAAGCTTCATCAAGGATTTCAGGATAGGAGAACCACCGCATCTATAAAGGCTCAACCATGGATTTAAGACATAAGAGAATGCATTTATTTTGCCAAAATTGGAGAGGAGCAAAAGTCTGCATTTTGCTACCTTGTGTTGAAGGGGGAAGCCAAGTTCTAGTGGGAAGCCAACCAGAATAGGGTTGAAGAGGGAGTTTTCGCTTGGGATCGGTTCAAGGAGTTATACTTCGAGAACTATTTGAGTATGCAGAGTTAAAAGGAGATACAGTTTTTAGATTTAAAACTCGGGGATATGGCAGTGCCCCAGTACGCTACCAAGTTCAATGAACTGGCTAGGTTTGTTCCACATTAGGTGGACATAGAAGAGAGAAAGACTAAGAGGGTTGAGCAGGGCTTGAAACCCTGGCTCTACAATAAAATTTAGGTAATTCAAAATTCCATTGAAGATATTCATAGGAATTATTATGTCAAAATTAGAGGAAGTAAGTTATCAGTAAATTTAATTCTGATTAAAACTTAGAAAATTAGATGTAATTTTTTTATATTGATTGTTTAACCACGAGGCAATGTTAGATTGCCAGAAGCAGTTAGTAATCCTTAAGACTTAGAAGCAGACTAAGGTAGTATTGTAAAGTAGTAAATCGCCAAGACAATCTCGTTGTTTAACGATAAGGCAAACTAGAAGGTTGTTAAGGATTGGATGTGTGGGATATTTAGCGTACGTAGTACATACCCAACGAGTAAGGGGTAGAAATGGGTTAGATACCTATAGGAAGAGAATTCACAGATGTATTTTCGGATGAATTATCAGGTCTTCCACCAGGTAGGGAGATCGAACTCGTTATAGATGTAGTGCCTGGGGTGACACCTGTTTCGAAGGCACCATATAGAATGGTGCCAGTAGAGATGAGGGAGTTAATGACTCAATTACCGAAATTATTAAATAAGAACTATAATCAACCGAGTGTGTCTCAATGGGGAGCACCAATGTTATTAGTTAAAAGGAAGGATGGATCGTTAGGACTTTGTTTCGACTACAAGGAGTTGAACAAAGTTACAATTAAGAATAAGTATTCGTTGCCCAGGATCAACGATCTTTTTAATCAGTTGAAAGGGGCAAAATACTTTTCTACGATAGATTTAAGGACGGGATATCACCCATTAAAGGTGAGAGGAGAGGACGTACCTAAGACGACATTCAGAACTCATTATGGCCATTATGAGTTTCTTGTGATGTCGTTCGGGTTGACGAATGCACCACCCACATTTATTGATCTGATGAATAGAGTATCTAGATAAGTTTGTAGTAGTCTTCATTGATGAAATTATGGTCTATTCTAAGACGTAGGAGGATCATACTAAACATCTAAGGTTAGTGAAACACTAAGGAGGCAGAAGTTTTGCGCGAAGTTCACAAAGTGTGGAATCTAGCTAGAAAGAGACCAATTTTTGGGACATATAATCGAGAAGGATGAAATATATATAAGATCCGGTGAAGGTGGAGGCGGTAATCGGTTAGGAATAGCCGAACGCCGATAGAAGTGTGTAGTTTCGTAGGGTTAGCGGGCTACTATCGGAGATTTATTCAAGATTTTTCGAAGATAGCTACCCCGTCGACCCATTTGATGAGGAAGACGGTGAGGTATGTATGAGTGGAGAAGTGTGAGGAGAGCTTTCTAGAGCTCAAGAAGAAATTAAGTGAGGCACCTATATTATCCTAATTTGATGATGCATGAGTTTGGGTAATGTACAGTAAGGTCATTGCGTACGCGCCATGACAATTAAAAGATTATGAGAGGGGGTACCCTACTCATGACCTCGAATTGGTAGCAGTGGTTTTTGCCTTAAAGATTTAGAGGCATTATTTATATGCTGAGAAATGTGAGATATACACGGATCACAAAAGTCTGAAATATATATTCACACATAAGGAGTTTAATATGAGGCAGAGGAGGTGGTTAGGATTAATAAAAGGTTAAGACTGCGAGATTCTATATCTCCCAAAGGAGGCGCATGTAGTGGCTGATGTCTTAGGAAGAAAGGGTCGGGAGAAGTTTTCGATGTTAACGACTCAAGATGAGCTAATAACAAGAGATGGCTAAAATGGAGTTAGAAGTTAGATTTTCGAAAGAATCGGGAGAGAAATTATTTTCAAGGGAGACTCGTCCAACTACATTGGACAGAGTAAAGGAAACACAACTTAGAGATGCGGAGTGTGAGGGGACGCTGCAAATAACGGTGGGAAGTGATAGGTACCAGTGTGAGGTGTTGTCCGTTTACGGATATGAGTCATATGTCCGAAAGGGAAGAGGATAAGTATAAACTCGATAATAAGGGAGTAATAAGATTTGAAAGAGGAATTTGGGTACCGTCAGTACCAGAGTAAAGGAGGAAATTTAGCAAGAGGCATATTGTTCGAGGTTCTCAATGCATCCCAGTAGCACGAAGATGTGAATCTAGACCTTCGACAACATTTTTAGTCGTCGAACATGAAGATAGAAGTCGCGGAGTGCGCTAGCAGGTGTCTAACTTGTTAGAGAGTCAAGACCAAATATCAAAGACCAAGTAGGTTATTATTATAATCGTTAGAGATTCCAGAGTGAAACTGAAAGCATATCACGATAGATTTCGTGGTAGGACTTCCAACGATGCAAAAAGAATACTACAATATATTTAGTGGATCGATTGACTAAATCGGCATATTTGTTTTAGCTGATTAAGATTAGGTTTAATCTAGACCTATGTGCTAAATTTTATGTTAATTAAAGAAAGGCAAAACTAATGATTTTTTTACTGTATTTGGCACATTTTACTTAATACACCATTAAACTTTTAATTTTTCAAATTACACCATTAAATTAATTAATATTTTCAAATTGGGTCATTCCGTTACAAAAATTAGATGGACGTTAAATCTGAGAATCAAACTCTCAACATGAAAGTATGTTTCCTATTTTTCTCATACTAATCTACCTAAATATCTTGATTTGATGTGTTTCGGGGAGTTTTCCTAAAGCAGAGTATAGAAAAGGGACTTTCTTGGAGATTAATTTCTAGATTTAAGGGTGAAGTAAAGTAGAGTATAGAAAATTGACTTTCTTGGAGTTTTTCTAAAGCAAAGTACAGAAAATTGACTATGAAAAAGAGTAAAAATAAAAATTGAGAGTTTAATTCCTAGATTTAACGTCCATCCAATTTTTGTAACGGAATGACCTAATTTAAAAATATTAATTAGTTTAATGGTGTAATTTAAAAAATTAAAAGTTCAGTAGTGTATTAAGTAAAACGTGCCAAGTACAGTGGGAAAATTATTAGTTTTGCTATTAAAGAAATTATTTCAAGACATGAAGTGCCAGTTTCAATTGTGATGGATCGGGATTCGCGTTTCACGAAAGGAGGACGATTTAGACCCTAGAAGATATGCTACGGGTGTGCGTTATGGATTTTAAAGGGAGTTGGGACGACCACCTACCTTTAGTAGAATTTGCTTATAATAATAGCTATCACGCAAGTATCAGCATGTCGCCTTACGAAGCGTATAAACAGGAGAAAGTGTAGAACGCCACTGTGCTGGGACGAGGTAGGGAACTAGGACCAGAATTGGTACAATAGACTGTTGAAATTGTTAAGTTCATATGTGCACAACTAATAACGACTCAAGATCGACAGAAGAAGTATGCGAATCAGCATCGCCATACGCGAAATTATGAAGTCGACAACTATGTATTTTTGAAGGTGTCTCCCTGGAAAGGGAAAATATGATTTAGGAAGAAAGGGAAGCTAAGTCCGAGATTTATAGGACCGTTCGAAGTATTAAGAAAGGTAGGAGAGGTGGGTTACGAAATAGCCTTATCCCCTAAGTTAGAACACATTTATAACGTGTTTCATGTGTCAGTATTCCGACCACATAAGCAAAGATTATAAGCATGTAATAGAATATGAACCTATACAGGTTGAAATAGACTTAACATATGAAGAAGTTCCGATTCAGATAATTGATAGGAAAGAGCAAGTCTTAAGAAGTAAGATAATACCTTATGTAAAGGTTAATTGGAGGAACCACAATGCCAAAGAAGTAACGTGGAAACTCAAAGATAAGATAAAGAAAAATTATGCCCATCTTTTTGTGTAAGCTTGTGTCGTGATTCTGGGGACAGAATCCTTATAAGGAGGGAAGAATGTAACGATCGTGAATCGTACTTAGCCTTGTAATTAGGGTTTTATGAATATTATTGAATAAAATTAGTTTTTATAGATATTATTTTATGTTATATGGTTAAAGGGACGTATTATGACGTAGATTGTGTTTATCTGATAGAAATTACGAATTAGGGTTTCAAAGGCGAAAATAAAATTTTTCACAAAAAAAGATGTAAAAACACTATTCACGTAAAAAAGGTTTTACATTTTTTCGAAATTTCAAATGATGCCCTAGTGTTTATATGATGTCACGAGACGTAATCTCTAATAAAAATCCAAAACAAAAAACGCGATTTTTCGGCTAATCGAACGAATTACGAAAGTCAACCAAGGACTAATTTAATTATCAAACCGTTGGACTTTGTTATCGGGGGCCCAATAGAAATTAATGTAGGAGGCCAAAGAATAATTTAATCAATGCTCAAACTAAATGTGGTGGAGGCCCAAATAATGGCCCAAACTAAGCTTAAACTAAGCCCAAACCAAAAGAAATCAAGATGGGTCAAAGGTGGATCAATGGGTGGGTTAAATCAGATGAAATGTCGGTGAAATGAAACTCAAATGAGAGACCAAGTGGGGATAGAAAATCTGGCCATTGGGTGGCTTCTTGAGGAAGCTAGCCATCCCATCCCCCATGTTTTAACCTTAGTTAGCTTAACTTAGACCATGGTTAGGTTAACCTAGGGAGTGGTTAGTAAAAGTTGTCCAAAGGACCATTATACTTGAACTCTTGACAAACCTATAAATAGAAGCTCATTCCTTCTTCATTTCTTACCAATTCACCAAAACTAAGAGGAGAAACTCTAGTAATATTGAGAGAGAAAGAGAGTGGTCAGATTTAAGAAAGAAAAAGAAGGAGAAGATTTAGCCAGTAATCATATTCATCTAGCAAGAACAAGCAAGAACAAAAGGTAAAAACCCTAAACCCTAAAACTCTTTTAAGTTTCATGTATTTATATTGAAGTGCCTTATTGATGGATGTTGTTGTGCTAAAGATCATAAAAGATCTTGGTGGTATAAGGATGATGACGTTAGTGGACTACAAACACCGGTAACATACAAGATAAGTGAAAACATAATTAAGGTAACGAACCAAACCTATAAAAGAATGAAAAACATAGTTATTTATTGTTTAAATGGATTAGCATAAAGGTTAGTCTGTAAGATATAATTAAAATTGGGAAATAAGGAAATATACATGCGGGAGTTACGAAAATGTTCCAAGTAGAATAAAGTAAATATATGATATAACGAAGTTAAGGTTAAATGGTGAAAATCCTAGGTTGGTAAGACTTTCAGGCCAATCTTACGAGTAATTAACGCTTCCAGAAAATAGGCATTTTCTGGGGATTTAGTAGTTCATAGAAAACGTGAGTCGTAGGCTCAAGAACGAGCTCAATCCAACTTCGGATGAGCGAGTTACGATCGACAATTTGAAAATTCGACGTTGAAAACGTCATTTAGCGAAAACTAGCTCACGAAGGATTTTTTTAGCCAATTTTTAGGCTTGTTAGAGAATCAGAAAAATTATTCCATCCAGAAAAAGTTGTAGAAGGTATTACGAGCTAGAAAATGGCTCAAGAACAAACTCATTCCAATATCGGATGAGGAAGTTATGACGTTGCGAAGTAGGTACGATGAAAACTGCAGAATGTTAACATTTTCGGGCAAAGTGTGGCCTGTATACCAGCGCCTAGGCGCTGCCCATAGGCTTATTTTGAGCACCTAGGCACCCAAAGTCAGTAGGCACAGAGTAGGGTTGTCATGGGCAGCCGAGCGTCGGGTGTTCGCGCGAGCGACGTGCAATGTTTCTAACACTTATTTATATCATTCTAAGTTATAAAAGACAAAGTTTATGAAACGTAAAATACTTAACATTAATCAAAGGGTATTAGGCAAATGGTATGGGCATCCTAAGTGTACACAAGGACATGTCATTTTGGCATTCGCGTAAGGTAAATCTGGCGTACGATGTACGAACGTCGAAACGCCAAGCCAAGTATTAATAAACTTAAGTGTTCTGAACCTAATGAAACGGAAACTATAAAATATGGACTAGAGTTAATGTAAACCAATATATGGGGTCTCTTGTGTGCCTAATTGGTGTGTCATGGTTAATATAAATGTGTAGGACGTTTGAAGCACGAATTAGCGTAAACTTATAACGGACGCTTAAGACAAGTTTTCTAACCTTGTGCAATTATTTTTGTGTGCAAGTTTTTATGTTCATTCGACTACGCTCTTATGAATATTTTGAGACGTTTTGTTGTTCAAATTTACTCAATACTTAGATATTGTGTAAATTCCTAGACTTATACAAATATTTTAGCATTTGTACAAGTGTTCAACAATATCATGTTATGTATTGTTAAAGCTTTAAAAGTTCGATTATGCATGAATTGTTTAAGAAGTACGTCGATGCAATTTGATTCGGCTAGACATATTTTGAAATGTTTTATCGATTTAATATTGAATCTTTGAAATATTATAAATGTAAAGTAGAGTCATCCAACCGAATTATTTTGGTTAGGATTCCAAGGCATGTATGAGATGAATAACACTAATTTTTTTATCGGATATTCTGGCAGACCACGAAGAGGTCAAAACAAATGTATATTGCCGTTCAGTATGTAGTGTTGATCAACATAGAGTACACATGGCTGATCACCCTCCGTGCCCGTAAGCCAAGACGGTTCACGGTTGAATTACTGATGAACCTTTATGAAAAGAAAAAGTTCAAGGCCTTTATGACCACTCTGTATGTCATTTCAAAAATGTTTTAAACGAAAGTAAAGTATTATTCTTGTTTATTCGGAATATTTTACAACTATATATTGTTCAGTTGTTGAAGAAATATGATATGATTCTTTATTTTGTTGTTATTTAACTGTTATACTTGCTGAGCAATTAAATATTTATCCTTGCTTTAAATTAAATGTTTTCAACGAAGTTAGAACGTGCCGAGAGTTCTCATGAGGACAAAGGCTAAAGGAAAAGTTACAGAATAGAGGATTATATATATCCGATTATGTAATAAGTTTTAAATTATATGAATAATGTAACATTATACCATATGTAATAGTTTATTATTATATTGTATAATAGATTAAAGGTCTTAGAACATGGGATTTAGAGTAAGACATATTGTAATAACTTAGTAATTATATTTATGTCATTATTATTCTGATAAATGGTAGTACCGTGGAGCATTGGACCCGGGTTTGAAGGTACTCGAATTTGGGGGCGTCACAGAAGAAGTTTCTGGCAGCCTTCTAAACAAAAATGGGTTCAAACTTGTATTTGAGGCTGATAAATATGTATTGTCAAAGGGAGGTGCATTTGTTGGAAAAGGGTTATTTGTATGAGGGGATGTTCAAACTTAATATTAATAATAAAATAAGTATTTCTGCTTATATTGTTGAGTCTTCTGCTTCACTTTGGCATAATTGTTTAGAACATGTTAATTCTAGAAGAATGCATGATATGGTACAATTAGATTTACTTCCTAAAATTGATAATTATATGAATAAATGTAGAACTTGCATGTTAACTAAGATTACTAGAAAACCTTCTAGTGTTGAAAGAAATTCAAATATATTAGAGTTGATACATAGTGATTTATGTGATTTTCACGCTACACCATCTTTAGGAGGAAATAAATATTTTTTGACTTTTATTGACCATTATAGTAGATATTGCTATGTTTATCTTCTAAATTCTAAAGATGAAGCAATGCATTATTTCTCTATCTATAAAAATGAAGTGGAACTTCAATGCAATTTCAAAATTAAATGTCTAAGAATTGTTAGGAGTGGGGAGTATTATGATCCATCATTTTTTGAATAGGTGGGTATGGGAAGGAAAGAGTGATGCGAAAAAGGCATTATATATGTTCGTCAAGGTAGCTAGAGTATATGTTCTGTTTCTGCGGAGAACTTACTTTCTAAATAGATGAAGATGCATTGATTTGGTGCGGAAATTTAGCATGCTTTATGTGTTTCAGTGAAACCACAATTTCTATTATCTCTCTGGTAAGCAACCATTTTGGAGCTGCAAAAGTTTATTTGAAAATGCAGCATGCGTGATATGATGATATCTCTTAGAGCTATGTTTTCAACTTGAGAAAAGAAGGAAAAGGAAAAGAGGGTAAAAAGAAAACGAAGTCAAAGAAAAAGTCTATACCTCTAAAAGAAATTAATATCAACAAGTATTATGTTAAAGTAGCACAATGGAATTATTTAAATCTCCATTGTTTTTGGGATAATCCTTTCTTTAATCCCCCAAACTGTAGCTATTCTTCATTTTGGGCTCCTAACTATTATTTTATTTTTTACTTTTTATTTACTTATTTATTTATTTTTTTTGAGTATTTTGTCTTCCAACTGTCGTTAGTTACTAAACTATAGCTAGTTTTCACATTTAGTCCCCAAATTATAGTTGTTTTCATGTTTAATCCTCAAAGTACACTTATTTCTCAAGTTTAATTCATTCTAATTGTTCTATTTTTTGTGTTGTTGGATTGAGATTGCAGAAATAATAAAGTTTGACAACGAAATACTAATAAAAAGTAATTAGGGAATTAAACGTGAAAAACAACTATATTTGAGGACTAATAAAGATATTATCCTCCCCTATATATAAAATGTATATATGTGTGTGTGTATATATTATTTAACTTTATTTTTTCCTTGTATTTTGTTTTCATGTTCATAGCCTCAAGGGAAATATGTTTGGGGAATCAAGGAATGGCTTCTCATTTAATAAAGGTTAAGTGCCTCCATTTTCTGTATTCTATTATCTGTTTGTGTTTGGAGGACAATGTTCGTTTGAAACAATAATGGATGGAAATGGACTATTTGAATTAGTTGAATATTTTTATTCACTATTGTATTATCTAATTAGTCCTAGATTACAGTCTCAATCCATGCATATTTTCATTCCAAGTAAAATGCTAAGAATTCTAAAAGATTGAGACATGCCATATAAGAAGACTAGTTTATAGCCTACATATTTATAAAACCTATCATAGCATAATACAACATTCTAATCAGACAATGTGAAAATCAAAATAGTACATAACAACAAGATGTGAGTGGAAAATTTGAAGTTTGGATATATAGAACATAACTATCAAGTTACGGCGTAGAAGTCAACAGGATCTTCGAGCTTGGGGATCAAATAGTTGGCCAACTGTTACCACGTGCAGTGAATCTTGAAGTGGAGGCTTTTCCTTAGTTAGCTGCAAAGAAACTTGTTTCATGTTAGGCCTACATTCTGGACTTAGATGTAAACAAGCAAATACGAGTCTCGCAACAAAAACTATTTCCTCTGCCACTTCATTGGTAGGGGGTGAGAGGCGTTGGTCCAACAAGTCTGTCAATAGTACACCACAAGCAGATGATGATGAAAGATATGAGATGTCATCACTCGGATGCCTTCCTGTAATCACTTCTAGTAACAACACTCCAAAGCTATAAACGTCGATTTTCTCGTTTACTTCCACTGTGTAGGCTAATTCTGCAATACATAAACTAATCATGTAAAAAAATGTATGAGAAAGGAAGTTGTGGGTTTATCATTTCTATTATTTAAAATGATTAATATGCATTCCTTCTAGTCTTTTTATAAAATAAGTTGTATCATATCTATTATCAAAAACTTGAGTGAAAAACTCCAGTTCCTTATTTCTTAAATTTTCTAACATTAAATAATTCTAGTATACAAATATGGTATAAAGCTACAAAGAAATGTACCTGGAGCCGCATAACCTAAAGTCCCAGCAAATGAACTCCAATTAGATGAGTCTGACTTTAAAAGCTTCGCCGTGCCAAAATCAGAAATGCGAGCCTCAAAATCAACATCTAACAATATATTCTTACTTGATATGTCTCGGTGAACTATTTGAGGCGAGCACTCATGGTGCATGTATGATAAACCATTAGCCACACCTCTAACAACTTTGAGCCTATTTTTCCAATCAAGTTGTATTGCTTCTTCACTGTTGCTTAATATTTTACCCAAGCATCCCCCTTCAAGGAACTCGTAAACTAGGAACGAGTGCAGCGTATGCGAACAGAAACCGTAAAGCTTAACGATATTACGATGTCGAATTTCTGTTAATACACGAATTTCACTTGTAAAACCTTTTAGATTCCTTAGGTCCCCATCTTGTGATGGAAAAAACTTTTTCACAGCTACAACTTGACCATTTGGCAGCTCAGCTTTGTACACCACACCATAACCTCCCTCACCAATGATGTACATGGAGTTGAAATTTTCTGTGGCCTCAATGATGTTTTCATACACCATCTTCCCATCATAACTCCATATTGTGAACAAATTTACATTTTGGAAAACTCTTTGGTCATCTGTTTTGCTCTTTGGCACCATATAAAAATAAAAATTCATGCCACCAAATATCAACAAAAGAAACAGAGCGCTCAAAAGAGAAAGTGTGACAGAGATCACTATACGTACATTTTTTCTCTTTCTAACATTGGCTCCATTGGGACAGGGCGTCAAACCAGGAACATTTCCACACAAGCCTTTGTTATGTTCCAGTGAAGATAAAGGAGCTTCTTGAAAAGCTTTGATGTTGGGAAGAGGCCCCTGAAACTGATTATAGGATATATCAATAGATGTCAAACTCAATATTCCATGGAAAGTCGATTCAATAGAACCAGAGATCTCATTATGTGAAAGATTCAAATTCACTAGTTTCCCTAGCTCTCCAATTTGTCGTGGTAGCACACCCGTCAACAAGTTTTGACTAAGGTCCATATTTTCTAGATTTATCAAGTTACCTACTTCATACGGAATACCCTTCTGAAAACTATTCATGCTCAAATTCAAGCTCTGAAGATTCATGCAATCGCATAATTGTTTTGGAATCGGACCGCTCAAATTATTCTTTGCAAAGTTAAGATTCCATAAGTTGGACAACAAGCCAATCTCAGGAGGAATATAGCCAGAAAGGTTATTGTCTTGTAGCTTAAGGTCAAATAATGACCTTATATTTCCAAAACTTTTGGGAATTTCACCAGTTATATGATTTGATGAGAGATCAAGTCGAACTAACTGAGTTACTTTGCCAAACTCGGGCGGTAGCGTTCCAGTGAGGTAATTGTTGGCTATCTTTAATGTTTTAAGATTCTTGCAGAGACCCCATTTTAGTGACAAATCACCATAAAACCTGTTATTACTCAAATCAATATGGTCCAACTTTGGGTACACGCCAAAATCTTCTGATATATTTCCTGTAAATTGGTTTCCATCAAGCCTAAGTCTGTATAAGCTTGTACAGTTCTTCAAGCTTATTGGGATAGGACCTGTGAAAAAATTGGTACTTACACTTGAATTTTCAAGTAATCCACCACGACATATATTTTGGGGTAGATGACCTGTGAGCATGTTGTTAGATATGTCAAATTCTTTTAGATATGTAAGATTATTCATTTCTGGAGGAATGGAACCAGTGAGGTCATTTGTGAATAATCTTAGGTCAACGAGGGATTTCAACTTCCCCAAACTTGAAGGTATTGATCCCGTGAGATTGTTGGTATGCAAAGACAATTTCTCAAGAGAACTGAGCATACCAATTTCTTGCGGAATGGAACCACTGAGTTGGTTCGAATACATGGAGCAGATTCTAAGGTTTGTGAGCAACCCTATTTCAGATGGAACCTTCCCGAAGAGATTATTTTGGAACAAGTAGAGTTCATTGAGGGACTTAAGCATACCTATCTCTTTAGGAATAGTGCATGTGAGTTTATTTTCAAAGAGAGAGAGATATGTTAGGTTACCCAAGCTCCTTATGGTGGACGGTATTAATCCGGTGAGATTGTTGATTTGCAAAGACAATTCCTCAAGAGAGCCGAGCATTCCGATTTCTTGCGGAATGGAACCACTAAGTTGGTTCGAATACATGTAGCAGATTCTAAGTTTCGTGAGCAACCCTATCTCGTGGGGAATGGGACCACTGAGTTGATTTTGAGACAAGTCAAGTTCAGTGAGAGACCTTAGCTTCCCTATCTCTTTCGGGATAGAGCCTACGAGTAAATTTTTATAGAGATAGAGAATGGTTTGGTTGCCCAAGCTCCCTATGGTAGACGGTATTGATCCGGTGAGATTGTTGATTTGCAAAGACAATTCCTCAAGAGAGCTGAGCAGTCCAATTTCTTGCGGAATGGAACCACTGAGTTGGTTCAAAAACATGTAGCAGATTCTAAGTTTTGTGAGCAACCCTATCTCGTGGGGAATGGAACCACTGAGTTGATTTTGAGACAAGTCAAGTTCAGTGAGAGACCTTAGCTTCCCTATCTCTTTCCGGATAGAGCCTACGAGTAAATTTTTATAGAGATAGAGAATGGTTAGGTTGCCCAAGCTCCCTATAGTAGACGGTATTGATCCGGTGAGATTGTTGATTTGCAAAGACAATTCCTCAATAGAGCTGAGCAGTCCAATTTCTTGCGGAATGGAACCGCTGAGTTGGTTCGAAAACATGGAGCAGATTCTAAGTTTTGTGAGCAACCCTATCTCGTGGGGAATGGAACCACTGAGTTGATTTTGAGATAAGTCAAGTTCAGTGAGAGACCTTAGCTTCCCTATCTCTTTCCGGATAGAGCCTACGAGTAAATTTTTATAGAGATAGAGAATGGTTAGGTTGCCCAAGCTCCCTATTTCAGATGGAACCTTTCCGAAGAGATTATTTTGGTACAAGTAGAGTTCATTGAGGGACTTAAGCATACCTATCTCTTTAGGAATAGTGCATGTGAGTTTATTTTCAGAGAGAGAGAGATATGTTAGGTTACCCAAATTCCCTATAGTAGTAGGAATAAACCCCATGAGACGATTTTCGCTCAAGTCAAGGCAAGCAAGAGACCTTAGCTTCCCTATCTCTTTCGGGATAGAGCCTACAAGTAAATTTTTATAGAGAGATAGAAGGGTTAGGTTGCCCAAGCTCCCTATGGTAGACGGTATTGATCCCATGAGTTTGTTGGCAGACAAAACCAATTCCTCAAGAGAGCTGAGCATTCCAATTTCTTGCGGAATGGAACCATTGAGTTGGTTCCCATACATGTAGCAGATTCTAAGATTTGTGAGCAACCCTATCTGGTAAGGGATAGTCTCGTAGAGTGAGTTGTCGGAAAGGTCAAGGCTTATGAGTTGTGGGAAGGATGAGAAATTAAGATGGTGAAGCGTACCTTTTAAACCGTAACTTGAGAGGTTTATATGGGATACATGAGTTTCAGCTTTGTTGCAACCAATCCCAGTCCAGTTATTGCAAGGGCTGCTTCCAACCCATGACGATAACGATTGGCTCCGATTGTCATCGAGGCTGGCTTTCCATGTCAAAAGAGCGGCTGCTTCATCTTCTAGTTGTAATTGTTTTGAAGAAGAAATGAGTAGAATGGCGACTATGAAAAACACATGTAAAAAATGGTGGTGATTTAGGTGTTTCATTGCTTATGTTTCTACAAGTATTAATTTTGAAGGGAAATGGTTTTGATGAAGGGAGGAGTGATTTTTTAGTGTTAGGATATGCAGTATTTATTTAAAAATTCAGATAACTGAAACATATTAATTGCCGTGCTACTCGGGTTTCCATGTTTGATTTTTCCTTGTGGTCCAGAGTACCCCGTGATGTTTCTGTCTTTAGTATTTCTTGGAATCTTACTTTAGAAAATGGTTCCTGACAGCTCTTGATAGAAATAGTCTCTCGGACTTACTAATTCAGTTTGTGTATTTAAATTAGGGTTAATGACAAAATTGTCCTTTCAAGTTTGGACGAAAATTAATTTGATACTCAAAGTTTGAGAATTTACAATCAACGTCTCTAAATATTTTAAAACAACAAAAGTGTCTCTTTTGGCCGCAAAACCCAATTATTCACTGGAAAATGTCACGTGTCAGGGAGAGAGGAGAGAGAAAATAATCAAAAAAAAAGATTTTTTTTCCTTTTTTCTTATTTTTTTTCCTTTATCAAATTTCTCTCTCTTCCCTCCTCCTTTTCTCTCTCCTCTCTCTTCTCTCTTCTCTTCTCTCTTCTCTTCTCCCCGCCTTCCCTCTTTCTCTCCTCCTTTTCTTTCTCTCTCCTGTCTCCTCTTTCTCTCTCTCTCTTCCCCTTCTTCCATTTACTTAATTAATTTGTATTTTAATATTTTATTTTAAATTGTAATAATTTTTTTAGTGTATATACTTGTATAAAATCATAATACATGTATGCATATATTTAAAATATATAATACATAAAAAAAATCAATGATAAGAAAACAAAATTAAAAACAATATCATAACTTACTTATAAAAAAATTAATTACAAAATAATAATAAAATCAAAAAATTAAATAGATTCTATTTGATAAAGAAAAAGAAAAAAAATAAGAAAAAAGAAAAAGAAACTATTTTTCTTTTTTCTGAAAAAATAATAAAAAGCAAAAAGAATAAGAAAAAAATAGATTCTTTTTCTTTTTTCTTATTTTTTTTGATTTTATTATTATTTTGCAATTGTTTTTTTTATAAGTAAGCTATGATCATGTTTTTAATTTTGTATTCTTATCATTAATTTTTTTATGTATTATACATTTTAAATGTATGCATACATATATTATAATTTTATACAAGTATATACACTCCAAAAAAGTATTAAAATTTAAAATAAAATAAAATAAATACCAATTAATTAAGTAAATGGAGGAAGAGGAGAGGAGAGAGAGAGAAAGAAAAGGAAGAGAGAAGGCGGGGAGAAGAGAGGAGAGAGAAAAGGAGAAGAGGGGGGAGAAAGAGGAGGAAGAGAGAGAAATTTGATAAAGAAAAAAAAATCTTTTTTTTTATTTTCTCTCTTCTCTCTCTTCTCTGCCTGATACGTGGCATATTCCGACGAATAATTGGGTTTTCCGACCAAAAAAAGACACTTTTGTTGTTTTAAAATCCTTAGAGGTGTTGATTGCAGATTTCCAAACTTTAAGTATTAGCCCTTTAAATTATAGTTTATGAGGTAAAGGTAAGTAAATAAAAATGAATGAAAAAAGTATAATAAAAAGAATTGATATCTCTAAAAGTGTATTTAATATTTGTATGTATATGTATATGATTTTTTTTTAAAATGTACTTTTTAATTTCATTTCTTTACTTTAAAATATTTATATAATTTTTTTAAATAAAATTTGGCATATACAATATATTAATATAACAATAAAGATGGGCATATGTTAACGTCATTTTTGAACAAATATATTCTTTACTTTTAGGCTATACTATTTTTAATATTGATAAAAAATTGCTCAAGAGAATAAAATTGGCCCAAAACCTTATTGCTATAACAATATTCAATATTATATGAATTATTATCACAATTAGTTATTGATATGTCTGTCAATCGATGTTAAAAAAATTCATTTGACATGATTTTTTGTAAAATATTATTTTATATTTATATACTCTCTATTTCAAAATTAAAGTATTCTTTGATTTTTTTGAATTTAATTTACGAAATCCTTAAATTTAAATTGAATTGATTTTAGTATAAACAACTATAATAATTAGAAATTAATTAAAAATTATTGTTAATTATTATATTTGTTTCTTCTAAAATTTAAATGAATTCATATTAATTTTGAATTTTATGATTTCACAAATGGACTTCAAAAATTCATTTTGTATCTCTTTTTGACACAAATAGTTTTAGAAAAGAAATTGTTTTGAGTATTACTACGAGCAAAGATTGGCATTTGATAAATACTTTGACGTGTATTGAAAAATCGTGTGTATAATTTAATTTTTACATGGACTTTAAATTTATATTAATTATAATAATTTGTTTATAAAGATTTTGGCCTCTCCCAATATAAAATGCTGGTGCCGCCACTATACTATATATATTTATATCGGCGGGCTAAAACATAATCACATAACAGTTCCATTCCTGTAAGGAATTTGCCCATGCACCCCTTTAGAGGATTAGTGGTGGTTACGCGTCTCAGTTATTCGTTATCACCGCTAAATCTTATCTTTATTTTTCTTTAAATCGCCACAAAATATAATTCACATAAGGTAAAATGTCAAATCTTGAACTAGATTTCAAAATACGCATAACAAATTTTCACCTTAACTTGGATTCTCCACATGCGAATTATCTCCTCCTCACAATGCACCAATATTTTCAAACCCGGACCGGTCATCGAATTGAAAAAGTTATTAGGTAGATGGGTCACTGGTTCAACCAATGATTGAACCGGTGACGTCATAAATATATAAAAATATATTATTAGTAATTAATAAGATTTTAAAAAATCTCATTTTTTATGAACTAAAATATAATAAAGTTGAGTTACAATATTACTAAAAGTGGTTAATTTTAATATTAAAAAAATTTTGGTACAAAAAAATATTTTTAAAAAAAGGTTCACCAGGTCAAATTAACGGATTTTACGGGTTGTACCCCCGGTTCGATCGATGGTCAATCGTTTCAATCCGGATTTTGAGCAAACTAGTTCAACCGAGCGAAATCGGACCACACAACCGGTTCCTGATTCAACCAGTGAAACTGATTGGTTCGGGCCAGGTTTCAAAACAATGCAATGCACATCATATGTACATTGATCAACATTAACCAAGTCCAAGCAATGGTCGAACTTGGCAACTGTCAAAGACTTTTTGTCGGCATATATCGGTAGGCTAGTCTACAGTACCAATCTTTAAAACCTTAAAGCATTATTTGTAATATTGTCTTGAAGAAAATGATATCTGACATCAATATACTTCGTATTCTCAAGATACATTTAATCCTTAATCAGACATGCATGTATAGTTATTTGACTATCACCATGGACAATAATAACTCCATATTCAATATTGATTTCACTAAACAAGTCTTTCAACCAAATAACTTCTTTCCATACCTCTATAATCGTCATATACTGTGTCTCAGTAGTGGACAAAGAAACAATCATTATTCTAGGCCAACAAGGATGGGAGAGTATGAAAACTCATAATGATTTTATTATATAATTTTCAATAGAAATAATACTACATCATTCCCAATATATAAACACGACTTTAAAGAGTTCTAAGGGAATTCAAATACCAAAGTAATTATCCTAAATTGAAAAACTCATTTATCTTAAATCTAATATATAATGAGATAAAATTACAATTATTTAAACTAACTAAAAATTGTAAAATACTCTAATAAGCAGGTATATCTGACCCTAACTTTGTAAGAATTTAAAAAAATGAAACGCTCGACTCCGGTCGTCATCTTTCCATGTCAAGTGAGGAAGGGATGAGTGATTTTTAGGTGTTCCATTACCTTATATATATTATTAGGGGGGAAACATGGTAATGGTTTAGGTGTTCCATTGACTTATATATATTAACTAGGGGCGAAACATGGTCATTGGTTTAGATGAAGGGATGAGTGATTTTTAAATGAAACAAATAAATTGCCCTGCTACTCGGTCGGTTTCCTACACGGGTGCTGATTTTTCTACATGCCGTGCAAAACCGTCAAGAGACTGCGCGCCCTACATGGTGTTTTACATGTATGGTGCATATTTTTCAATATAGTGCGATAATCATTATAGTTTTGAAATTATGGAGACCTTAAAAGCTTGATCGATATAGGGAGAAGACTGTTATATAATCATCATAGTTTTGAAATTAACTAAATATTGCGGTATATATAGGCACCACTAATGAACGCATTATTCATACTGAATAATTGACCAAGAGGGTAAAAAGTACTCGTATTCAATTATTCAATATTCACGATGATTATATAACAGTCTTTTCAATATGAATAATGTGTTCATTAGTGGTGCCTATATATACAGCAATATTTCGTTAGTTTCAAAACTATAATGATTATATAACCGTCTTTTCCCTATATCGATCTAGCTTTTAATTTTTGTGCGGGCAAAGCTAGCCATGACGTCACCAGTTCACATAGTGCTTTTCTTTTTTTTTCTTTTTTTCCCCTTCCAGTTTTGGATTCTTCATCTTGAATAATTGACCAAGTGGGTAAAAAGTGGTTATTAAATAGATTTTTGATTTTTAGTACCTTGAGTATTGTGCGGAGAGAATTTTTAGAGTTACTGTTTCGAGAACTTGACATTATTTTATAATTTGAACTCTTTCCATCTAGAATAATTTGTACACATCTCGTACTTTTTTAGTAATACTCTCATTATATTAATTTTTTAGTAATACTCTCATTATATTAATTTGTTTGTTTTATTAATTGTTCATAATTTGGCACTCTCTAAATTATTTCATTTATAGTCAAATTATCTTATTTTGCTTTGTTTTAGTCTTGATATTTTGAACTTTTGTACTCTTTTAGACTTGTTCATCATGCATAAAACTTTACTGATCTTTGTAGAATAGTAAATATTGTTATGTTATTTTAGAGATATTTTGTTGATGATTTGATTTGGTTCAACATATACAATTAGAACCATTTTGTTGGTTTGTATTGTATGTGTTGTGACATCATATCTTTGGTAGAGTAATCAATAGGGTATACTTGAACTATAACCATCTGTGAGGGTACCACAAGGATACTCTCTAGCCACTAAGGCACGACACCATCTTGGGAGGTGTGAGTGTGATCAATCACAGCGTCTCCATTTGTGCTCTAGTGGGAGTTGACTATTTTGTGATTATGATTTTGTTTTGGGAGGTGTATAAGTCAATCCTAGTTTTTTGTTTTGTTCTGCTTAATTTGGTGATATTTGTGCCTGATACACATTTTGATTTGCATGCATCTAGATACGCCCCCGGTTCAATGCGTGATTTGCCTATGTAGCATTCACTAGTAAAAAAAAGGATCCCCGTCCCCTTCAAACTGTTACTAAGGATCCACGTCCCCTTCAAACTGAATAAAGAAAAACTAGCTTGACATGTTTCTATGAACTCTCTGAATTTTATAAAACTCTCTCTATGATCTGATGATTGAATTCTAACAATTACAAGTATTTATAGATAAATATCTAAAGCCTAGAAGAATTCTAATCTAATTTTGCTTCGGAAGTCTTCACTTTGCAAGTATGGTAGGATTCTAAATCCTCTTTGATCTTTGAAATCCAGCTTTAAGTAGCTTCCTTATCATATTAAATTTTATTTCCAAATCCAAGTCTTCTTCTGTTTCCTTTTCTAGTTCGGCATCAATTTCCATATTTATCTTCAACTCAGATTCCATATCAAACTCTACTTCCCATAGTCAGAGATACTTTCCATGTATGATTGTAACTTCATCTCCAAATCCTGTTAGGAATCATATCTTTAAAGTTTAATGTTTCAAATCCTACTCAGAATTGGAAATCTGCATATCGACCAAAATCGTAGAGTATACACCGCACCAGCACTTATCGCGATCATAGAGTAAACCTCGGAATCGTAGAGTAACTAGCTGCCGAATAAACTTGCCAATCGTAGAGTAAAGAGTATGATGAGTGGGTTTTATACCTACGAATCAGGTATTGTTAGGCTTAATTATTGTGGTCTTTAAGTATTTTTAGTATTATTTTATTTGTTTTTGTGTTTATTTATTGTAGGTTGGAGCTGGAGGGGCAAAAGGGTAAATTTGGAGCTTAAAATACACCTAGTGGCATTTTTGTAAATTCCTGGGCAAGGGTTAGCGCCAGCAGCGCTAGGGCTAGCGCCAGCGGCGCTAGTTCATGTTTTTGGGTGCTAAAGTTCAGTTGAAGGAGGAAAAGGAAGCCAATTCTGAAGAGGATTCTAGTCTATATTGATCAAATAGTGAGAAGGAAACCCTAAGAATAAAACTTGGAGACTTTTAGTAATTTTATTATTCTACTTTTCTAGAGAGGAGATTTGTGTGTGGATTACTTTTGTTCAAGCATTGGATTTTGATGTGGGTTTAAGCTTACTTTGGAATTTTATTCACAATTGGGTTTGATCAATCTTCTTCTTCTTTATTCAATTGTTTGTTAATTTTCCATGTGTAGATTTGATCCCATGATGGCTTTTGGTTCAGACATGAACTAATCTCCATTATGGGATTCTAACAGATTTTAATATGTAGTTTAATTACAGTCTTGATTATTAGCTTGTTTTATATATCATAAGGAATTTTTATCATGATTGTTTTGCACGTATGAATGCTTGATCATCATTCGATTTCAGTACTTATATGGAATTGAAAAACAACATATAAGTATGGATTGTAATCATGATAGCTTGCGAATATGAGGCTTAATTGGATAGCTTAATATTTTGTGATTCAGATAGAAATATACTGTTTCACCGTAAGAGTTAAAATAAGGACTTGTGCTTAAACTCAATATAATTGCAATTTCACATCGAAATATAGTGATTTTGGTTATAGTGATGATTACATGGTGTCTATCAAGTATGGATATTATGTAAGTAGGTCATAATACATTGACAAATGGTTATGTCTATTTTAGTGTCCTTGGCTACTTTTCTGTGATATGTGCACTTACTAGCATGATAGTGATAATTAGATGAACTATTAAATGAAGTTAGGATCCCATTAATTCCAAACTTGATATATTTCGTTAGTATTTGCATGTTTAGTTATTAATTGATATAGAAATAATTTTACCACCAAAAGTAAGTCAATAGTTTAGGTAAATAAATATAGTGGTAGAACTGATGCATAGTGATTTAATTTAATCCTTTCTCTGTGGGACGATACTCTACTTCCTCTGTATTACTTGTTGACCACGTCTACTTGCGTGAGTTAGAGCTATTTTATTAAAGACTAAAAAAGAGGCAACAAGTCTTTGGCGTCGTTGCCAGGGACAGGCGTTAGAGTTTTATTATTATCATCAGTTTTAAGCTATATTGTTTGACTTAGACAAATCTAATATTTTCTCATTTCTATTTTTATTATTGTTTTGGTTTCAGGTACTTGTAGAATTTTTATGCACACACGATCATCCAACTCAGAATTAACACCAGCTCAGGATAATATTGAAGGAAGAGGTTGGAAAGCAAGAGTGCGTAGGAATTTGCAAGCACAGTTAGAAAGAACTATTCCGAAGATAGCGGAGGAACAAAGAATTGAGCAAAGAGAGGAACATAAAGCTTTGAGGGACTATTCCATGCCAAACATCACGGGATTGCAGTCTAACATAGTCAGACCGGCAATAGCAGCAAATACCTTTGAGATTAAACCAGGAACCATTCAAATGGTGTAGAATTCGGTCCAGTTTGGGGGTGCTGCTACAGACGATCCTAATGAGCATCTTTTGAGTTTCATTGAAATTTATGATACATTCAGATACAACGGAGTGACGGAGGATGCCATTCGACTAAGACTATTTCCATTTTCATTAAGGGATAGAGCAAGAAGTTGGCTCCATTCTTTGCCTGCAGGATCAATTACTACATGGGAGGACCTAGCACAAAAATTTCTAGCTAAGTTTTTCCCAATGGCTAAAACTGCAAAACTAAGGACAGCAATTTCTCAATTTGAGCAACAACAGGGTGAGTCCTTATACGAGGCTTGGGATAGGTACAAGGAGATGCTAAGGAAGTGTCCACACCATGGGATGCTAGATTGGATGGTGATCAACACATTTTATAATGGATTGGGATGGCAGTCTAGGCAGATGGTAGATGCAGCTGCGGGTGGAGCTTTAGGGGCAAAGAGCTATGACGAGGCTTATAACCTTATTGAGACTATGGCAGCAAATGATTTTCAAAATCCTACAGCCAGAACGTCACAGCCCAGAGTTACAGGTTTGTTGGAAGTGGATGCTATTACCCAGTTGTCAGCACAGATGGCGGCTATGGCAAAGAAAATAGATTCGTTGTCGGAAAGCAAAGCCAAGTCAGTTGCTTTCGTATGTGAGATTTGCGCGGGGTCGCACTCAATAGATCAATGTGCTATCAACTCGGAGTCGGTGCAGTATGTGAACACTTATAAGAAAGACCAAGGTCAGTTTAAGAACACATACCACCCCAACAACCGCAATCATCCAAACTTTAGTTGGTCAAACAACCAAGGAAATCAGCAGCAGCAATTTCAGCAGAACAATCAGTTTCAGCCGGCGCAGCAACAGTATGCTCCACGACCACCTTTTCCACTGGGATATTCTCAACAACAACATCCTACTCCATATGCACCTCCGCATGAAAAGAAATCAGAAATGGATGAGATGATGTTAAAGTACATGGCAAATACAGAGGTGATGATCAAAAGCCAGGCAGTGGCTATTAAAAATCTGGAAGCTCAGATGGGGCAAATGGCGACTATGCTTAACAGCAGGCCCCAGGGTTCATAGCCAAGTAACACAGAGGCAAATCCACGGAGAGAAGGTAAGGAACAATGTCAGGCCATTACACTCAGATCGGGAAAGCAATATTCAGGAAATGTACCAGACTCAGTAGCACCGAGTTTACAAGGGGATGACACTGGGGTAGAAACTGAGATAGAAATTGAAGATGAACAGAAAGAGAAGAAGGATAACTACGAGTCAGTAGAGAAGGAGAAAGCTAGTTCAGATAAGAAGTCCGTGAATACAGTACCGCAAGTTCACCCTCGAGTTCCATATCCGCAAAGATTGAATAAACAGAGGGATGATAAACAGTTTAGAAAGTTTTTGGAGGTTTTTAAGAAACTGCAGATCAACATACCTTTCGCGGAGGCTTTGGAACAAATGCCAAGTTATGCAAAGTTTATGAAGGGTATACTGTCAAAGAAGAGAAGGTTAGACGAGTTTGAGACAATGGCCTTGACAGAGGAATGCAGTGCAGTGCTTCAACGTAAATTACCTCCAAAGTTGAAAGATCCGGGCAGTTTCACAATTCCATACACGATCGGAAAGATGAGCTTCGATAAATGTTTGTGTGATCTTGGGGTAAGTATCAACCTGATGCCGTTGTCAGTATTCAGTCAGTTGGGATTGCCGGAACCAAGACCAACAAATATCTCTCTGCAGTTAGCCGATAGATCTATCACATATCCACGGGGGATAGTGGAAGACGTACTGGTGAAAGTGGACAAATTTATCTTTCCGACGGACTTCATCATTCTGGATTATGAAGAGGACAAAAATATACCAATCATACTAGGGAGACCATTCCTAGCCACTGGGAGGACTTTGATAGACGTGCAGAAAGGGGAGCTTACAATGTGTGTACATGACCAGGAGGTGACGTTTAACGTTTTCAAAGCAATGAAGCTCCCAACCGATGAAGAAGAATGCTTCAGAGTAGATTTGGTGGATAGTATAGTGCATGATGAAGTTGGAAGTTTGTTGGGCTATGAACCACTGCAGCGAGTGATTGCTGAAAATTCAGATTTGGAGGATGAAGAATGTGCTGAACTTGTGCAATATCTGGATACCACCCCCAAATTCGAAAAATTCAGAACACCTATCGAGCCACTTACGAAAGCGGGAGAGACATCGGTAAAGTTGAAACCATCTCTTGAGATACCTCCTGAACTTGAACTTAAACCACTTCCAGAACATCTCAGGTACGCATTTTTAAATAAAGATTCAAAGCTACCTGTGATTATTTCTTCTGCACTAACATCTTTTCAGGAGGAAAAACTGCTACGAGTGCTTAGAGAGTTTAAATCAGCTATTAGATGGACCATAGCCGATATCAAGGGGATAAGCCCGTCTTTTTGCATGCATAAGATCTTACTGGAAGATGGTAGCAAGCCGACAGTTGAACAGCAAAGAAGGCTCAATCCTATAATGAAAGAAGTGGTTAAGAAGGAGATACTGAAATGGCTGGATGCGGGAATAATCTACCCTATCTCGGATAGTGCATGGGTGAGCCCTGTGCAGTGCATACCAAAGAAGGGTGGAATGACCGTTGTCACCAATGAGAATAACGAGCTGATCCCAACGCGAACCGTAACAGGGTGGGGAATTTGAATGGACTACCGCAAGCTTAACAAAGCTACAAGGAAGGACCATTTTCCACTTCCGTTTATCGATCAGATGTTGGACCGACTGGCGGGTCATGAGTACTATTGCCTTCTGGATGGGTATTCAGGCTACAATCAGATTACAATAGCTCCAGAAGACCAGGAAAAGACTACGTTTACATGTCCATACGACACTTTTGCCTTTAGAAGAATGTCTTTTGGGTTGTGCAATGCTCCAGCCACTTTTCAGAGATGTATGACAGCGATTTTTTCAGACATGGTCGAACAGAATGTTGAGGTATTTATGGATGACTTCTCGGTATTTGGTGATTCTTTCGATCTATGTCTTGAAAATTTGGTAATGGTTTTAAAGAGATGTGTTGAGACAATTAGTATTGAATTAGGAGAAATGCCATTTTATGGTGCAAGAAGGAGTCATACTGGGACACAAAGTGTCGAAGAAAGGCATTGAGGTGGACAGGGCAAAGCTGGAAACGATTGAGAATTTACCTCCACCCACGTCAGTAAGAGGTGTCCGCAGTTTTCTTGGTCATGCAGGTTTCTACCGCAGATTCATCAAGGACTTCTCCAAGATAACTAAACCATTGTGCAGTTTATTGGAGAAGGATGCACAGTTTAATTTTGATGAGGCTTGTATGAGGGCATTTGAGCATTTAAAGAATAAGTTAACAACAGCACCGGTTATCACAGCACCAGATTGGGCGTTGCCGTTTGAGCTGATGTGTGATGCCAGTGATTACGCAGTGGGGGCTGTTTTGGGGCAAAGGAAGGAGAAGATGTTTCATGTGATATACTATGCCAGCAAGACCCTTATAGATGCACAGTTAAACTACACCACCACAGAGAAAGAGTTATTGGCAGTGGTGTATGCCTTTGATAAATTTAGGGCATATCTAATAGGCACAAAGGTAATAGTGTATACAGATCACTCGGCAATTCGACACTTAGTGGCGAAGAAGGATGCAAAGCCCAGGTTGATCAGGTGGATATTACTGTTGCAAGAATTTGATTTGGAGATCAAGGATAGGAAGGGTACCGAAAACCAAGTAGCAGACCACTTGTCTCGACTAGAGCAGCCGGAAAGGGAGATCGAAGACAAAGCTGAAATTAATGAATATTTTTCGGATGAGCAGTTGTTTGTGGTGCAAGGGGAAGTGCCATGGTTTGCGGATTACGCAAATTATTTGGTGAGTAAGATGATACCTTCTGACTTGGTGGGGCACCAAAAGAAAAAGTTCTTGCACGATGTCAAATGGTATATATGGGATGAGCCGTATTTGTTTAAACAATGTGCGGATCAAATGATAAGAAGGTGTATCCCATATAGTGAGACCGAAGGGATTTTACAGGATTGCCATTCTTCTGTATATGGAGGACACTATGGAGGAGTGAGAACAACGGCTAGAGTACTTCAAGCAGGATTCTACTGGCCGACAATCTTTAAAGACGCTTACAATTTTGTTCAGCAGTGTGATAGATGTCAGAGAGTTGGTAATATTTCAAAGTGGAATGAAATGCCTTTGAATACCATCCTTGAAGTAGAAGTTTTCGACGTTTGGGGGATTGATTTCATGGGGCCTTTTGTATCTTCGTGCGGTAATCTCTACATCTTATTAGCAGTTGACTATGTGTCTAAATGGGTAGAAGTGGCAGCACTTCCGACAAATGATGCCAAGGTAGTCCTAAAGTTTTTGCATCGCAGTATTTTCACGAGATTTGGGACTCCTAGGGCTATTATCAGTGATGAAGGTAGTCACTTCTGCAACAGGCAGTTCACAGCGTTGCTGGCTAAGTATGGGGTAAATCATCGTATTGCTACAGCTTATCACCCCCAGACAAACGGCCAAGCGGAAGTATCCAATCGAGAAGTAAAAAGAATCCTCGAAAAAATTGTGAATCCGACGAGGAAGGATTGGTCCTTAAAGCTAGATGACGCTGTGTGGGCATATAGGACTGCGTACAAAACTCCGTTGGGTATGTCACCGTTTCAGCTGGTATATGTAAAAGCTTGTCATCTTCCGATGGAGCTAGAACACAAAGCATATTGGGCAATTCGAAAGTTGAACTTTGATTCGACAGCTGCAGGGGAGAAGCGTTTACTCCAAATCAATGAGTTGGACGAATTTCGACTACGGGCTTATGAAAACTCGAAGCTGTATAAGGAGAAGGTGAAGAAATGGCATGATCGTAAGATTATTGAGAGAACATTCGAACCGGGACAAAGGATTTTACTTTTCAATTCCAGACTTAAACTTTTTCCCGGGAAACTGAAATCAAGATGGTCAGGACCATTCACAGTGAAGACGGTCTTTCCACATGGCGCGATTGAAGTATACGACAAATTTTCGGATCAATCGTTCAAGGTGAATGGATAGAGGCTGAAGCATTACTTTGGGGATGAGGTGGACAGACAAAAAGTCACCTTAATCTTATCTGCAACATGAGCTTCAAAGACAGTCAAGCTAATTGACTATAACTTAGCGCTATCTGGGAGGCAACCCATCATTTTAATCTTCTGTTCTTCTTTTGTTTCGTAATTTATTTTCTTTGAACTTGGGTATATATATATAATAAAAAAGGGTTTCTGTAACTAATTTTGGACTTGGGTTGATGTGTGTGCAGGTGGAAACTTGAAATTGGCCAAAAATTGACTAAGTGTGCGCTATTAGCGCCCAACCTAGCATACCCATAACGCTAGAGGCGCTCCACCTCGCCATGAGCTACTGTACCATAGCACCAGAGGCGCCCACACTTTGCCCAGTTAAGCGCCAGTAGCACTACATCATGCCCGGTTCAGCACACATCCAGCGCCAGAAGCGCTCACCAACGCACGAAGCAAGCGCCAAAGGCGCTGCCCCAAGCCAACAAAGTCTGCATAATAGCGCTATTAGTGCCCAACACAGGGCCAGCGGCGCTACACCACGCTACAACACACTGCAGCATAGCGCTATTAGCGCTCAATCAAGTCATTCTATAGCGCTAGAAGCACTCGGCAGGGAATTTTGAAAAAAAAAATAATGTTTGAAACCCTAGGTCGGGGTTATTGCAATTTTTGTACTACAAAGCCAATTTTGCTTCTTCTTCTACCTCATTCAAGCAGCCTATAGCCTACTTTTCTCCATTGTTGCTGCATAGAAGCTATTTTCCCCAATCAAACATTAACAATCAACTACCCATATTCCCAACTACCGTCGGCTTACAACACTTGCTACCAAAGAACTTCCATAGCCAAGAAGGATTAAAGGTTCTCACATGGGTAATTCCAATTTCAAGTAAGCTTTACATTATTGATTAATTAGTACTTGAAATTGTTGGCTAGAAAGTTTAATTGCTAGTAGTTGGAGATAATTCTTTGGTTGTGCTTGTAACCCAATTGAGTTTGTGTTGGCTCAATTGAGATTGGGGTTTAAGTTTCAATTGTCTATCTTTATGCTTGCAAGTTGTGGGAGATTTCATTGTGCTTAATTGGGTTATTCATAAGTTTGGGGGAAACATTGTTTAAGGCTTTTTAAAGTGTGCATACCAAGTGTTCGACAGATTGCCCCAACGAAATTTTGAGTTCTTTTGGGTCTTGATTTGTGTTTACTTGGTTATAAATGGCTCCCAAAAGACATAGAGGAGAAAGTTCAGGTTCATCAGCTGTGGTAAAGTATGATAAGAAGAAATTTGTTAGCCCCGAAGCAAGTGATAGGTTTAAAAATTGGTCTTCCGGGAAATCTCTAATTCCTGAGCGTGGCTTGTTACCTATTGATCGGGTAGATGGGGAGTTAGCTCAAATGATACGCAGCCGAAATTTGATGGTATTTACTGCACAACCCGAACCAGCTGCCGTGAATATTGTGAAGGAGTTTTATGCTAATGCTAAAGAAGCTAATGGGAATCTGGTTATGGTTCGGGGTCAAGAAATAAATATGGGCCGTAAAAGTATTAATGCGTATTATGGGTTGCAGAAAATTCACAGGGATGGCTATACGAAATACTTGGAAGAGGATTTGGATTATTCTGAGATTATAGAAGCCCTCTGTGAACCAGGGACTGAATGGAAGCTGTCTGACCAACAAGAAGCTGTGCACTTTCCCTCAGCCAAATTGAGTAGATATGGAAAAGCGTGGCATGCTTTTATCTGTGTTAAGTTGATGTCGTGCCGCCATATAAGCGATGTCATTAATCTGCGGGCGGCGTTATTGTTTTGCATTGCTCAAGGGAAGACAGTGGATATAGGGGAGATAATTCATGAATCTATCATACACACGCTTGAGGGTAGTACCACAGGTGGACTCCCTCACCCTTCATTGATCACAGATTTATGCCATCGAGCTAGAGTCAAGTGGGATAAAGATGAAATTATGCAGGTCCCATTGCCTCCGATTGATCATGCTGCAATGGGACGGTACAGAGTATGGGGTGGAGGTGAGTCGCATCCGCGGGGTTTACGTTTCATCCTACCACAGCAACAGCCACAGGAGCAGGCACAGGAACAGCCATCGCCTGTTGAGGATCCGGTTCCAGCCCCTACTATAGTTGAGACTATCCGACAGGATCTTCGGCACCATACTCGCCGGATAGACTTAGTGGCAAGATCGATTCAGAGGGGTTTTGATCGGATGACTCGACAGCAGAGTCGACTTGCTCAGCGCCAGGCGGAGATTTATGCGTATAATGTTAACTGTTCTATAGCCTTGGCCGATATGTTTGGACGGTTGAATCCTTTGGCAGGACCATTCCAGTTTCCACTAGCTCCTCCTCTTTCTATTTACCCACCCCTGACTCGCCTTCTAATGCGGATGATGAGGATGATGATGACGCTGCCGATGGCAGTGATGATGAGTAGTGTTCTTCATCAGGGGAGTCCTCTGTTCTTAATGTTTTATTCTTTTTCAATGAGGGCATTGTTTTGTTCCGTTTGGGGGGTAGTTTTTTTTGTTCGGTTTCATGCATTTAGTTTGTTTTGTTTTCTTGAGTTTAGACTTGTTGCATGGTAGTTGCATGGCGTTTTAGGTTGTGTTATGCATTTAGTTTCATGAATTAAGCAGGAATTAATATAGTATCTAATGTGGCCAATGATAAGACTGGTTTCATAGTTTTAATTTGAGAAGAATTAAAAACTAGTGCTTAGTGATGACTTTGATTAGGTAGTGAAGTTTAACCTGTCTGCAACTTTTGTTAATAAGGAAAGCACATAATCAATTGTTTTGATTAGTTTAATTCAAATTGTTGCATAATTTTCTTCTGGTGGAAGATTTGGGGTTTGATAATATCGGTGAAACATCCATTTAATAAAACGCAGGCAAGAATCTAAGTTTGGGGGAATCTTGGGGTGTGAAGAAAAAAAAAGGGAAGAAGAGAAATTTGAAAATTTTGAACCTTTCCCAATTGAAGAATGGATCATGTGGTGGGTTGAGATGGAGCGTAAAACGCACTCACTCATAAACACATGGAACGAGATGGAGCGTAAAACGCACTCGTTCAAAAGAAAATGAGATGGAGCATAAAATGCACTCATTAAAAAGAAAAAAAAACTGTTTGAATTCTTGGGGAAGGGTTTAAAAAGGATTTAAATGTGTTAAATAACCTTCGTGATACCCTTTTGCTTAGTGATTGCTTGAATCAGTTGAATTGGTTGTGTTCACGGGTTGAATTAGGTAGCAATTTAAAGTTTTCTTCTAAGAAGTCAATTATGTGATGGATTTGAATTGTAATTGATTGAAATGGTTGATATACACACACGCACAACATGGGTGATGACAGGTATAACTTAACTAATTGGTTAAAGTTAGAAACTTTGCATTGGTTAGAGATTCTACTTAAGTATTTATGATATCTTTGAGGCCTAGTGTTGGATACTATGTTGGTTGATTGTTTGATTCGTAGGCATGATAGTTAGTTTGCATTTGCATCATTGCATTGCTTGAGGACAAGCAATTGGTTAAGTTTGAGGGTATTTGATGAGTGGGTTTTATCCTACGAATCAGGTATTGTTAGACTTAATTATTATGGTCTTTAAGTATTTTTAGTATTATTTTATTTGTTTTTGTGTTTATTTATTGTAGGTTGGAGCTGGAGGGACAAAAGGATAAATTTGGAGCTTAAAATACACCTAGTGGTATTTTTGTAAATTCCTGGGCAAGGGTTAGCGCCAGCAGCGCTAGGGCTAGCGCCAGCGGCGCTAGTTCACGTTTTTGGGTGCTAAAGTTCAGCTGAAGGAGGAAAAGGAAGCCAATTCTGAAGAGGATTCTAGTCTATATTGATCAGATAGTGAGAAGGAAACCCTAAGAATAAAACTTGGAGACTTTTAGTAATTTTATTATTCTACTTTTCTAGAGAGGAGATTTGTGTGTGGATTACTTTTGTTCAAGCATTGGATTTTGATGTGGGTTTAAGCTTACTTTGGAATTTTATTCACAATTGGGTTTGATCAATGTTCTTCTTCTTTATTCAATTGTTTGTTAATTTTCCATGTGTAGATTAGATCCCATGATGGCTTTTGGTTCAGACATGAACTAATCTCCATTATGGGATTCTAACGGATTTTAATATGTAGTTTAATTACAGTCTTGATTGTTAGCTTGTTTTATATATCATAAGGAATTTTTATCATGATTGTTTTGCATGTATGAATGCTTGATCATCATTCGATTTCGGTACTTATATGGAATTGAAAAACAACATATAAGTATGGATTGTAATCATGATAGCTTGCGAATATGAGGCTTAATTGGATAGCTTAATATTTTGTGATTCAGATAGAAATATACTGTTTCACCGTAAGAGTTAAAATAAGGACTTGTGCTTAAACTCAATATAATTGCAATTTCACATAGAAATATAGTGATTTTGGTTATAGTGATGATTACATGGTGTCTATCAAGTATGGATATTATGTAAGTAGGTCATAATACATTGACAAATGGTTATGTCTATTTTAGTGTCCTTGGCTACTTTTCTGTGATATGTGCACTTACTAGCATGATAGTGATAATTAGATGAACTATTAAATGAAGTTAGGATCCCATTAATTCCAAGCTTGATATATTTCGTTAGTATTTGCATGTTTAGTTATTAATTGATATAGAAATAATTTTACCACCAAAAGTAAGTCAATAGTTTAGGCAAATAAATATAGTGGTAGAACTGATGCATAGTGATTTAATTTAATCGTTTCTCTGTGGGACGATACTCTACTTCCTCTGTATTACTTGTTGACCACGTATACTTGCGTGAGTTAGAGCTCTTTTATTAAAGACTAAAAAAGAGGCAACAGAGTACCATCGTAGAGTAACCTTTGTCAGACGTAGAGTAACTTCGCCGCTGGACTGAAAACGTAGAGTGCTGTGAGCCTGGTCGTAGAGCGAATCTCGGCAATCGTAGAGTGCAACTAGGAATCGTCAAACAACTCCGCCTAGCCTTCCTGCGATCGTAGGGCTGCCAGATTACATCCTAACACTACGAACGTAAAGCCTTTACCCAGCGATCGTAGAGTATTCTGCAAAACAACAAAAAATTCAGTATTAAAATACATTTTTGCAGAATCACATCAAATTCTTCCAAAGATCTAGAAACACTTTAATTCAGCTCATATAACAAATAACTTGCAACTAAACTAAGCATAAAGGAATAAAAATAATCAGATATTATACACCTATCAAATTCTCCCACACTTAGCTTTTACATGTCCTCATGTAAATAAGAATCATCAAGAAAAACTAATTTGAAAAACTAATATGACTCATTCTCCCAACTATCAAAGGTATCAAATTCAACAACACTGAACATCCATACTCATCACAGACCCTGACTAATACCCCATCAACCAACTCATAATAACAACTCTGTCATTCCTCACAAAACATCCTCCAAATCAGAACATATCCTCATAGATAACTCTCATACGATCAACACCAATACCCAACTCAGTTATCATGGAACAACAACCGTATACACTGACTCGTAACTCAAAAATTGATTCTCTTGCAATTCTTTTCAACCACAGAACCAACAGTTTTTCAATTCCTCAGGTGAATGTATTTTATGCTCCATTTCACCTTTTACGCATTTTTTCCTTTTCAAGTGGGTGCATTTTATGCTCCATCCCACCTATGACTTTCCAGCGAGTGCGTTTTACGCTCCATCTTGCTCTTGTGTTTATGAGTGAGTGCGTTTTACGCTCCATCTCAACCCACCACAAGACATCTGCATTTTTTTCTTCTTTTTTTTCAACACTTTTATAACTTCCATCTTTTCGCTTCCTTTTTTCAAGGTTCTGTAAACAACATAAACAGTCAAAACAACTCTTGAGTCACAAAGTTAGTGCACAAAGTATATTTCCACAAATAACTTAGTCAAGTAAACATGCCTCTCATATTCAAGCATTCATGCAAAACAATCCAGATTCAGAATTAGTCCACGGATCCTAACTAAGTCATCATTATTCTTCAGTCAATTAAGCATCAAATCAAATTCTGTAAATAAGCATCAATATCCACTCTATGATTTTCAACCTTCAAAACTTCAGCAAAACACTACGTTCATAGAGTTAGAAAAATTTTTAAATTTTCAAAATTTTCTCAATTTTTCAACAAAATCTTTTATTTTTTTCACTTCAGAGCATCATATCTATCATGTCATATCCTAAATAACTCAAATAATAAATAACCTCAACCCCTCCCCCACACTCAAACCTTATATTGTCCCTAATGTAAGACAATCATGCAAAGAAGAAGGTAACTAACTAACATGCAACTAAAAATAAAAAGTAAAGGGATAGAAAATCAAATCTGATTCATGGGTTGCCTCCCATGCAGCTGCCCTTGTTTAATGTCATTGGCTCGACAGCTTTTCTTTCTCAATCTCCATAAACTGGTTCCTCCAATCCAACTGTCTCAACATCTTCCACTTGATATCCTTCATAGAAAAGTTTGAGCCTATGGCCATTCACTTTGAACACCTTCCCTGTACCTGGACTCTGAATTTCTACTGCACCATGATGAAAAATGTTAGTAATAACAAAAGGTCCAACCCATCTAGAACGCAGCTTACCTGGAAATAATTTAAGCCTTGAATGGTAGAGAAGAACTTTCTGTCCTACAGCAAAATTCTTCCTCAAAATCTATTTATCATGAAAGGCTTTAGTTTTGTCCTTGTAAATTTTAGAACTTTCATAAGCTTCATTCATTAACTCCTCTAGTTCCTGCAACTGCAACTTCCTATGCTCTCCAGCTTCATCCAAACTCATGTTGCACTGCTTGATTGCCCTAAAAGCTCTATGCTCCAATTCTACAAGTAAGTGACAAGGTTTTCCAAATACAATCCCATACGGTGACATACCAATAGGAGTCTTGTAAGCTATTCTGTAAGCCCATAGTGCATCTGACAACCTCATACTCCAATCCTTCCTGTTAGGCTTAACCACTTTCTCTAAAATGTACTTGATCTCTCTGTTGGATACCTCAGCTTGACCATTACTCTGGGGATGGTATGATGTGGAAACCCTGTGCATCACATTATACTTTTTAAACAGTGCTGCCAACACCCTATTGCAGAAATGGGTCCCTCTATCACTGATAATAGCTCTTGGGGCTCCAAACCTGACAAAAATATTAGACTGAACAAAATCTGCAACAACTTTAGAATCATTAGTCCTTGTTGCCTTAGCTTCAACCTATTTAGAGACATAATCAACAGCCAAAAGGATATAAGTATTACCAAAAGAAGAAGAAAATGGTCCCATAAATTCAATTCCCTAGACATCAAAGATTTCAACAATTAAAATGGGGTCTGTGGCATCTGATTCCTATGTGAAATATTTCCAGTCTTCTGACAATTTGCACATGACTTACAAAACAGATAAGAATCTTTAAAAATGGTTGGCCAATAAAAACCAAATTCCAAAATCTTGTGAGCAGTTCTTTTTGGTCCAAAATGACCTCCACAAGCATATGAATGACAAAAAGATAGAATAGAATGAGGCTCACTATTGGAAACACATCGTCTAATTACCTGATCAGCACAAAATTTCCACAGATGTGGATCATCCCATACATAATACTTTGCATCACTTCTAAGCTTATCTTTCTGAGATCTAGAGAATTTGTCAGGAACATATGAACTTGCTAAATAATTTACAATGTCAGCATACCAGGGCCTTTCCTCAGTGATTGCAAGCAAATGTTCATCTGGAAAGGAATCATATAATGGTAGTGTCTCCTCATCCCTTACCAGTCTGCTTAAGTGATCTGCAACTAAGTTTTCTGCTCCTTTCTTGTCTTTAATCTCCAAGTCAAATTCTTGTAGCAGTAGAATCCATCTTATAATTCTTGGCTTTGAGTCCTTCTTGGTTAAGAGATACCTGAGAGCAGCATGGTCAGAATAAACTACTACTTTAGTTCCCAATAAATAAGATCTAAATTTATCTAAAGCAAAAACAACTGATAAAAGTTCTTTTTCAGTCATAGAGTAGTTTATTTGAGCAACATTGAGAGTCCTGGAAGCATATTAAATGGCATGCACAACTTTATTCACTCTCTGGCCCAAAACAGCTCCCACTGCATAGTTGCTTGCATCACACATGATCTCAAAGGGTAGTTTCCAGTTTGGTGGTTGGATCACAGGTGCTGAGGTCAACAGTTTCTTCAGCTTGTCAAAAGCCTCCTTGCACTTTTCAGTAAACTGGAACTCCACATCTTTCTGCAACAACTTGCACAAAGGCAAAGCTATCTTGGAGAAGTCCTTGAGAAACCTCCTATAGAAACCTGCATGTCCAAGAAAAGAACGAATCTCCTGCACTTTTACAGGGTAAGGTAATGCAGCAATGATTTCTATTTTAGCTTTATCAACTTCTAATCCTCTAGCTGAAACTACATGGCCAAGTACTATCCCTTGTTCTACCATAAAATGACATTTTTCCCAATTTAGAACAAGATTAGTTTCTAAGCATCTATCAAGTACTTTAGTCAAATTATCTAAACAAGCATCCAAAGAATCACCATGTATTGTGAAATCATCCATAAAAACCTCAATGCAGCTCTCTAAAAGATCAGAGAAAATACTTACCATGCATCTTTGAAAAGTACCTAGTGCATTACACAAGCCAAAAGACATTCTCCTATAAGCAAAAGTTCCAAATGGGCATGTGAATGTGGTCTTCTCCTGGTCTTCTGGTGCAATCACAATCTGGTTGTAACCTGAAAAACCATCTAGAAAACAATAATAAGCATGACCTGCCAATCTTTCTAACATTTGATCAATAAAAGGGAGGGGAAAATGGTCTTTTCTAGTTACTGCATTCAACTTCCTATAATCAATGCACACTCTCCATCCTGTCTGCATTCTTGTTGGCACCAGCTCATTGTTGTCATTCTTGATGACTGTAATTCCAGACTTCTTTGGTACTACTTGAACTGGACTCACCCATTGGCTATCTGAAATTGGATAGATTATACTTGCATCTAACAACTTCAGAACTTCTTTCTTGACTACCTCCATCATGGGTGGATTCAGCCTTCTTTGTGCTTCCCTGGTTGGTTTAGCTCCATCTTCCAACATAATTCTATGCATACACATGGCAGGGCTTATTCCCTTGATATCTGCTATTGTCCAACCAAAAACAGTGATGTGATCCCTAAGAATTCTGAGCAATTTGTCTTCCTGCCCTTTGGTTAGGTTACTAGCAATTATCACTGGCAATGTATCATCAATCCCTAGGTATGCATACTTCAAGTGCACAGGTAATGGCTTCAAATCTAAGATTGGGGCCTGCATAACTGATGGTAACAATTTTTGATGAGTGACAGGTAATTGAATAGAATTGACTGCAAATTTATTTGAAATTTTGGGCAAGGAATGCAATGCAGCCACAACCTCCTTTAATTCCTGGCTCTACTCAACTTTTTCTTCATTCTCTATTTCCAAGCTGTTAGTAATGGCAACTTCCAAACCTTCCTTATGTATGTGTTCAAAAGAGTGCTGCACCAAAGAATCAATCACATCAATAGCAAAAACTAGATTAACATCACCAGGGTACCTCATTGCCTCATAAATGTTGAACTGAATTTTCTCTCCATCAAACTCCATGGTTAAAGTCCCATTATGTACATCAATCATGGTTCTTGCTGTTTTCAAAAATGGCCTTTCCAACAAGATATGAGCAGGATTTGGAGATATATCATCTTCCATATCTACTATGTAAAAGTCTACAGGAAAGATCAGCTCATTCACCTGTACTAAAACATCCTCAATTACCCCTTGAGGGTAGGTGTTAGTCCTATCAGCTAGTTGAATAATAACACCAGTTTGTTTTAAAGGTCCTAAATTTAAAGAAGCAAATATAGATAAAGGCATGACATTAATTGAAGCTCCTAAATCTAACATAGCTTTCTCAAACCTGGTGTTACCTATCCTACATGGTATGGTGAACATGCCTGGATCGTTGCATTTATGGGGCATCTTTCTTTGCAGCACTGCTGAGACATTCTCTGTCGTCAAGCAAACCAAAAATAAAAACCTTACTTAACTCTACGAACTCAAAACTAAGCACAGTATAGCAGTAGCAAGGATCGATCCCACAGAGAACAATGTTGTTTTTTAATTTATCCTAATGCTTCTAACAGTTTTAATAGTAAATAAAAGGTTGGGGGTTTTGAGTTTGTCTAACTAATTAACAAAAACAGATTTAAAAATAATGAATTTAACTAGTGAATTAAAACTTCAGTTTTCCAGTTCAGTTTCACCTTTTCACAGCAATAAATCAATTAAGCATAACAATATTCACCCTTCAATGAAACTAATAGTCCTAGATAACAACAAGCTCTGTTATCCGAAATTCCTCTTAGATTGTCACTTAATGAAATAAGCTCTTCACAAGATTCTAACTATCATATAACCTAAAACAAGCTCTTTAGATTTAATATGACAGCAACATTAAGAACTAAGGAATTAGACTATTCCAAGCAACAAACACATAAGCTCGATTTGTTTAACCTGTCTCCTGATAACCATAGCAATAAACCAAAAGCTTGACCACAATCAGTATTGCTAACTGCTACTTATGATTAGAAACAATATCAATTACGTAATACTATTCCGGAATCTAGCATATATTATCAACTAACCAATTTAATCCTACAGAAACCAAATCAGTTAATCGAATAATATTTAACAATTGAAACAGATTATCAGAATAAGCTTCATATAAGAAGGAATAAATACTGTATATTTAATCAAACCATAAACTGTTACTAAGGATCCACGTCCCCTTCAAACTGAATAAAGAAAAACTAGCCTGACATGTTTCTATGAACTCTCTGAATTTTATAAAACTCTCTCTATGATTTGATGATTGAATTCTAACAATTACAAGTATTTATAGATAAATATCTAAAGCCTAGAAGAATTCTAATCCAATTTTGCTTCTGAAGCCTTCACTTTGCAAGTATGTTAGGATTCTAAATCCTCCTTGATCTCTGAAATCCAGCTTTAAGCAGCTTCCTTATCATATTAGATTTTATTTCCAAATCCAAGTCTTCTTCCATTTCCTTTTCTTGTTCGGCATCAATTTCCATATTTATCTTCAACTCAGATTCCATATCAAACTCTACTTCCCATAGTCAGAGATACTCTCCATGTATGATTGTAACTTCATCTCCAAATCCTGTTAGGAATCATATCTTTAAACTTTAATGTTTCAAATCCTACTAAGAATTGGAAATCTGCATGTCGACCAAAATCGTAGAGTATACTCCGCACCAGCACTTATCGCGATCATAGAGTAAACCTCGGAATCATAGAGTAACTAGCTGCCGAATAAACTTGTCAATCGTAGAGTAAAGAGCACCATCGTAGAGTAACCCTCGTCAGACGTAGAGTAACTTCGCCGTTGGACTGAAAACGTAAAGTGCTGTGAGCCTGGTCGTAGAGCGAATCTCGGCAATCGTAGAGTGCAACTAGGAATCGTCGAACAACTCCGCCTAGCCTTCCTGCGATCGTAGGGCTGCCAGATTACATCCTAACACTACGAACGTAGAGCCTTTACCCAGCGATCGTAGAGTATTCTGCAAAACAACAAAAAATTCAGCATTAAAATACATTTTTGCAGAATCACATCAAATTCTTCCAAAGATCTATAAACACTTTAATTCAGCTCATATAACAAATAACTTGCAACTAAACTAAGCATAAAGAAATAAAAATAATCAGATATTATGCACCTATCAAAAGTCAATAGCTTTAGTTTGTTAACATCATCCTTACAGGTAGCAGTAACCGAGAACACCTCATATTCAGAAGAAGAAACTTCAACATCTTCCACACCTAGTGTAACTTGAACCAGTAAACATGATAAACTTGTCAAATACTAGAAGGTTTTGAGCAGTAGCATAGAGACGATGATTGGCACCTGATGACACAGCTTGAATAGGAACAAATTGTTTACCACTCACTCTGCACATGAAAGAGACATCCTAAAATCTTAAATTTATTCTTTTTAGGTATACATAATAATCATATTCTAATAGTTTAATAAATTTACTCAATCTTCTTATTACTATGAACCCATGGGACAAAATTTATTTTAAAAGGTCAGAAGAGGCACCAGAGCATAGCAATTTCAAGATCTCCAAACAGTTAAAAAAAAGGCAAGTGCACAAGTATAAATTTTTAATAAACCACTGAGAAAAAAAATCCTATTATGAATGTATAAGCATTTCAAGAAGAATTCCAATTCTCCAATAACTAGAAAGTATGAAGATACTCTATGTACTGTAGGATGGAGTCATCAGAAGTTTAACTAAATCACGTAAATAAGTTCTTTAAGTTTCACGTAAATTCAAAATTAAACAAGAGGCTAAGGAGAAAATGAAGCACATCGTCACGCATGTAATTTGATACCTCTATGCAAGTTTTCAAGCCAGAAAGTAAGTTCCTTGCTATTAGGCAATTGAAAAACAGGTGTAAAGCTTAATATTGGAAGTTATGGTATAACATTTTTTATACAAAGACAAGAAATTAATTACAAACTCAAAATGTACATGCATGTGAAAGTAGTATGCACACAAGCCAATCATATTTGATATGATGTAGCATATACTTTGTAATCTTATTCATTTATTAATAAAAGAATTAATTTTCTTAAAAGACATTTTACATTATCTATATAGTGTTGTTATATTAAATGTGATAAACCCATAGTTTTGAGCAATGCTTTTAGAATCATGATGGTGATCATGCTAATGAGATCTAAATTCTAGATAGCTCATAAACTAAAATCGTTCCTAATCGTTGGATTACTAAAAAGGGGATTAGTGAATCCGGATAGATTAGTACATGCATTACTTGCTCTTAGGAAGAGGATGATTGATATCATAATCATTTGTGTGGAGACACTAAAGCAAGTATGTAGCTGCTGATTGGAGAATAAGTTCACTGAACGTGGCTCGCTAAGGAATACCTAATGGAGTTTTACTCGCCTATCAATAGGAATTCCTCTAGTGATAGTAGTACAAGTGATCCTTGGACTTGAGATCATCATAGTATCTTGTGTATGATGAGTTATACTTTGACATGTCCCTTAAGACCTTTAGGGTATATTAAAGGATATGATTGAGTATAATAAGTTGTACATGGAGATAGGTGAATGATCAACAAAGAATCTACCACATCTAGTAAAAGATGTGAATGTCCTATCTGATTCGATAAATGACAATTCAGTAGTCCTTGGCCAAGGCAGAATGAAATTAGAAAGGAGTTTCTAATTTGTATTATTTAGAGTTGTGCATTTGGGAATCGAAATACATATAATTAAATAAAATAAGACTTGACAGTAAATCCATGTCTTCTATTTAATTGGGACATTGTATGGTAGAAGGATTAAATTGTAAGGTAACTATGCACTGAAAGGTTTTTTGTGATTAATGTTGAAATCTATATTATCTAGAAAGTCGTTGATCGCTAAGGGGGCTTACCCTTATTGTAGAATAAATATTATTTATTTAAATGAATTAAATAGTTTAATTTATTTATTTAAATATAATTAGAATTGTTCTAATTGATTTATTCACAACCGATTTAATATGGAAAACCTAAAGGGTCACACCGCAAAAGGAAAAATATTTGATTAAAAAGTAAATGGCATAATTGTAATAATAAGTTAAGTGTATTTAATTTAATCTATAGAGATAGAATAAATTAAATAGCTTAATACTTATTATTTAATATTTTAGAAATATTAAATATAAATTAATAAGAGTAGTCTTATTTTTATTATTATTATTATTATTATTATTATTATTATTATTATTATTATTATTATTATTACTATTACTATTATTTAATTCCTAATAGGGATTGAAAATTAATTAATAGAAGTACTCTCACATGAATTCCTAATTGGATTAGAAGCATAATTAATTAAAGGAGTTTAATTATAATAGAAACTCTAATCCTAAATAGTTTAGGGTAGAATTTTCCTACATCTATAAATAAGAGAAGTCTTATCATAGATTAGTGTTACACACTCTTGTATTAGATTGAGGAGAGTACTTGCAATTTCTATAGAGATAGAAACTAGGGTTTTGCCAACACCCATCTTCTTGAACAACTATTCTTCCTTGGTGGATCACCTCTAGAGGTCAAACATTTGGGTGGCTAACGTTGATCAAGCGAAGGAATTTAGTCGGTGGAATTCAAGGAGAACGCGAAGGAATTGGAGGTGAACTAGTACCCGAGGAAGCTTTGATTCACGAGGGTATAATTCTCTATCTTTATTTCTTTCGTTAATTGATAATTGAACACAAGGAAAGATCATGGATGAAAATTTTAAAATCCGTTTTATCACGCTTCCGCCCTATTTATGTAATTTGATTACATACTTGCGTTATATACAAACCTAACAGTAGTATCAGAGCCTAATCCTTGTGTTAATTATTAATTTTGATGATTCCATGTATGAATTGATATGCGATACGATTGGATTTTTGGGCATAAAAATTTTTTTGATTCTGCGTCGCGGCGCGGCCGCGCCGCTTCCAGATCATTCTGGAGCGCGGTCGCGCCTGAACCTAGAAAATGTTTCTGGGGGTGCAGCGTGGTCGCGCCGCTCCTAGTTCATTTTGGAATGTGGTCGCGCCGGTATGCAGAGTTTGAAATTTTTTTGTTTTTCTCAATTAACATAAATGGTCTATTTAATTGGTAAAAGTTTACAATAAAGATGTTTATTTTATCTGAAATATGATTTCAGATTGCTAAAATTAAAGGAGTTTAATTTGGATTTAGTCTTTTGATTAAAATAAAAGAGTTTATTTTGTTTCAAAATCTAAATATTAGCAAAACTTTTGCCCATTAATTGATATCAATGCATATATAGAATGGTTTTATTATTAATGAGATGAATGTTATTTATTGATACATATGGAGATATGTATGATAATAAATAGGGATTGATTATGGACTATTGACCAATGTGTGATTGGATTTATTTTAGAGGATGCTTGAATGTATGGATTTTTATAAATGGGGTCTGTGTACCTCGTCTTCTCTAATTTTTCTTAATGTAAATTCTATCTCCCTCCTATGTACTTCCCCTTGATTGCTGATCAAGATTTCTATTTATTATAAATAGTTCATGTAATATGACTAGCTAGAATTAATTTTGAAGAATTGGAGACAAAGGAGCAAGGAGCGCTTGAAGACCCGTTTGTAATGAAGCCCGAGTTTTAAATGTAATAGTTATATTTAAATTTAATTCTTGCACCCTAGGTTTAACCTTTTGGTTCACTTGGTGGCTCTAGTGAACCAAACTAGAATAAAAGTCCATAATCAATCCGGGTAGAATATAGTATTCTACATGTGCATGATTACTCTCTATATATATATATACATATATATATATATATATATTATATTATCCAACATGCTTCGCATGTCAAATAATATAATGCGTATTTTATTATATTATCCAACATGCTTCGCATGTCAAATAATATGATGCGTATTGTATATATATATATATATATATATATATATATATATATATATATATGCATGCGCGCTAAACAAAATGAGACTAATAATAATAAACCCCTCAAAGAAATCGTATTAAGTCCTAAGCGTTCAAAGATATTCGGAATATCGAACGTCGCCTTCTAGCATTAAATATTTAAATATGAGTTTGTTGTGCGCACACAAGGCGAGTATTAAATATTTAAGATGTTGTTTTATCACATTTGATGTTTATTAAGAAATTAAACATTACTGCTTTGTTGTGCACACATAAGGACGGTTTTTTTCTCTTCACATATATGGAAGTGCTAGGTTGGACTTAACTTAGATTATTTTAGTTCAGATGTGCACACACTTGACCATTATAATCTAAGAGGTAAAATACAAGGAGTTACGTAATGATGTAATTGATAATAGTTGTCTATCTATTTATTTATATATAGTTTGTTGTGCACACACAAGGCTATATACATTTGAAATGGGATCCTTATTCTCACTAGCAAATCTTTAATTAAATTTGCCGAACTATATAATGAGGGTAATATAGTTTGATGAAAATAGTGGGAGATACCAATTTAAATAAAGACCTAATTTATTTTGATGATTAATAAAATGAATGTATGCTAAAATGTTGTCTATTTCACATGCAGAATTTAAAAATGTCAAACTCACTATCACTGTGTAGCATACTTGATGCTAACAAACTGACTGGACCGAATTACACGGACTGGTTAAGGAATCTGAGAATTGTTCTCACTGCTGAAAAGATTTCTTATGTCCTAAATTCGCCAGTCCCTGCAAATGTTGCAGAAACAGCCTCTGAGGAAGAGATTGCTACTTTCAGAAAGTGGCAAGATGATGCAATCTTGACTCAATGCATCATGCTCGCATCCATGAGTAACGAGCTTCAGCATGAAACTATGGATGCTCTTACTATATTGCTGCACCTCAATGAGTTGTATGGTGAGCAAAGTAGGACTACTAGATATCAGATATCTAAGGAGCCCTTCTGATCTCGTATGACCGAGGGCATTACCATTGAGACTCATGTCCTTAAAATGATCAATCTGATTGAACAACTTGGACAGCTTGAGTTCGTGATGGATGGGGAGTTAAGGCAAGATTTGATCTTGCAGTCACTCTCGGACACCTTCTCACAATTTGTTGTGAATTTTCACATGAATAAGTTAGACGTCAGCTTGCCTGAGTTACTTAACATGCTGAAAACTGCTGAAGGTCACTTCTCATCTAACAAGAACCAAGTCTTACTAGTGGATGATTCTTCTAAGAAAAGGAAGAGGCCAAAGGTATCTTCTAAAAAAGAAGAAAAACAAGAAGGCTAAGGGCAAGGCGAAAGGAAAGGATAAAAAGAAACCTAATCCAGATAGCAAAGGAATTTGCTACCATTGCAATAAGCCGGGACACTGGAAGAGGAACTACAAGGAGTATCTTGCGGACCAAAAGAAGCTTAGAGAAGCTTCGACTTCCGATCTAGCTTTGTTCATGATTGAAATTAATTTTTCTGAAAGTCAAAATTCTACTTGGGTATTGGATATCGGCTGTAGTTCTCACATATGTAATAATATGCAGGGACTAAGCAGAAGTAGAAAGCTGAACAAGGATGAAGTCTTCCTACGAGTGGAAAATGGAGCAAAGGTTGCTGCATTAGGTGTAGGAATTTATTGTTTAGCACTGCCTACGGGCAAGTACATTAGTTTAAATAACTTTTATTATGTTCCAACACTCATTAGAAACATTATTTCAATTTATGTATTGGATATGGATGGTTTTGATATTATAATTAAGAACAATAATTATTCTATTTATAATAAAAATGTTTTATATGGTGTTAGCAATTTACGAAATGGACTTTACATACTTGACTTGCATGAAAATATACTTCAAATTGAACAAACTAAGAAAAGAAAAAGAGATGATGTTAATTATACCTTTATGTGGCACTGTAGACTCGGTCACATCAATGAAACAAAATTAACCAAGGTGCATAAAGATGGGCTTTTAGAGATATCTGATTACGAATCATATCCAACTTGTGAATCTTGTCTCATGGGTAAGATGAGTAAATTCCCTTTTAGTGGAAAAGGAGAAAGAGTTACAGAGTTGTTAACGTTGGTACACACAGATGTATGTGGACCTATGACAACGAATGCACGAGGAGGGTATTCTTATTTTATTACTTTCATTGATGATCATTCTAGATTTGGATATGTGTATTTAATGAAATACAAATCTGAATCGTTTGAAAAGTTCAAAGAATTCAGTAGTGAAGTAGAGAAGCAAACTGGTAAGAGTATTAAAATTTTTGATCGGATCGAGGAGGGGAATACTTGACCAATGAGTTTTTAAGTTGTCTCAAAGAAAATGGTATAATCTCACAATGGACTCTAGCAGGGACGCCACAGTTGAATGGTGTATCTGAAAGGAGAAATCAAACATTGTTGGACATGGTTCGTTCTATGATGAGTTTTACCGACCTTCCAGTATCCTTCTAAGGTTATGCCCTAGAAACGGCTGCATACCTACTTAACAAGGTACCTACCAAATCTGTCCCAAAGACCCTATATGAAATATGGACAGGGAGGAAACCTAGTCTTAAGCATGTTAAGACTTGGGGTTGTCCAGCTTATGTCAAAAGGTTTGAGCATGATAAGCTGAAGACTAGATCTGACAAGTGTAGATTTGTGGGATATCCTAAAGAAAGTTTCGGATATTATTTCTATCATCCTACTGATCAAAAAGTGTTTGTTGCAAAACACGCTGCCTTCTTGGAAAAGGAGTTTATCCTTGAAGGGGTCAGTGGGAGTAAGATATATCTTGAAGAAGTTCAAGAACCACAAAATACTACGGATCAAAGTCAGGTACCTGATCAAGTAGAAGAACCTACTGTACCACTACCTATTCGTAAATCTGGAAGAGTACTGAAGATACCTGATAGGTATGGATTCATTATAGAGGATGATGATGAGATATGCATTATAGATGATGAGGTACGCATCATAGATGATGATGATCCATTGACTTACGAAGAGGCTATGAGTAGTAAAGACTCAGAGAAATGGCTAGAAGCCATGAAATTCGAAATGGACTCCATGTATGAAAACCAAGTATGGACTTTGGTTTCACCACCTAAGGGCATTAAGCCTATTGGGTATAAATGGGTCTTTAAGAGAAAGATTGGAGCGGATGGCAAGGTAGAGACCTATAAGGCCGACTGGTTGGAAAAGATTTCAAACAAAGACAAGGAGTTGACTATGATGAAACCTTCTCACCAGTAGCTACGCTCAAGTCCATTCGGATTTTGCTTGAAATTGCAGCTTATTATGACTACGAGATCTGGCAAATGGACGTGAAAACGGCCTTCCTCAATGGAGAGCTTGAGGAGAATGTATATATGATACAACCAAAGGGTTTTGTTTCAACGGTTAGAACAAACCAGGTCTGTAAGCTACAACAATCCATTTATGGATTGAAGCAAGCTTCTCAAAGGTGGAACATCCGTTTTGATGAGATAATCAAAAAGTTTAATTTTATCAAAAATGAGGATGAACCATGTGTGTACAAGAAGGTTTGTGGGAGCGCTATTTCATTCCTTGTATTATATGTTGATGATATATTACTGATAGGGAATGATGTTCCTATGCTACAGTCGATCAAAATTTGGTTATCTAAACACTTCTCTATGAAGGACTTGGGTGAGGCAATCTATATTTTGGGGATAAAAATCTATAGAGATAGATCTAAAAGGATACTTGGCTTGAACCAAGGAAAGTACATTGACTAGATGCTAAAGAAATTCCAAGAGAGGTCTCATGCCGATGAGCCATGGAATACATCTCTGAAAGTAGTATACACACAAGCCAATCATATTTGATATGATGTAGCATATACTTTGTAATCTTATTCGTTTATTAAAAGAATTTTCATTATCTACATGATGCTGTGTTATTTAAAATGTGATAAACCCATAGTTTTGAGCAATGCTTTTATAATCATGATGGTGATCATGCCAATGAGATCTAAATTCTAGATAGCTTACAAACTAAAATCGTTCCTAATCGTTGGGTTACTAAAAAGGGGATTACTGAATCTGGATAGATTAGTAGATACGTTGCTTGCTCTTATGAAGTGGATGATTGATCTCATAATTATTTATGTGGAGACACTAAAGTAAGTATATATAAGTGCTTATTGGAGAATAAGTTCACTGAACGTGGCTCGCTAAGGAATACCTAATGGAGTTTTACTCGTCTGTCAATAGGAATTCCTCTAGTGATAGTAGTACAAGTGATCCTTGGATTTGAGATCATCATAGTATCTTATGTATGATGAATTATACTTTGACATGACCCTTAAGACCTTTAGGGTATATCAAAGGGTATGATTGAGTATAATAAGTTGTACATGGAGATAGGTGAATGATTAACAAATAATCAACGACATCTAGTAAAAGATGTGAATGTCCTATGTGATTCGATAAATGACGACACAGTAGTCCTTGGCCAAGGCAGAATGAAATTAGAAAGGAGTTTCTAATTTGCATTATTTAGAGTTGTGCATTTGGGAATCGAAATACATATAATTAAATAAAGTAAGACTTGACAGTAATTCCATGTCTTATATTTAATTGGGACATTGTATGGTAGAAGGATTGAATTGTACGGTAACTATGCACTAAAAGGTTCTTTTGTGATTAATGTTGAAATCTATATTATCTAGAAAGTCGTTGATCGCTAAGGGGGGTTTACCCTTATTGTAGAATAAATGTTATTTGATTAAATGAATTAAATAGTTTCATTTATTTATTTAAATAAGGTTAGAATTGTTCTAATTGATTTATTCACAACCGGTTTAATATGGAGAACCTAAAGGGTCACACAGCAAAAGAAAAATATTTATTTAAGAAGTAAATGACATAATTGTAATAATAAGTTAAGTGTATTTAATTTAAGCTATGGAGATAGATTAAATTAAATAGCTTAATATTTATTATTTAATATTTTAGAAATATTAAATATAAATTAATAAGAGGAGTCTTATTATTATTATTACTATTACTATTATTTAATTCGTAATAGAGAGTGAGAATTAATTAATAGAAGTACTCTCTCATAGATTCCTAATTAGATTAGGAGGTTGATTTAATTAAAGGAGTTTAATTAGAATAGAAACCCTAATCCTAAATAGTTTAGGGAAGGGTTATTCCTACATCTATAAATAAGAGGAGTATTATCATAGATTAGGGTTACACAATCTTACATTAGAATTGTGGAGAGTACTTACAATTTCTATAGAGATAGAAACTAGGGTTTTGCCAACACCCATCTTCTTGAACAACTATTCTTCCTTGGTGGATCACCTCTAGAGGCCAAACACTTGGGTAGCTAACGTTGATCAAGCGAAGGAATTTAGTCGGTGGAATTCAACGCGAAGGAATTGGAGGTGAACTTGTAGCCGAGAAAGCTTTGATTCACGAGGGTATAATTCTCTAGCTCAATCTCTTTCGTTAATTAATAATTGTGCATAAAGAAAGATCATGGTGATGGTTTGTATAAAATTTTAAAAATCTGATTTTATTGCGCTTCCGCTTTATTTATGTAATTTGATTGCATGTTCGCGTTATACAAACCTAACAATCTCTCCAAGAAACAAGCCCCAAAGACACCTGAGGAGATAGACCGTATGAGTAAAATTCCTTATACTTCAGCAATAGGATCTATCATGTACGGTATAATATGTACTAGACCAGAGGTCGCTCATGCACTTAGTGTAAAAAGCAGATATCAGTCGAATCCAGGAGAAGAGCACTAGAAGGCAGTGAAAAACATCCTAAAATACTTGAGAAGAACTAAGGATGTATTTCTTGTCTACGGCGAGTCTGAATTAAAACTAGAGGGCTATACAGACTCAAGTTTTTAAACGAACCAAGATGACAATAAATCCGTTTCAGGGTACGTGTTTACCTTAAACGGTGGAACAGTGAGTTGGAAAAGTTTCAAGCACCAAACAGTTGCTGATTCAGTGATAGAGGCAGAGTACATAGCTGCAAGTGAAGCTGCAAAGGAAGCTGCTTGGATTAAGAAGTTCATAACTGAACTTGGAGTGGTTCCTAGGATTAGAGGAGCCGTACCTTTATTCTGTGACAACACCGGAGCTGTTGCACAGGCTATGGAACCTAGGTCTCATCAGAAATCTAAACACGTGTTGCGGCGGTTTCATTTGATTAGAGAGATCATTGAAAGAGGAGATGTCACCCTGAAGCGTGTGGGCTCTCAAGACAACATTGCAGATCTATTTACTAAAGCTTTAACACAACAGCAGTTTGATCGTCACTTAGAGAAGATGGGTATTAGATACCATGGCGATTGGCTTTAGTGCAAGTGGGAGATTGAAAGTAGTATGCATACAAGCCAATCATATTTGACATGATGTAGCATATACTTTGTAATCTTATTCATTTATTAATAAAAGAATTGATTTTCTTAAAAGGTGTTTTACATTATCTACATAGTGCTGTTATATTAAATGTGATAAACCCATAGTTTTGAGCAATACTGTTAGAATCATGATGGTGATCATGCTAATGAGATCTAAATTCTAGATAGCTCACAAACTAAAATCGTTCCTAATCATTGGATTACTAAAAAGGAGATTAGTGACTCCGGATAAATTAGTACATACGTTGCTTGCTCTTAGGAAGAGGATAATTGATCTCATAATCATTTGTGTGGAGACACTAAAGCAAGTATGTAGGTGCTTATTGGAAAATAAGTTCACTGAACGTGGTTCGCTAAGGAATACCTAATGGAGTTTTACTCGCATGTCAATAGGAATTCCTCTAGTGATAGTAGTACAAGTGATCCTTAGACTTGAGATCATCATAGTATATTGTGTATGATGAGTTATATTTTAACATGTCCCTTAAGACCTTTAGGGTATATCAAAGGGTATGATTGGGTATAATAAGTTGAACATGGAGATAGGTAAATGATCAACAAAGAATCTACCACATCTAGTAAAAGATGTGAATTGCGATAACCCGGATTTTTCGAAAATAATTATAATAAGAATTTAATATAGAATAATTTTATTATGATTTCAGTTTGCATATATATATATATATGTTATATATTTATGTGATTTATTTGGTGAGTTTAATATGTATATATATAAATGTGAAATATATACATAGATTCAGAATGAATGAGTTACTAGTTAATAATTGTAACGATCGTGGGTCGTGAGTAGCTTGGTAATTCGAGCTTATGGATGTTATTGAATAAAATAGACTTTTAATAATAATATTATATGTTAGGCATTTAAAGGTTATATTATGACCTAGATTATGTGTAGACGATGATTAGTAAATATGATAAGCTAATTTGGTGGTTTCGAGAAATATTGCTAGAATACTATTTATTGGATTAAATAAATAGTTGAAGGACCCAAATTATGGGCGAGATATATGTGCGATGTTGTATATGATTATGGGGAGTTAATCGTGAAGAGCAGCGATCGCGAATCGTGAATACCCTTGTAATTTGGGTTTATTAATATTATTGAATGAATTAAATATTATTCTTATGTGATGTCCTTTAAGGTTATTTTATAACCTGGATGATGTCAATGTATGAATTTTTATGCGTTGTTGAACTGTAAGAGTGAATAATTAATTTTGCGAAGAATCGCAAAATCACTATTTACGAGCACGTTTCCCGAGGCACTATTCACGCCAAAATATTTTTACGTCTTTTTCGATTTCCATTAATTTCGTTAAAGACATGTATGCGAAGAAATAGATTTTTCAGGTGTCAGAAATTTTATTTGAGCCCAAATGAGAGTTAGTTCGTATCCGAAATGTATTATATGGGTGTTCCGAATAAATGGGCAAACCCGTATTAATTATTTTTACCCTTCCTAATAATTTATGGGAGTACCCATTTTAATTTTGGGTTGAGATATTTACCAAATTGGGTACAAAAGTGGGAGTATTCGAGTATGGAAAAGACCAATTGGGGTGTATTATTTGTGTTTGTTACTCCAAGAGGGAACCAACTCCCCCATTTTAGACCAATCAAAAGAGAGAGAGGAGAGAGGAGCCGGCAATAATGCCTTAAGCCCTCAACTCCCTCATTTCCTCCCAAAGCTCTTGTTCAAGCTTTTTTCTCCTCCCATTCTATACCTTGTTGCTGCAGATGGAAGAATAGAGAGAGAGCTAGTTTCATAGAAAGAAGAAGAAGAAGAAGAGAGTTGCAGGAGGAGGAGAAGAATAATAATAAGAAGAAGATAAGGGTTCGGGTGAAGAAGGAGAAGAGAAGAGGAGAAAGAGAAGCGTGGGAAGGAGCAAGAGGAGGAAGAGGAAGCCCTAACCAACCTCCATAACCTTCAAGAAGTAAGAAACAAGAGGTAATCTCCTCTTCCACCATCTTTCCTCTATTTTTGAGTTTTTCAAGCTTTTGTGATGGGTTTTGATTTTCTGGAGATTTTCTATTGTTGTTGTTGCTTGCGATATTTTGTAAATGTTGTTAAGAGACTATATAAACCATTAATAACATGAAAGTGGAACAAAAACCAAAAAAAAAATTGTACATATGCTTAAGGAGGATGAAGAATATGAAAAACAATGAACTTTGGACAAATGGACCATTCGGACGAATTTTAGAGGATATGTAGCTATGATTTCGGGTTTAGTTAATTTGTTTGTTGGTATGATGTTATACTTCCATGGGTTATGAGAATAACCCAGTTGGAATGGATTGAAAATGTGCAAAAACAAAGATTTGATGATGATTTTGGTGAAGAACACCAAGAACACGAAAACAGAGCGTGAGTTGATACTTTGGCCTAAGATTTGGCCATGTTAATATCAGTGGATAGCTCTGAATTTTTAATATGTTGTAGCTCTATGTCTTAGGAGTCCATAAAGTCCGAAATGGACCAATTTGAATGTGTATAGAAGGAGTTATGGTGGTTGGAAGCAAGATAGGTCTAGAACTCAAAAAATAGAGCATGAAACTAAGTATGGGCATATGTACGCCGCCCTTACGCTGATGCTACTGATGCCTTGGGCGTACGTACTCCGGTCATAGGCATGTTTTGGGCGTAGTTACGCTGGGCCAAGTTTAGGCCAGAATTAGCTTTGACGTCTTTTACTAAAATAGGCATAACTTTCTAATACGAACTCAGATTTAGGTGATTCAAAATGATTCGGAAAGAAGAAGAGTAGACCTACAACTTTTGTTCTTTGAGTTTTTCAATTTGAGGTCTGTAGCATGGCCTAAATTGGCCATTTATAGGACTAATGTGTAATTGGGGGCAATCGGAGGGTGTCGGGCATGCGCGTAAGCACATGTAATGCTCCCGACAATATAAAATGATGTTCTAAGTTTTAAAACATGAACGTTATGTATTATAATGATACTCATCATTAACCAATGCATATTAGATAAATCGTATGGGTGTGCTAGGCGAACGCAATTGCGTGTTGCTTGGGTATTCGAATAGGCAAGGTTGGCGTACGGACGCGCAAGCGTCGTAACGCCATAACTAGTGTGTATAATCTTGTTTACTATTATGTTTTTAATAAGAATGGAATACTATATATTGTTATAACCCAATGTATGAGCATGCTAAGCACATGCAAAAGAGGCGAATTAGGCGTGTGACGTGTAAACGTCGAAACGCCGTGTAAAGTGTTAATGAACTTAAATAGTGTTTCGAGTTAAACAAAACAAACATTATAAGATATGAAGTAGGATTATATTAATGTGAACCAATATATGAAGCCTTTTTAGTGGCTAATTGGTGTTTTATTGTCAAATAAATTGTGTAGGATATTTGAAGGACGAGCCATCATAATTTAGCAAAGAACGCTTAAGGCAAGTTCTTTCAGTAACTTGTTGACTTTTTTAAATGTATTGATATACATGACTTGATTACTAAATCTTTCGCTATAATGTGGATTATATGCGGGCATGATTAAAATGTGCACAATGTAAAATTATGTGACTATATTGTTCTATGTGGAACTTGAATTATTATAAATATACAATATGAGATGCATGATGTATGCTATGAGATACATGATGCATATATATAGATGAATTGCATAACATTTATAATGCATGAGTAAGATGAATAGTATGAGAATCACGATGCATGGATAAATGCAAACTTATGTGTTACGTGAAACATGAAATGTGAAAACTGTTAGTTCTTGCTGAGCCGTCGTGCTCATTCTTGCAAAAATAAAACTTTTGTAGATTGACGATGCAATGCAATTATCTTACTATCGTGATGATAAGGATTAGAGACGCATGGAAACAGGAAAGTTGCTAAATATTCCTTTATTGTAATTATTTAGTTGTGATGATGATATATGATGTACGTGAATTTGACTATGTAAACCTTGTGTTAAAAATGAAGGTTATCCATTATAGTATGTAAGACGTGATTATATTAGTTACTTGTTATAGTAAACTACAAGGATGTCGATGATGTATAAAGGATATTTTTATAACGGATGTATAGTTGTTGAATAACATAGTAAATATTTAGGGATTGAATGAAGTCTGAATTTGAACCTTGCGTTCACATAGGAGATTTTGTAAATGATCATGGTATTTATTCAACCTTGATCATAAGTGTATTATTAAATGTCTTTGTGCCTAGGACTGTACTAGGATATGTTGTAATATTATTATAATTGCATTAATGTAGTAAGCTTATATTGTATGGGTAGTACCGTGACGCGCCAGAGTCGGGTTCAAGGTAAGACCCGAGTTTCGGGGGCGTACATGTAAACCTTTCTAAATTATCAATATATGATTATTTATTCCGCATTTAGTTATCATATATTGCTTGAAGGTGTTTGGATGTTGTAGATCGTGAGAACCAAGTTCGGGTATTTGGTACCTGAATTTGGGGGCGTCACATGAATTTCCTATGTGATTCGATAAATGACAACTCAGTAGTCCTTGGCCAAGGCAGAATGAAATTAGAAAGGAGTTTCTATTTGCATTATTTAGAGTTGTGCATTTGAAAATCGAAATACATTTAATTAAATAAAATAAGACTTGACAGTAAATCCATGTCTTATATTTAATTGGGATATTGTATGATAGAAGGATTGAATTGTACGGTAACTATGCACTGAAAGGTTCTTTTGTGATTAATGTTGAAATCTATATTATTTGAAAAAGTCGTTGATCACTAAGGGGGTTTACCCTTATTTTAGAATAAATATTATTTATTTAAATGAATTAAATAGTTTAATTTATTTAATTAAATATAATTAGAATTGTTCTAATTGATTTATTCACAACCGGTTTAATATGGATTACCTAAAGGGTCACACTACAAAAGGAAAAATATTTGATTAAGAAGTAAATGACATAATTGTAATAATAAGTTAAGTGTATTTAATTTAATCTATAGAGATAGAATAAATTAAATAGCTTAATATTTATTATTTAATATTTTAGAAATATTAAATATAAATTAATAAGATGAGTCTTATTATTATTATTACTATTACTATTATTTAATTCCTAATAGGGATTGATAATTAATTAATTAATATAAGTACTCTCACATGAATTCTTAATTAGATTAGGAGCATAATTAATCAAAGGAGTTTAATTATAATAGAAACCCTAATCCTAAATAGTTTAGGGAAGGGTTTTCCTACATCTATAAATAAGAGAAGTCTTATCATAGATTAGTATTACACACTCTTGCATTAGATTGAGGAGAGTATTTGCAATTTCTATAGAGATAGAAACGAGAGTTTTTCTAACACCCATCTTTTTGAACAATTATTCTTCCTTGGTGGATTTCCTCTAGAGGCCAAACACTTGGATGACTAACGTTGATCAAGCGAAGCAATTTAGTCGGTAGAATTCAAGGAGAACGCGAAGGAATTGGAGGTGAACTAGTACCCGAGGAAGCTTTGATTCACGAGGTATAATTCTCTATCTTTAATTCTTTCGTTAATTGATAATTGAACACAAGGAAAGATCATGGTGATAGTTTGTATGAAAATTTTAAAATCCGTTTTATCACACTTCCGCCTTATTTATGTAATTTGATTGCATGCTTGTGTTATATACAAACCTAACAACATGTATATCAAAAGTAATGAAAATGTACATGCATGTATACCACTGAGTTGTTCCAAGACCTATGGAGCATAGGCGTAACAAAGATAAAACGTGGGGTCGTAAAACGATAGGATATAGAATTTGCATCAAATAAAATTAAAATGAATAACATACCTTTGAGGCTATAGACAAAAATAGGGATTTGGATAAAAATCTGGTAGTATATGAGTAGAAAACTTATCTCAAGGTAAAGATGCCAAATGGTCTTCTTATGCGGACACAAACTAAACGGAAAGGAAATAGAAATATGATTGAGTATCCCACTGAAACCTATGATTTACAAAGGTTAAACCACAGGGCATACAGTTAAGAACTGCATAATTATTTAACTTCCTAATTAGGAACTGTATGAGCTAGGTTTTAAATAAAGGTGTGATCAACATGAAGCTCTAAAGGAGAGAAAACAGTGCAAGGAAAGTCAGTTCAAGGTCAAGTGCCATATCAGAAATGACAAAATAATATTAACCATATGATTAAAAAAAATAAAAGAACTCAAATTTATATTACCATTTGCTTGTAGTTCTTCCAGAGAAAAGTAACCCCCAACTAATTCTAAAAGAAAACTTTAACTTGTTAATTGACACATTTAACAGCACCAACTGCATTGTCGTAATATCTTGTTAGTTTTGAAAGTAGTATGCACATAAGCCAATCATATTTGATATGATGTAGCATATACTTTGTAATCTTATTCGGTTATTAAAGGCATTTTACTTTATCTACATTGTGCTGTTATTTTAAATGTGATAAACCTATAGTTTTGAGCAATGCTTTTAGAATAATAATGGTGATCATGCTAATGAGATCTAAATTCTAGATAGCTCACAAACTAAAATCATTCCTAATCATTGGATTACTAAAAAGAAGATTAGTGAATCCGGATAGATTAGTACATACGTTGCTTGCTTTTAGGAAGAGGATGATTGATCTCATAATCATTTGTGTGGAGACACTAAAGCAAGTATGTAGGTGCTTATTGGAGAATAAGTTCATTGAACGTGGCTTGCTAAGGAATACCTAACGGAGTTTTACTCGCCAGTCAATAGGAATTCCTCTAGTGATAGTAGTACAAGTGATCCTTGGACTTGAGATCATCATAGTATCTTCTGTATGATGAGTTATACTTTGACATATCTCTTAAGACCTTTAGGGTATATCAAAGGGTATAATTGGGTATAATAAGTTGTACATGGAGATAGGTGAATGATCAACAACGAATCTACCTCATCTAGTAAAAGATGTGAATGTCCTATGTGATTCGATAAATGACGACTCAATAGTCCTTGGCCAAGGCAGAATGAAATTAGAAAGGAGTTTCTAATTTGCATTATTTAGAGTTGTGCATTTGGGAATCGAAATACATATAATTTAATAAAGTAAGACTTGACAGTAATTCCATGTCTTATATTTAATTGGGACATTGTATGGTAGAAGGATTGAATTATATGGCAACTATTCATTGAAAGGTTCTTTTGTGATTAATGTTCAAATCTATATTATCTGGAAAGTCGTTGATCGCTAAGGGGGCTTACCCTTATTGTAGAATAAATATTATTTATTTAAATGAATTAAATACTCTCTCATGAATTCCTAATTAGATTAGGAGTTTAATTTAATTAAAGAAGTTTAATTAGAATAGAAACCCTAATCCTAAATAGTTTAGGGAAGGGTTTTCCTACATCTATAAATAAGAGAAGTCTTATCATAGGTTAGGGTTACACATTCTAACATTAGAATTGTGGAGAGTACTTACAATTTCTATAGAGATAGAAACTAGGGTTTTGCCAACACCCATCTTCTTGAATAGATATTATTCTTTGGTGGATCACCTATAGAGGCCAAACACTTGGGTGGCTAACGTTGATCAAAGGAAGGAATTTTAATCGGTGGAATTCAAGGAGAACGCGAAGGAATTGGAGGTGAACTTGTACCTGAGGAAGCTAGAATTCTACAAGGGTATAATTTTTATTCTCCATCTCTTTCGTTTAATTAATAATTGTGTATAAAGAAAGATCATTGTGATGGTTTGTATGAAAAATTTTAAAATCTGATTTTATCGCGCTTCCGCTTTATTTATGTAATTTGATTGCATGTTCGCGTTATACAAACCTAACAGTGGTATCAAGAGCCAAACTTTATGCGAATTATTAATTGTTTTGATTCTGTATATACATTGATATGTGTTTAGAATAATTTAATTGGGCATAACTATTTGTGTAAAATTATTTTATTTTATTTTTTAATTAATTTTTTTTTTAAAAAAACGTTGGTCAAAGTTAACGGTTAGACACTGACTGCTAATGTGACACAAGCTGCTGACGTGTCACTGACTGGTCAACTGTTGACTGCTGACGTGGCGCTGACTGGTCAACCTTTAAAAATAAAATAATTAATTTGGAGCTAGAATGTTTTGAACCCTTGACCTATTGGTCGTATGTTGAAAACCTTACCACTACACCAGAATCAATTTTTATTATGAATCAGAATGTTTAATATTTAAACTATATAATTCTGGGTTTAAAGTTTGACTTAAAGGCTTGTTTGATTATTTCTTCTAAAGGTTTATGAACTAGGGTTGACCTCATTTTTTTTAAAAATTTTTTGTAAATTAAAATTAAGAAGTTTATTTTGATTTGGAATTTGATTAAAAAATAAAGTAGTTTATTTTTATTCAAAATTGGATAAATTAAAATAAAAGAGTTTATTTTGATTTGGAATAAGATTAAAATAAAGAAATTATGTTAATTGGAATTGAATTTCATGATAACTAATTAGAGTTGGAATTGGATTTCATGATAACTAATTGGAGTTGAAATTGAATTTTATACTAACTAATATTGCCCATTAAATGATATCAATGCATATATGGAATGATTTTATTATTCATGAAATGAATGTTATTTATTAATTCATATGGAGATATATATGATAATAAATAGGGATTGATTATGGACTATTGACCAATGTGTCATTGGAATTATTTTAGAGGATGTTTGAATGAATGAGTTTTATAAATGGGGTCTGCGTACCTCGTCTTCTCTAGTTTTTCTTTATGTAAATTTTATCTCCCTTCTATGTACTTCCCCTTGACTGCTGATCAAGGTTTCTATTTATTGTAAATGGTTTATGTAATATGATTAGTTAGAATTATTTTAAAAAATTGGAGACAAAGGAGTAAGGAGCACTTGAAGACCCGTTTGTAATGGAGCCCGGGATTTAAATGTAATAGTTATATTTAAATTTAATTCTTGCGCCATAGGTTTGACCTTTTGGTTCACTTGGTGGCTCTAGTGAACCAAACTAGAATAAAAATCCATAATCAATTCGGGTAGAATATAGTATTCTATATGTGCATGCTTACTATATATGTATATATATATATATATATATATATATATATTATATTATCCAATATGTTTCGCATGTTAAATAATATGACGCGTATTTTATATATATGTGTGTATGCGCGCTAAAAAAGATAAGACAAATAATAACAAATCGCTCAAAGAAATTATATTAAGTCCTAAGCGTTCAAAGATATTTGGAATATCGAATGCTGCCTTCTAGCATGGTAAAGCGATAAAGTATTAAATATTTAATATGAGTTTGTTGTGTCACACAAGGCAAGTATTAAATATTTAAGATGTTGCTTTATCACATTTAATGCGTATAAATAGACTGAACGATGTTATTTTGTTGTGTCACATAAGGACAATGTTTTTTTTGAATATATGAAAGTGCTAGGTTGGAATTAACTTGGATAATTTTGATTCGGATGTGTCACACTTGATCAAAATAATCTAAGAGGCAAAAATACAAGGAGTTATATAGTTATATAATTGACAATAGTTGTCTACCTATTTATTTGTATATTATTTGTTGTGTCACACAAGGCTATATATATTTGAAATGGGATCCTTATTCTCACTAGCAAATCTTTAATTAGATTTGCCAAACTATATAATGGGGGTAATATAGTTTGATGAAAATAGTGGGAGATAACAATTTAAATAAAGACCTAATTTATTTTGGTAATTAATAAGATGAATGTATGCTAAAATATTGTTAATTCATTTACAAAATTTTACAATGTCTACTTTACTATCACTGCAGAGTATATTAAATGCTAATTAACCGGACCAAATTAAAAAGACTGGTGAAAGAATTTGAAAATAGTTCTCAAGGCCGAAAAGCTATCTTATGTCCTTAATATGCCTATCCCTGCAATGGTTGCAGACAATGCCTCTGAGGAAGAGATTGCTACTTTTCAAAAATGGCAAGATGATGCACAGTTGGCTCAATGCATCATGCTCGCATCCATGAGTAACGAGCTTCAGTGTCAACATGAAACCATGGATGCTCCTACTATACTCCTGCACCTTCAAGGAGTTGAAAGGTGAGGAAAGTAAGACTATTAGATATCAGATATCTAAGGAGCTCTTCCAATCTAGAATGACTGATGGCGCTACAGATAAATGTCCTAAATTGATCAATCTGATTGAAGAATTGGGATAACTGGGTTTTATAATGAATGGAGAGTTGATCTAAGATTTGATCTGGCAATCACTTCCGGACTCTTTCTCACAAATTGTTGTGAATTTTCACATGAATAAGCTATATGTCAGCCTGCCTGAGTTGCTTAAATATGTTGAAAACTGTAGAGAGTCATTTTCCAACCAAGAAAGACCAAGTCTTACTGGTAGGGGCCAAAGGATCTTTTGAAAAGAAGAATAATTCAAAAAAGGTATAAGGAAAGACAAAAACAAAGGATAATAAGAACAAAAATTGATGCAGATAGCAAAGGAGTTTGTTTCCACTGCAATAAGCCTGGACACTGGAAAGGAAACTGTAAGCAGCATCTTGCAGAGGCTATCTAGAAGAAGCTTGGTGAAGCTTCGGTTACAGATATAGGTTTGTTCATGATTGAAATAAATCTTTCTGTAAGTTAAGGTTGTACTTGGGTATTGGATACCGGTAATAGTCTCATATATGTAATCCAATGAAGAGACTAAGCAGAAGTACAAAGCTAAATAAAGAGTAATTAATCTTACGTGTGAAGAATGGAGCAATGGTTGCTACATTAGCCGTAGGAACTTATAGTTTAGCGTTGCCTACAGGCAAGTCTATTAAGTTAATAAGTTGTTATTATGTTTTAGTTCTCTTTTAGAAACATTATTACTTCCGTTATTGGACAAGAAAGGTTTTGGTATTATATTTAAGAACAATTATTGTTCTATTTATAATGATAATGTTTTGTCTGAAACTGGAAGATTACTTGATGGACTTTGTAAACTTGACTTACATGAAAAATAATTTTGCAAATTGAACAAACTAGTAAAAGAAAAAGGAGATGGTCATTCAAAGCTTTGAATATGTGTACTTGATGAAATGCAAGTCTGAATCATTTGAAAGGTTCAAAGAATTCAGAAGTGAAACAAATTGACAAAGTATTAAGATTCTTTGATCAGATCGAGGAAGGAATACTTGTGCAATAAGTTTCTAGATCATTTCAAAAATGGTATTTTCTCATAATGGACGCTTCATAATATGCAATAATTGATTAGTGTATCTAAAAGGAAAAAATTGTACCTTGTTGGATATGGTGCGGTCCATAATGATTTTTACCGAAATTCCAGTATCCATGTGGGGTTATACCCTAGAAACGGCTGCATATCTACAAAATAAGGTAACTCAAAATTCGGCCCCAAGATTTTATGGATAGGTAAGATTCCTAGTCTTAAGTATGTTAAGATAAGGGGTTGTCCAGCTTATATGAAAAGGTTTCAAAAGGATAAGCTTGGGACAAAAATCTGACAAGTGTAGGTTTGTGGGATATCCTAAATAAAGTTTAGGGTATTATTACTATAATCCTACACGTTGCCTTCTTGGATAAAAGTGTGTATCATTGAAGGAGCTAGTGGGAGGGTAATAGATCTTGAAGGAGTTCAAGAACCACAAAGCACTTTCAGTCAAACCGAGGGACCTGTAGATAGGCCTATTGTATCACAACCGAATCGTAAATCTGGAAGAGTACCAAAGATACCTAGAAGGTATGGATTCATCACAGAGGATGATGATGAGGTACACATCATAGAGGATGATAATCTAGTTATATACGATGAGGCTATGAGTAGTAGACACTCAGAGAAATGGCAGATGGCCATGAAATTCGAAATGGACTCCATGTATGAGAACCAAGTATAGACTCTGGTTACTCCATCGAAAAGCATAGTGCCTAGAGGGTGTATATGGGTCTTTAAGAGAAAGACTGGGGCAAATGGTAAGGTGGAGACATATAAGACCAGACCTATTTAAAAGGTTTCAAATAAAGTCAAGGAGTTGACTGTGATAAAACCTTATTACCGAGTAATGCTCAAGTCCATTTAGATTTTCCTAGCGATTGCAGCTTATTATTACGAAATCTGGTAAATGGATGTGGAGACGTCCTTCCTTAAATGAAGACTTGAGGGAAATGTATGTATGATATAGCTAGAGGAATTTGTTTCAAAGGTTAAAGCAAATCGTGTTTGTAAGCTACAATGATCCATTTATAGATTGAAGCAAGCTTCTCAAAAATGGAACATTCGTTTTGATGAGACAATCAAAAGAGTTTGATTTTAACAAAAATGAGAATGAACCTAGTGTGTACAAAAGGGTCAGTGGGAGCATTATGACATTCCTAATATTATATGTTGATATACTACTGATAAGGAATGACACACCAATGCTACAATCAGTAAAGATAAAAATTGTCTAAACATTCCTCCATGAATGACTTGGGAGAAACATCCTATAAATTGGGGATATAAATCTATATAGATAGATTTAAAAGGATGCTCGACTTAACCCAAGGAATGTATATTCATTCGATGCTAAAGGCGTTTAGAATGACAAACTCCAAGAGAGGTCTCATGATGATGAGCCATGAAGTGTATCTCTTTAAATTGTCCTCAATAAAAAAGAGATCGCATGAGTTACTATCATGTATGCAATGAATATACAAGGCCTGATGTTGATCAATCATATTCTAGAGAAGATCACTATAAGACAGTGATAAACATCTTTAAGTACTTAACCGGTACTGAAGATGTGATCATGATTCATGGTAGGTCTGAATTAAAACTAGAGGGTTAAACAGACTCAAGTTTTTCAGACTAACCAAGACAATAACAAATCCACTTTAGGGTAAATCGTTACCTTGAATAGTGGTGCAGTGAATTAGAAAGGTTCCAAACAGCAAAAAGTTACTGGTTTAGTGACAAAGACAAAGTATATAGCTGTAAATGAAGCTGCAAGTTGATTGTTTGGATGAAAAGTTCTTTACAAAACTAGGAATAGTTCCTAAGTCTCATCTTGGATTCAAACATGTGTTGCGGAACTTTCATTTGATTAGAAAAATCATTAAAAGAGAAGAAGTCATTATAGAGATAGTGGACTCTCAAGAACAACATTGTATATCCATTTAATGAAGCTTTATCCAATAGCAAGATGATCGTCACTTAGAGAAAAAGGGTATTAGATACCATGGCGATTGGCTTTAGTGCAAGTGGGAGATTGAAAGTAGTAAGCACACAAGCCAATCATATTTGATATGATGTAGCATATACTTTGTAATCTTATTCGGTTATTAAAGGCATTTTACATTATCTACATAGTGTTGTTATATTAAATGTGATAAACCCATAGTTTTGAGCAATGCTTTTAGAATCATGATGGTGATCATGCTAATGAGATCTAAATTCTAGATAGCTCACAAACTAAAATCGTTCCTAATCGTTGGATTACTAAAAAGGGGATTAGTGAATTCGGATAGATTAGTACATACGTTACTTGCTCTTAGGAAGAGGATGATTAATCTTATAATAATTTGTGTGGAGACACTAAAGCAAGTATGTAGGTGCTTATTGGAGAATAAGTTCATTAAACGTGGCTCGCTAAGGAATACCTATTGGAGTTTTACTCGCCTGTCAATAGGAATTCCTCTAGTGATAGTAGTACAAGTGATCCTTGGACTTGATATCATCATAATATCTTGTGTATGATGAGTTATACTTTGACATGTCCCTTAAGACCTTTAGGGTATATCAAAGGGTATGATTGGGTATAATAAGTTGTACATGGAGATAGGTGAATGATTAACAAAGAATCTACCTCATCTAGTAAAAGATGTGAATGTCCTATGTGATTCGATAAATCATTAATACAAAGTAATAAATAGACAACACTTAAACCACAACGTTTTTATAAAAAACGTTATGGTATATTTTTACACAACGTTTTTTAACAAAACGTTGTAGATATATATGAAAAAACGTTATGTATTTAAAAGGGCATTTTTTGGTTTTAACTAGATAACGTTTTTAAAAAAAACGTTATCTATCTAAAAAACACGGAGCTCAAGTGAACACTTAAAATTAAAAGACATATACTCTTTTTCTCTCAGTTTCGTTCTTTTTCTCTCTGTTGTCGTCAGTTTAGTTCTTTTTCTCTCTGTGCTCGTCACTTTCGTTCCCTCTCTTCAGTTTCCTTTCTCTCTTTCGGTTTTTCTCTTCATTTTTCCTTCTTAGTACAATTTTTCTTCTCTCTATCTGCTCTTTGGTTGTGTTCTGATTTGGTGTATGTTCGATCTGAGGCTGAAATCTAAAGAGATTTAATTAGGTGTTTGAAGATAAGCTGTGTTGGGGCTAGGTTTTCATCGTAAGTTCTTCATCTCTTTGGATTTGTTCTTGCATGTATTTATTTTCAACCCATTTACAGTCTTTGTATATATAAACGTGTTTGAGGTGCTCAATTTTTTTGTTATAATGGTTTTTCTGCTTTCATAGTGGTAGCATAGTGGTGGCTGCGGTGGCAGCAGAGGTGGTTTCTATGTCTCTAGCCTCCACTAAAAATTAGGTTTTAATTTCTCCCTTGTTAATTTTCCCTAAAATTTAGGTTTTAATTAGAAATTTAATGATATTTGGAGCTAATTTGGGTTATAATATGAATGAGACCCATTTGTTCAATTTTAGATATCTGTGAGACCCATTTTGGATTAATATATTATTTCATCTCCGTATCTATAAAAATCTTTTCCCCATGCACTACTAGGTCCATTTAGTTGCTTAGGTCAACAACTTTGTCATTAAGTTGTATTATAATGGGTAACTGTTTTGTCACAGAGTTATCTGCTAATGTATATCAATAATCAGGACATATGCAGTTAAGTATGGGACTGACAGTTTTCTTATGCGCGCATACTGTTGTGTTTGAGTTTTTATTCTATGTGAAATGTGTTTCTTGATGCCTTTGTATCGCCTATTTTACTGAAAAACAAATTTACTAAAACATATATTGTACCTAGCTAACAACTTGTATTCTGTAGGAGCGATGGTTGAGCTAAGCTTCTAAGTGTTATTAAAGACTAATTAAATCTATATTATTACATAAAGCATAATGATAATCTTCATTTTCATTTGAAAATCCTTTGTTTTTCCTTCTTGGGTCCGTTCTAATGTTTTTTTCATAAAGAGTGAGTTTAAGGGTTTCTTATTCATGATTATCTAGTCTAGCCAATTGATAATTAACTGAGTGCTTATTTAGTATTTTATATTTAATGTTGGACTCTAGATGACATGTTTTGTTTTTTTTTTAAGATGGATAAGTCATGGATGTGTGCTGATAGAAAGTCACGAAAGTATGAACTAGGCGTTGATGAATTCTTGAAGTTTGCAGTAGACAACGCGAGAAATGTGAATCTTATTCATTGCCCTTGCGTAACATGTGGAAACATTTTAAAATTTGGTGCCAGAATTATACGGGATCACTTGTATTTTAATGGTGTTGATACTAGTTATCAAACTTGGATATGGCATGGAGAACCTAATATGTCAGATGCAAATGAACCTTTTGTAGGCACTACTGAACAAGGCTATGTCTCTGAAACAGTAGATATGGAAGATAATGGTTTTGGGGATTTCTCAAATGATTCGTGTGAGTTTCTTAATGTGACTGGGGATGGAGATGAACCCTTGTACCCTGGTTGTAAATTTAGTAAGTTAGGTGCACTTGTTAGACTCTACAATTTGAAAGCAAAGCATGGGTTGAGTGATGTTGGTTTCACAGAGCACTTGATTTTTCTGACTGAACTTCTTCCAGAAGGTAACCAATTACCTTGCTCCTTGTATAAGGCAAAGAAGACTTTACATGCCTTAGGAATGGATTATGAGAAAATACATGCTTGCCCTAATCACTGCATCTTGTACAAAAACGAATTTGACCAGGTAACTAATTGACCAAAATGTTCTCTCTCAAGGTGGAAAATGGATAAGAATGAGCATGTAAGAGAAGGGGTGCATGCGAAGGTGTTGTGGTACTTTCCTCCTATCTCGAGGTTTAAACGTATGTTTAAATCTAGCAGGACAGCTAAGAGTTTGACTTGGCATGCTAATAATAAAATGAGTGACGGTTATATGCGTCATCCATCAGATTCACCATCTTGGAAGCTAGTGGATGATAAGTGGTCAGAGTTTGGTAAAGACCCTAGAAGCCTTAGACTTGCTCTTTCAGCTGATGGGATCAATCCTCATGGTTCTCTTAGTAGTAGATACAGTTGTTGGCCTATTATAATGATTATTTATAATCTTCCGCCTTCGTTATGTATGAAAAGAAAGTTCATGATGTTGACTCTGTTGATCTCGGGTCCTAAACAAGTCGGTAATGATATAGATGTCTACTTGGAACCATTGATTGATGATTTGAAGTGTTTGTGGAAAGGGGTTCCAGGGGTGTGTGATGCATTTAGAGGAGAATACTTCATGCTCAAAGCCCAATTAATGTGGACTATTAATGACTTTCCTGCCTATGGGAACTTATCTGGATGTGTTGTAAAATGTTATAAAGCATGTCCTATATGTGGCGAGGATACACCTAGCCATAGGTTGACACATGGTAACAAAGTTTGTTACATTGGCCACCGAAGATTCTTGCCTCAAGATCATTCATTTCGGAAGTAGCGAGTAATATTTAATGGAGAACAAGAATTTAGACCACCTCCTGTGTCACATTGGCCACCGAACAAGAATTATTTGTTAATGTAGTAGGATGAATTCAAGAAAAAAGTTGATGAGGTTCGTTGACCGAAATCGGCAGCCATGATATTCTCAAAATGGCATTAGGGACTTCAGAGCGTGCTGGACGAGTTAGAGGTGTGGGAGGTTATGTGACTCCAAGTTCCTACTTTCACCTACCAAGACGCCAAACCGAGTATGTGAGCCAGAGTATTAACCAAACTGTCCAAAAACTTCTTAAAGAAGAGCGAGCTAAGGGGCAAGTTGTGGCAACAAAACTTGTAGTAGACAAGCGAGCCTTTTGGGTGCAGAAGGTTATGCAAATAGAGGCAAAACTAGATGGAAAGTGTACGACCCCTAGTGAAACAATTCCCCCAGGTCACTACTTGACTCCCCCCACCCTTAACGGTGCACATTTTTCAGACAAAGCTAGTTGTTCCACTGTAATAAAAACTGATATTTGGATTGATGAGAAGGAGGATGTTGACAATGATGAGAACAAAGACAATGATAACAAAAAGATGCTACCATTAAAGGTATATGTCATTGATTTCATTAATGATTTCATTAAGATAACAAACAGATAACAAAAAGTTTTACATATTCTTGATTTCATTAATATATATTCTTGTGTTTGTATCTAGAAACATGGAAAATGCTTAACATTCGATAAGACAAGTTCTGAATCGAATAACATGCACCCCATGCCAAGCTCATTAAAGGTGTTGTGTGGATATGCCAAAAATACCCTCCAGTTGAAGGGAAACACCATAAAAATTGTGATGGAGGAGGAAGTTTTTGGGTTTGCTCGTCCAACCCATATTTTGTATGAAGACATTCTACAATTTGGTGCCATGTCAGAAATATCAAGCACTTGCATAGTGATAATGTACATGAGGTATAATTAAATAAATCTTATTTGTTACTGTGAAAGAAAACTGATTTAACGGTTTTCAATTATTAGGTACTTGTATGATATGTTGAAGAAGACAAATATGTTAAGGATGATTACTTTTGTGGACCCTGCTCGGGTTGGTGCTAAAGGTTGTGGAAGTATTTCTCAAAAAACACGTTACATAGCATCTCAGTTTTCAAGAGCACATCCTGGCATGCATTTCCTAATACCTTACAACTCCAGGTTAGTACTGATTATTTTTAGTTCAATCTGGAATGGTAAAGTTCTTTACCTTTTTTATTAAAACTCCTAATTCTAAAAAACTTGTTGGTTTAACTATAAAAATGTGTTTGGGGCTGATTTTTGTATAGATGTCATTGGGTGTTGACTATTCTCAATCTGGACAATAATAAGGTGTACTTCATGGATTCCCTCAAGTACCGTAGAATCGATGAGGAGTGGAAACAAGTTGTGAACACGTATGTTATTCCAAATCACTTTGTTTTTAATGTAGTTCAATTAGAAAGTTTTACAATAAAATTTCTTCTAATAAATCGTGTCTCTGGAATTATGTGCATGATGTTATATGTGTCACCCTCTTGCTCATGAAGTGCCATTAAAGCTTACAATGGGCAAAACAATAATCAAATACGAAAATCACCACAATGGAGAATCTTGGTGGTATGTTAGATTATATATATATATATGTAACTAGCATAAGATGTTTACTTATGGATATTTGTTATTTTTATTGATTTATCATGACATAATTACTAATTGTGTTTAGGGAACTCCTATACAACCAACACACACAGAGTGCGGGTATTTTGTGATGCGTTTTATGAAGGAGATATTTGAGGATGGTAGTTTGTACTTTGTAGCCAAGGTTAGTTATTTTTTGTCAGCTTTATTGGTCATTTTTTTGGATATATAAATTTAGTTGTAGATGGTATTTGGTTGGTCATGTACAATAAGCTTGAGAAACAGTATGGTGATGGTAGGAAATATGTTAAAAGTCATTCCTGTGATTTTTAATCTTTTTAAGTATTATACAAGTTAAATATGATCAAGATTTTGAAATTGAAACTTTTAAGTTTATATCGTAACAGAGCTAGTTGAATACTAAATTTGTTGTTTTTTTATTTCAGTGGGATAAGGCAAATAGATTAATGTACACACAAGAACAAATTGACGAAGTACGGGATAAGTGGGTTGCGTATGTGAGCAGCTACATGTAGAGCCTCGAGTTAACGGTGGATATGTACAGGGTTAGATGAATGTACGTATTTTGGGAGAACCTAGGCTTTTTTGCACATGCTTAGGTGGTAGCTTAATTTTATGGATAGTTTGGTTTATTTTGTGGATGCATGTAATCAAATTCACAATTCAATATAGTAGTAATTTATATTGAAAAGTGAATTTGAGATGCATATATGGATAGTTTGGTATATTTTTTGTGGATGTAGTAATTTGAAACTGTAAACGAATGGTATTATTGGGATGTATTTTGAATGGTTGATACACTTTGGCTTTAAATTTAAATGAGAATTTAGACCTTTTTTAGCTATATATCATGGCATTAGCAGATTGCAAGTGCACTGGTAATATAAGTGAACCATTACTTTTTTTTCTTTTTAAAAATGTTGTGTATGCAGCACAGCTACAACATTGTTACATGATTACAACATTTACAAGTCAATCTACAACATTTTAAAAACGTCGTTTGTTGTTGCTTTCTATGGTCGATATTTAAAAGCAGTTGTTATATGCATGTATTACAACATTTTTAAGTCACGGTTTAAAAATGTTATATAAATTTGTCTGAATAGATGACACATTCTAAACGTTGTGTAAATGTGTCTAAACGTTGTCTGATATATTAAACTACAACGTTTTCAAGCATATACTAATTTATGGAAAACAAATCTACAATGTTTTTTTTCTTAAAAAACGTTATATAATGTGTCTAACTACAACGTTTTAAAACGTTGTATAAGGGTGTCAAATCCTTAACCACGACCTTTTTTGATAGAAACCACAACATTTTTTACGCGTTATCTATTTACTGTTTTGTAGTAGTGAATGACAACTCAGTAGTCATTGGCCAAGGCAGAATGAAATTAGAAAGGAGTTTCTAATTTGCATTATTTAGAGTTATGCATTTGGGAATCGAAATACATATAATTTAATAAAGTAAGACTTGACAGTAATTCCATGTCTTATATTTAATTGGGACATTGTATGGTAGAAGGATTGAATTGTACGGTAACTATTCACTGAAAGGTTCTTTTGTGATTAATATTGAAATCTATATTATTTGAAAAGTCGTTGATCGCTAAGGGGGTTTACCCTTATTGTAAAATACATATTATTTATTTAAACGAATTAAATAGTTTAATTTATTTCTTTAAATAAGATTAGAATTATTCCAATTGATTTATTCACAACCGATTTAATATGGAGAACCTAAAGGGTCACACCGCAAAAAAAAAATATTTATTTAAGAAGTAAATGACATAATTGTAATAATAAGTTAAGTGTATTTAATTTAATCTATGGAGATAGAATAAATTAAATAGCTTAATATTTATTATTTAATATTTAGAAATATTAAATATAAATTAATAAGAAGAGTCTTATTATTATTATTACTATTACTATTATTTAAATCGTAATAGAGATTGGAAATTAATTAATAAAAGTACTCTCTCATAAATTCTTAATTAGATTAGGATTTTAATTTTGAAGAAGTTTAATTAGAATAGAAACCCTAATCCTAAATAGTTTAGGGAAGGGTTTTCCTACATCTATAAATAAGAGAAGTCTTATCATAGATAAGGGTTACACACTCTAACATTAGAATTGTGGAGAGTACTTACAATTTCTATAGAGATAGAAACTAGGGTTTTTGCCAACACCCATCTTCTTGAATAGATATTATTCCTTGGTGGATCACCTATAGAGGCCAAACACTTGGGTGGCTAATGTTGATCAAAGGAAGGAATTTTAATCGGTGGAATTCAAGGAGAACGCAAAGGAATTGGAGGTGAACTTGTACCTGAGGAAGCTAGAATTCTACAAGGGTATAATTCTTATTCTCCATCTCTTTCGTTTAATTAATAATTGTGCATAAAGAAAGATCATGGTGATGGTTTGTATGAAAAATTTTAAAATCTGATTTTATCGCGCTTCCGCTTTATTTATATAATTTGATTGCATGTTCGCGTTATACAAACCTACCAAGTTTAAAACCAAAAGAGGTTTGATAAATGTAGTATATTTTATTGAAAATAGTGCAGCTATAACACTCATAAACAAAGTTCTGGAGTAAACCATGGATGCAATTCGAATGGCACAACTAGAGCATTTCATAGTCAGCCACCATATATTTTAAAATTAAACTTCCACCTTCCCATAAAATTAATAACAACTTTGTTAAAAGAAATCAAACACCACTTTAAAGCATGCAAACATTCACTCAAGTCAAACTATTACAAAAAGAATGATGGACCAAAAGCAAATGACACCAGTTGTACAATTTTTTTTTATTTTCAATAATTCAAAAATACACTGTTGTTATGAATGTAATGTGCATAGTCGAAATCCATAGCAGATCGATTTGGTATGAATCTATCCAACTGTTGTTATCAACCAATAATAGTAACATCAGAATCTAGTACGAATACATATACATTAAAAATTTTCTTAGAAGCAAAAAATTACTTCAGATATCAAATCCACTACAACCACCCCCAATTTCAAAAATATAACCCTAAACCCTTATTTTCAGATATGAATAATAGGAAACCCAAATCAAATCAAGAGCAATCCCTAGTTATATATGAAGCAAACCCAAATTATGATGAGATAGATATGAAGCAATTTACGAACATAGAGATATAGATATATTCTTTGTAAACATTCCCACCTTCAGACCGGTGAAAAACTCTCAGATATCAAATACTATAATTAAGTTTAAATCAATATAAAACTAATGAAAGAATACAAAAAACAACAATAAATAAACATATCAGACACGCTCATATTATCTGAAACTATGACTAGATCATTTTCAGAAATTTCTGAAGCAATCAAATTAATTTTGATTGCTTTGTCCATCTATTTTTCCATCGGAATCGACTCCACCAATTTCTTATCGGGAAACCTCGCTAACTGCGTGGTACTATACACCCTCTGTACAGTGCCCACTTCCTGCTCTTTCTTCACATTAGTTCGGCGAGTTGAAATCGCCGCCTTTCTCCAGCTATTTGGTACAACAGTGGGCATTCACTACCAAAAATCTGGGCATCTGAAACCGATTTTTAGAGACGGACTAAGTTCCGTCTCTGCTTTTAGCAATTTGATACGGACTTAGAAACCGAAATTCTACTATGTCTCGAAATATGTTGGAAGTAAAAAACCGAGATGGATTTTGAAACCGCCAGCGTTGTCTCAAATTCTAGAGACGAAATTAGAGACGGATTTAGCCGTCTCAACAATTAAATGTTTTTTAAAAAAATTTAAACACGTTTTTTGAAACAGATTTGACACCAATCATACTCGTCTCAAATTAATAATAATAAAAAGAAATAAATATTTATATTTGAAATGGATTAGAGACCGAAATTTCCGTCTCAAACTTTTATTTTCCCTCTAAATATTAGTCTCCAATTTCCCTCTTATTTTAGAAATAGAATTAGAGACGGATATAGTCCGTCTCAGTTTTTTAGGCGAATAGAATTCATCACACACATCACATACTCGGCCTGCTGCAGGAAAAGAGGAAAAGAAAAGAAAAAACCTCATATTCGATCTGTCGCCTCCCCCTCTCTCAATCTCCTACTGCCTCCTCATCCTCCACCTCTCTCAATCTCCTCCGCCTCACTACTCTCTTTCCCCTCTCTCTCTGCTCCCACTTGTTATTGCCCTAGTTTAGAAAAAAAGCCCCAATTCCGATTTCTGCAATTTCCGAAGAAATGGAGAAGTACGAGCTAATGAAGGATATTGGGTCTGGGAATTTCGGTGTGGCTAGGCTTATGAGGAATAAGGCTACTAAAGAGCTAGTTGCTATGAAGTATATTGAAAGAGGACACAAGGTTTGTACAGCTTTTTCACATTTGAATTTCGATTATTTTAGTAGATAAATTTTTCAGTCTATATTTTATTTTAATTTTATTGCTTGGGTTTTTAGTTTATATGTTGAGCACAAGGTGGTGATTTTCCGCGTTTGAATTTGTCAAACCATTTAATCAATTTACTTGGGTTTTAATGATTATAATAATATATGTTGTTTGCATGGATATATACTTGAAAGATAACACTAAGATTGATAATTTTCACATTTAAATTTGTTTGATCGCTTAAATTAATTCAATTATCACTATATATTATTGACATTTCCTTTAATTTTGTATTTTATATGAATAGGTATGTATGTATCATGTACATATGCATGCATGTCTATCAACTTCTATCAAAAGATTCAATTGTCATGTTTTTTAGCTTAGCTTCTATCTTGAATTTGGCCTCAATTTCATGTTCTTCAATTTTAGATTGACGAGAATGTTGCACGAGAGATCATAAATCATAGATCTCTCAGGCACCCGAACATAATAAGATTCAAGGAGGCAAGTATATTTCATTTTCCTGCCTTTTTGTTGATCTTATTATCTCATGATTTCATTTTTGTAATGATAAATGGATTTAACTTTATTTTCTCATTTTAAGCTTTGGTTTTGAATTTACAGTTGGTACTCACTCCCACCCATCTTGCTATTGTCATGGAGTATGCAGCAGGAGCAGGACTCTTTGAGTGCATCTGCAATGCAGGGAGATTCAGTGAGGATGAGGTATCTTAAGTTTTATTGAGCATTATGGCGAAGTAATTTTCAAAGTTAGAGCAGCTAACATGTGGTTTGTAGTTTTAGAATTCTGATTAGCTATTTTCTCCCCGTTAAATTTTCAGGCTAGATACTTCTTTCAGCAGTTAATCTCAGGAGTCAACTACTGTCATTCCATGGTAAAGAGAATACGTAGAGAACTCGTTTATGTGTTTGTGCCTGCTTGTGTAAACAAGTGATTGTCATCACATGCATGTATGGGATTGTGCATTTTAAAATTTACATAATGGGTAGACACAACAAGTACAAGTTCCAGAGCTTAAATTTTGTTGTGTTATGAATAATTAGTTAGTTATAATTTATGTTATATGAAAGTATGATTCCTTGTATACCATGGGAAATACTTTATGCTGATTACTCATCGTGTTTGGCAACAAATATGCCATAGAGACTTGAAGCTAGAGAATACTCTCTTGGATGCCCTGCACCACACCTGAAAATATGTGATTTTGGATACTCAAAGATTAAACTAATTTTTGAAATTTTACACATAATAAAAGCTGAAACTATTGTTTGAAATTTTACATTTAATTTTATTTTGGAAGTCTCTACTTAATGTCACCATTTCTTTCTGTAGTCATCTCTGCTCCATTCGAGACCCAAATTGACTGTTGGCAGTGGGCACTCCTGCGTACATTACTCCAGAGGTTCTTTCTCGCAGAGAATATGATGGCAAGGTAAATTATGTTTCCCTGCACTGGTTTAATCTTACAAAAGTAAAAAGAAATATAAATATAAAGATCTTTTTCCATTTGCTCCACTTTTGGCATACTGGAATGATGTCGCACAACTAAGTGGATTATCTAATATTTGTGTTCCTAGTTAGGTGATTCTTATTTAGAGCAGGGATTAATTATAGAGTTATCTAACAAAGTGAACTTTTTTTGTTATTTGTGGTGAATTTATTGTATTATACCTGCTCTTTGCAATCATTTGGTTACTTTATGAGTTGCTCGACTATGCGGGTTGCAGAAGAATAGTGATCAACTGACACAACCAAAATCCGTCTGAGACGGATTTTGAGATGGACAGAATTAGCGACGCTACCAACTGACACGACCAGAATCCGTCTCAAAATCAATTTTGAGACGGATTCTGCTGTATTTGAGACGAATTTTGTCCGTCTCAGATGCCCAGATTTTTGGAAATATTTCAAGTACCTCACTTTCCTTCGATTGGATATCTATTCGGCTAACGATAACCTCTGAGACATTCTTTCTGGTGCTACGAACAACAGGGGTTTTATTGCCATCAAGAGAAGGAAGGATCGACAGTCTGGGTGGCCTGAGAGGGCATAAAACCCTCTCTTTCTCTTTTATTCTTCTCTAACAGCCACAACCTTCTCTTTCTCCCACCCTTGTCCCTCTCTCTCCTCTGCCTCTATTTCAGTCCAGCACGAGGCCTCCGTGTTTTTTAATAGCCTCCGTGTTTTTTACAAAGATAACGTTTTCTTTAAAAAAAACTTTATAACCTTAAAACCAAAAATTGCCCTTATAAATCCACAACGCTTTTACATATCCAACTACAATATTTTGTCAAAAAAACATTATAAACAAAAAAACCACAATATTTTGTATAAAAACGTTGTTATTTAAGTGTCATTTTTTAACTATTTTGTATAGCTATTTGACTATCACCATGGACGATAGTAACTCCATAATCAATATTGATTTCACTAAACAAGTCTTTCAACCAATTAACTTCTTTCCATGCCTCTATAATCGCCATATACTCTGTTTCAGTAGTGGACAAAGATACAATCATTATTCTAGGCCAACAAGGATGGGAGAGTATGAAAACTCATAATGATTTTATTATATAATTTTCAATAGAAATAATACTACATCATTCCCAATATATAAACACGACTTTAAAGAGTTCTAAGGGAATTCATATACGAAAGTAATTATCCTAAATTGAAAAACTCATTTATCTTAATTCTAATATATAATGAGATAAAATTACAATTATTTAAACTAACTAATAATTGTAAAATACTCTAATAAGCAGGTATATCTGACCCTAACTTTGTAAGAATTTAAAAAAATGAAACCATTGACTCTGGTCGTCATCTTTCCATGCCAAGTGATGAAGGGATGAGTGATTTTTAGGTGTTCCATTACCTTATATATATTATTAGGGGGGAAACATGGTCATGGTTTAGGTGTTCCATTGCCTTATATATATTAACTAGGGGAAACCATGGTCATTGGTTTAGATGAAAGGATGAGTGATTTTTAAATGAAACAAATAAATTGCCCTGCTACTCGGTCGGTTTCCTACATGGGTGCTGATTTTTCTACATGCCGTGCAAAACCGTCAAGAGACTGCCCTACATGGTGTTCTACATGTATGGTGCATATTTTTCAATATAGTGCGGTAATCATTATAGTTTCGAAATTATGGATACCTTAAAAGCTAGATCGATACAGAGAGAAGACTGTTATATAATCATCATAGTTTTGAAATTAACTAAATATTGGGGTATATATAGGCACCACTAATGAACGCATTATTCATACTGAATAATTGACCAAGTGGGTAAAAAGTACTCCTTCAAAATATTCAATTATTCAATATTCACGATGATTATATAACAGTCTTTTCAGTATGAATAATGTGTTCATTAGTGGTGCCTATATATACCGCAATATTTAGTTAATTTCAAAACTATAATGATTATATAACAGTCTTTTCCCTATATCGATCTAGCTTTTAATTTTTGTGCGGGCAAAGCTAGCCATGATGATTGATCACCAGTTCACATAGTGCTTTTCTTTTTTTTCTTTTTTTTCCCCTTCCAGTTTTGGATTCTTCATCTTGAATAATTGACCAAGTGGGTAAAAAGTGGTTATTGAATAGATATTTGATTTTTAGTACCTTGAGTATTGTGCGGAGAGAATCTTTAGAGTTACTGTTTCGAGAACTTGACATTATTTTATAATTTGAACTCTTTCCTTCTAGAATAATTTGTACGCATTTCATACTTTTTCAGTGATACTCTCATTATATTAATTTGTTTGTTTTACTAATTATTCAGAATTTGGTACTCTCTAAATTGTTTTATTTATAGTCAAATTCTTATTTTGCTTTGTTTTGGTCTTGATATTTTGAACTTTTGTACTCTTTTAGAGTTGTTCATCATGCATAAAACTTTACTGATCTTTGTAGAATGATACATAATGTTATATTATTTTAGAGATATTTTGTTTATGATTTGATTTCGTTCAACATATACAATTAGAACTATTTTGTTGGTTTGTATTGTATGTGTTGTGACATCATATATTTGGTAGAGTAATCAATAGGGTATACTTGAACTATAACCATCTGTGAGGGTACCACAAGGATGCTTTCTGGCCACTAAGGCATGACACCATCTTGGGCGGTGTGAGTGTGATCAATCACAGCATCTCCATTTGTGCTCTAGTTAAAGTTGACTATTTTGTGATTATGATTTTGTTTTGGGAGGTGTATAAGTTAATCCTAGTGTTTTGTTTTGTTCTGCTTAATTTGGTGATATTTGTGCCTGACACATCTTTCGATTTGCATGCATCTGGATATGCCCCCGGTTCAATACGTGATTTGCCTATGTAGCATTATTTTGATTTTCTTATGTCACATTATTTTGGACTTGCCTATGTGGCAGTGCTTTGACTTGCCTATGTGCCAAGATATTTTGGTTTGTTCTAAGCTTGGTATGAAATAACCACTTAGTCATTTTGATTTAGCCTTCTGTCTCATTTTATTAGTTATGTTAATTTAGTAATATTATGTTCAGACTTTGGAGATTATGTTACCTTTTGTATTACTGCTAACAGACCAGATATCATGTTCTCTACTTGTATTTCTGCTAGATTTCAAGCTAATCCTAAATAATCTCACTTAGTTGCTGTTAAAAAGATTTTCAGATATCTTAAGGTTACTCCATATTTGGGATTATGGTATCCCAAGGAGTCTCCCTTTGATCTAAAGAGGTATTCAGATGCAGATTTTTGCAGGACGCAAGATTGACGGGAAAAGCACTACTGGTACATGTCAACTGTTAGGAATAAACTTGTCTCATAGTTCAGCAAGAAGCAAAATTCAGTATCAACTTCAACTGCAGAAGCTGAGTACATTACTGCTAGAAGTTGTTGTGCTCAAATTTTGTGGATGAAGAATCAATTAGCTGACTATGGGTTTGATCTTAAGTTTATCCTTATATTATGTGATAATACTAGTGTTATATCAATCACTCATAATCCTGTCATGCATTCTAGGACAAAACATATAGAAATTAGATACCATTTCATTAGAGATCATGTACAAAATGGGAATATTGCATTGTACTTTGTTCTAACTGAAAATCAATTTGCTGATGTGTTTACCAAACCATTAGACGAATCTAGGTTTAATAAGTTAATCAGTGAGTTAGGAATGTTAAATATACAGTCTTAGTACCATAGTTTTAGAAGTTTCTAACTATGCAGGTGAAGGTCGTACACTGACTAAAAATGAAGTTTGTTGAGTGAAGAACCATCGTAGAATGATTCTTGGAATAGAAGTAGTTCGTAGAGCTGAAGGGATCATAGAGTGATACTTTACCCTATGAAAATGTTGAGGCAGTTACTTTATGGCAAGTTGTGTTCACGCTCAAGTAAAACGAGTGAAAGCCAAGAGTTATTGTACAACAATTGTAAACTGCAGTTACAAAGAGACGTGCAGCTAACCATCGTTTTTCGTGTCCCACTTAGCCGAATTAAGAGGGAAGTGATAGATATTCAGTTCAAATTTATTATCTGACTCTTACCCTTCCAATTTTTGAAATTACTCTATTTTTTGCTTTCTAATCTTTAAAGCTTTTGAAACCCTAGTTTCTCAAAGAATATCAGAAATCCAAATTAATCTCTTCTGTGTTCGTTCCAGCAAAAATCAATCAAATGGAAAACTTCCATGTTATCAGTGGCAACCAAGTATGCTTTGACAAGTTTGATGATTCAGATGAGAAGTTCCAAGTCATTCTGAAGCTAATTCAAGCTACCGGATTTACTGAGTGTTTGGAGTCAAGCACCAGAATATATTTTGACCTTGTAAAAGAATTCTATCTGAACGCCACCCATAGTGATGGTATCATTGTCACCAAAGTTGAAGGAACTTCTCTGCGGTTGGGATCCTCTGAAATCAATTGTTACGTAAGATCTCTCAATCAAGGCATTACATCTTTCGATGAGATCAATATGGAATAGGGGATGCAAATTATAAGCTATCAGAAGAAGTCTCAACTAAAGGGGATCAAGAAGAAAGATTTTCCCCAGGAGTATGAGTTCCTTGTTGACATTATTGGCAAATGTATCCTCTGCAAGGATACTGCTTATGACACACTACAAGAAAAAAGTGTAATTTCGACGGAATTAATTCCGACGCCATATGTTCCGTCGAAATTATGTTATTTTCGACGGAGTCTTCTATCAGAATTAATTCCGTCGAAAGTATTCTATTTACGACGGAAGTCTGTCGAAAATAAATATCCTTTTTGGCGCCCAAGCTTCCCGCCAGCGCTAAATATAAACTCGACAGAATGTATATATTTTCGACGGAATGTCCGTCGAAAATAACATATATTCGACGGACCTAATTCCGACGGAATTCCGTCGGAAATAAACTAAACCCTATTTTCATTTAGCAGCTGCCACAAATGAGATTTCATTTTTCATCATTTCTTGTCTCTCTGTCGTTGCTCTGCACTATCTCTGTCGTTGCTCTCTCTCTCTCTGTCCTTTCCATCCACCTCCCCACCTCCGTTCGCCACTCCATTGCCTACCTCCCATCCACTCCACTGCTTCTTTCGGTCGGCGACAACCACACGACGGTGGTGTACGACATTCATGGTGGTATACGACCTTCACGGTGGTGTAAGAGCTTCACAAGATAGAGCCGAGCTTCACGACGGTGTCGTTTTGGCCATTCGGTCAATTTTTGCATTACAGGTTCAAAAGGTTTGCTTATTTGCAATATTTTTTTTTTGAAATGCATAAATATGTATAGTGATTTCAGATGTCAATTTTGGGTACTGAAATGGTGCAACTAATTTGTGCAATTTGTATAATATTAGTTTGATTTTGGCCTAGTTGAGCATAAATCTGAAATAATTTTGCCCTACACCCGAGCATACATTGAATATGTATATATATCTATATATTAAATTGGGGATGAACATTGGTTTTTATTCATGACTGTGGTTTGAGCAGTTATTCATTTTGATTACTAGCTTATATTGAATTAGGGATGAACATTGGTTTTTTACTGGTTTGAGCAGTTATACATTGAACATGTTTTTGATATGAATTGATTGAGGCTGGGCATAATTTTGTTGTTTTTTGTTTTCTTGATATATATTATTGCTATATATGTTGGCCATGATCAATCACAGTCATATGAATTGTATGAGATTTTGATGATATATATTTGTAAGGTGTAATTCATTTTGATTATAATGAATTTGAATTTGTGTAGTGGTAATCAGTATATTGTTTATGATGGTGAGAGATGAATACTGTGATATGTGATATTTCTGACGGAATTCCCGATGGAATTTCTATCAGAATTATTCAATTGCAAAATCTATATATGGGCCCTGCAAGTATAATTGTGTATTATTTAATTAGTTTCCCAATATTAAAATAAACTAAGTAGCATTTACTTAATTTTACCACTACTAAATAAAATAAAATAATGTAATAACATAAACTAAATTTACATAATATAATATAAGATAATAAAATTAACTAACATAAGATAATTAAGAAAAAATAAAATAAAACAATTTAATTAAAATAATATAAATTAGTGAATAAATAAATAAATAAATAATATAATGTAATGTAATACAAATTAAATTAAAGAAAAGAAGATAAAACTAGATGAAATAAATTAAATTATATCTAATAATAAAATACAATAAAATTAATTAAATTTAATTAAATAATATAATATAATATAATACAAAATAAAATAAAATAAAATTAGAATAAATTAGAATAACATAAATTAAATTTAATAAATTAAATTAAATAAAATAAATTTAATAAATTATAAGATAAAATAAAATAAAATAAAATAAAATAAAATAAAATAATTTAAAATAATTTAAATTAATTTAAACTAATTTAAATTAATTTAAAATTAAATAAAGTAAATTTACTACGATAAATTAAAGTATTGAGATAAATTATATTAAATTAATATACATTACATTATTTAAAATAAATAAATTAAATTAAATGAGGAAAGAAAATAATGTATTATAATACAATATACAATATAATATAATAAACTAAGTAGCATTTACTTAGTTTCACTAATACACACAATAAAGTAGAAAAAGTATAATATATTCAAATGATTGTACTAATATTAAACTGAGTAGCATTTACTTAGTTTATCATTAGAAAAATAAACTGAGTAGCATTTGCTTAGTTTTCCACAATTACAGTAAATTGCATATATAATTAATACCCATGTAGTATAGTTTGGAGCTTCGAAACCCATTTGACATTCACTCATTAGGAGTGAATGTCGAATATTCCCTAGTTTGGGACTGTGACTGGATGTTATGTCTTTCATGTAGGCCGGTGTCAATGAGTTAAGTACGTTTTTAATTATTTTGATGATTTTTCGACGGTTATCTCTACATGTTCTTCGAGTGGGGAGGTGCTGTCAAAATTTTCTTGAAATAGGTAGAAACGTCCTGAACGTGTTAACACTAGTGATGAGACGCATCCAGGAACGGGATAAAGCCTAATCCTTGTAGAGTGGAGATACTAGGAACATATAATTCATGCATGGACCATATGAATGAATATCCGTGACCTAAATGTGTCTTTTATTCAGTTAAAGATGTCAGCCGACCGAAGTTAGATGCATCGTAGGATACCCATTGATGGGAGGGGATTAGTGGAAGCTTACCGTGAAGGGGTATGCTACTTTCTGGACAAAGCTATAGAACATGCTGATGATCCGAACGGGAAGATGAGATGCCCCGTGTGTTAAGTGTAAAAACTTGATTTGGAAGAAAGCCGACGAGATTAAATTCGACTTATTTTCTCGTGGTTTTGTGGATGGGTATTCTGTTTGGATCCATCATGGGGAATCAGCTAAGTTGATGGAACTGACCGGCTCAGTAGACCAACCAGTTCACGGTGATTCAAACGTCAATAACTATGATGTCGTGGAGATGTTGGTGGATGCTTATGGACCTAACAATATAAATTGGACTGAAAACGATCATTCTTCAGGCAGTGCTCAACAAAAGCCAAATGATATAACTGCTGCCTTTTACAAGATGCTATCTGAATCGGGGTCCCATTGTTTCCCGGAAATGATCAGCACACTAGGCTATCTACAGTTACAAAGATCTTACACTTCAAGAATGAGCATGACTGCAGTGAGAGAGGTTTCAATGCTTTTCTCTCTCTTATCAGCGAGTTCTTACCCAAGGATCATACTTTGCCCTCGAATTATTACGAAGTGAAGAAGATGGTAAAAGGGTTGAATATGGGGTATCAGAAGATCGATGCTTGTGAGCAGGACTGCATGTTATACTATGGGACGAACAGAGATAAGGTGCAGTGTGCTATATGTAACTTACCTCGGTACAAGGTGACAAAACGTGGGGGGAAGGAGAAACATATGCCCAAGAAGATCCTACGGTATTTTCGTCTTGCGCCGAGGCTGCAACGGCTATTCATGTCGTCTTACATAGCTCAACTTATATATTAAACCATTTTATTATTATTTCAGTTCATTCGAAGAGGAAGCGTATGCTTCTAACCCGGATTTAACTACAGCCAAGTTGGAAGCATTCACTACTGCAACTTTCCAACAGTGGTTTCAGACAAGGGTTAACACAGAAAACATTTCTGAGTGTTTTAGAGATGTCATTTGTGGTCCTTCCAAGGTTGTTTGTTTTTTTCCTGGATGCATCGTGAATGGGTATAGATTTAAGGTCGACAACTTGAATGAACTCACATCAGTCAACTCTAAGATTGTGGTGTTGGGAAGTTGTTACAATGATTCTGAGTCCAATTACTATGGACGTCTAGAGGATGTACTTATGCTTAATTATCCTGGGGGTAAATAGGTAGTTACATTTAAGTGTCGCTGGTTTGATACTAAAAAAGGTGTTAAAGTTGATCGTAATAGAATCGTCACAGTAGATATCAAGTCAAAACTCAAATCTGATGACGTTTTCGTGTTAGCTACTCAAGCGACTTAAGTGTACTATGCTCCTAACGTCGTAAATAGTAGAAGCTCCTGGTATACAGTTGTCACAACGAAAACACGTGCATTTGATAGTGCTAATATGTTGGGGATGGATGAGGCGTTACAAGAAGATGTTAGCAATCGCAGGCAGGTATTGCTAAATGATGAAGATGTGATGACAAATGATGTGGTTGACGTACCCGGCGATGAGGAAGTCGATGATTTGGAGGTCGTGCATGAGTACGTTATCGTTAAAGAAGATAACGACAACGAATCTGATATCGATGATGATGAGGAGGAGGAGGAAGAGACTGAATCCGATAATGATATTGATGTTGAATCTGATACGTTTGATGACATACAACCTCTAAACGTATTTTAAATTAGTAAATAATTTAATATTAATTTATTAGATTTAAATAATTAATATTGTACTTGAAATATAATATAACTTATTTTTGTTATTTCAGTAGCACATTTATGGCTAGAAATAGCGGTGGCGGTCGCAGCGGCGGTGAGCGATCAGGATTCGGAGACGCGAGCCAGGATGGAGGCTCGTCTTCAGGAGCTAGTAAGTGGTCTGATTCGTATAAACGTATAATATATCTCAATATGCATTAGTTTTTATATTTTGACTAAAGTTTTATAATATAATTACAGATGTTCGTCGTCGACGAGACCGATAGACTAACCTCGGTCTCTTCGGTCATCCGCCGGTAGTTCCACATGTAGTCCGAGTGGATGTCGGCTCTTCCCAGTAAGTATTCTACTTTGACTTAAAAATAAAGAGTTAAATTTATATAATTTGTTGCATTAGACATTTAACGTAACAATATTCAATTGTTTTTACTGTAGTATACTAGACTCGGTCGCTAAGGCGACCATTCACGCTATCTGTCTGATGCACCTCCTGATTGGGTGCATGCGCTTCAGCCAGTACAACCAGTATGATCCCGCATTTATGGTCACTGTCTTGCGGGAGTTTCACGTAAGTTCATTTTCTTATAAATTATAAAATTATACGTACATAGTCGTTGCCCAATAATTTTATGGTTCCTAACTTTTAAACTTTTGTTATAGAAATATTTTAGATATGATGAGGGCATCACTTAGGCAGCCAGCAATGATGTTGTTATTGCACACATCGCCAAGAACTACGTTGGCTGGCTGTATGAGATGCGACAGAGGGCAGCCCGGGCTGTTGATGACCAGCCCGGGACCACGATTAGAGATTACCAGCCCCGCATAGTCTCTGATGCAGTGTGGGAGGCTATGTGTACACACTGAGATGCTGACGACTTCAAGAAGAAGTCAGAGTAGGCAAAGAAGAACCGTCTTCAGCTCCGAGTCGTACACGCTACTGGCTCGCAGTCTTTTGAGGAGGCGAAGTCGGTAAGTGTTATACTTAGTTGTTTAGTTACTCATTTCTCACAAGTAAATTTCATAACTACTTTATGAATATATTTATTAGGGCATGCGACAGAGCTTAGGCCGACCTCTGTCTATATCAGAGTTCTGGGATAGAGCCCACACGCCAAAGGACTCTACTATGTCTCCCGCAGTATTAGGTATACGGGTAAGTGTAATCATTATTTTACGTAATGTTTAATATTAGTTAGTTCATAAAATGATATAATTAGCTTACCTATAAGCCATAAATTATAGGACCGATTTCAGGCTAGTTGGGACCAGTGTGTAGCTGAGTTGCAGGCGGCTAGGGGGGATTCTGAGACCTTAGATTCCACCGTCCCTCTGCCCGAGATTGAATTATCTCGGGATGAGGAGCTGACACTATGGGTCGCGGCTCAGGATCCCCCTACGAACAGTACCAGCAGATATCGAGTGTTGGGATTGCTGAGGATACCGGCGTATACATTACCTGGAGGTAATATTATTTCTAATAAGTTAAGATTAAGTAACTGCATATATTATTAGTAATGGTATATTTATTTGCATAGGCTCTAGCCAGTGTCAGCGCCCGAGAGGTTCTATTGGACCATATCATACAGGCGCTGGCTTGGACAACGAGATTTTCCAGAGGGTCATGGCTACGGTGTCGGAGACGTTCCGTACGGATCCGGTTATCCGTCGTCAGGAGTTGCCCAGCCGAGCTCGCCTTCACCAGCTCGCCCAGGATATTGCAGCAGGGACCACCGTCGATAGTACAGGTATCCCACAGGAGCAGTTCGTCGCGATAGGCGACGAGGTGCTTCGGTTAGTGGTTACATTACTATCGGAGGCTTTTGGCTCGATTAGGAGTCAGCCGGGGGCCTACTCAGGTATATTATTTACTTTTACTTATTTAATCTGCATGTTATTAAATTAATACTCTCATACGAACTAATGCGTTATATTTTTAATTGTATCAACATGGTGGCGATGGCGGCGACGATGGAGGGGCTGATGACGTGAATTTGCATACACCATAGTCCATGTCCATGCGTTGTATATATATTTTAGTTTGCTTAGGTGTTTTGTATTTAGAATCTACTTAGATGTTTTGTAAATCATATATTGTATAGTTTAGTTTGATTCTTTATAAATCGATGTAATATACTTTAGTTTTGAAAGTATTTCGGCACACAATGAGTTATTCTTTATAGTTTTTAAGTTAGATCATTGTTATTTAACGTTATGGGTTGATTATGATATATGTTATTGTTGCATATAGTTATTGGTATTGTATTATATGTATTGTTGGGAAAAAGCAGGTTACAGGTACAAAAATGGGGTTTAAAAACCTGGAAAATGAAAACACAAAAAAATTATTAAAAAAAGCTATTTTCGACGGAATAAGGTATTTCCGACCGAAACTCCGTCGGAAATAAGCTTTAATATTTATTTTTTAAAAATATAATTTCCGACGGAAAGGCTTAGTTCCGACGAAAATTCCGTCGGAATTGATTTCATCGGAAATATCTTATTTCCGACGAACTATCCGTCAGAATTATACTGTCGAAAAAATAGTATTCCGACAGAATTTTCGACGGACTTAATTCTGAGGGCGTTATTTCTGGCCTACTTTCTGACAGATTAGTCCATCGAAATTAAGATATTTCCGATGGAATAAAATTATTTCCGACGGAATATTCTGTCGGAAATAGGCCTTTTTTCTTGTAGTGACACTGTCATTAATCTACAAATGAAGTTTATGATTGCCATTGTTTAGAAGAAGGAAATCAATTTTGGCACCATATTTATTGATTGGCTAGCCAAATGGATTAAAGATGCTGAGTTGAAGAAAGTTGCAGGCAAACCAACTCTAAAAATGCTCTATGGGAGATTTGTGAGCATTATTATGAAGAAAGGATTGAAAGGCAAGATTGAAAATGAAGAGGGAGAGTCCCTAAATGTTAACAAGAGAATTTCTCCCAGATTGTTTGAAGACTGGAAGAAGAATCCAGGGACTGGTAAGAAATCGAAGAAATTAGAAAGTGGAAGTGAACCCACAGTTCGTGAAAGTCAAAAATCATCTAAGGGCAAGGGGAAGAGAAAGGTTGATGAAATGGAAGATGAAATTTCTCAAAGTTCTACTGAACCTAAAAATCGTAGAGTTCTGGACTCTACTGATGACCAACCTTTAAAGAAGAAAAAAAGGCAAAAAAGTAAGACAAGAAGATTCCTGAGGACTCTTAGAAGAAATCATCCAATTCTGAGGTGAGGGAAGAAGAAGAAAACATCAAATCGTCATTCTCCAAGTCTATTCCAAGGAGAAAGAGCGAGAGAATTCGTCAACAATTGAAAGCTCCTGTTCAAACAGGAAATCCTCAAATCATTGAGCTTGACGATAAGGATGAAAAAGAAACCCCAAAGCTTGTAAGAAAGAATAAAGGGAAGAAGAAGGTTCCTATGCTAGAAGTCAATATGATAATGAAGAGGTTGTGAAGGTTGTCACACTTGAGTTACTAGATGGTGAGGAAATGGCTGAGAAGGTAGACGAGCCTGAGCCTCAAGAATGTGAAGAAGAACTGTCAATGAAAGCCTCGAGTTCTAAGTCAGAGAAGAAGAAGAAGAAATAAGAAAGGAAGAAGAGAAAAGAAGAGAGGAAAAAGAGAAAAACTGAGAAGATTAGGAAATGAGAGACAAAGAATAAGAAGAAAGTTGGTGTCCAATCCATAGATTCAGATTCTGAGGGGGAGCAACTCAGTGAATATCAAGTGCCTCCTTCCTTAGAACCATCAATATCAATAGGAATTAGAAGGCGTATTATGCTAGAAGGGATAGAAGATCCAAATGCTAGCCTTCCTAATAGATGGATAGGATCTGGAAATGGGAAAATGAGGATAGTTTCAATGACTCCAAATGAGCTTTTTAATAGTTTTCATGATTTAAAGATGGATATAAGTACAACACTCTACGATTCTGAGAGTGATCAATTGCTATACTTTTTGCCCATGTTGCCACTACTGAAGGCAATCTCATTGTGAGACCAGAGCTTCTCAGTTGGAGCTACTCCAAATACCCAAATCTCAATTTGGTAGCTCAGAATTTTCCAAGGGTTGTTTCGTATGCAACTCTATTGATATGCAACGAGTCCTTCTACCAAGAGTATCGAAGCTTTCAGACAATCTTTATCTCAAACTTAAATTTTTCTTCAATTGTTCCTTCAATTTTTGTTCATGATGAAGCTGTTGAAGAGTTTTTCTCTATGAATGATGAGCACCCTGACACACCCATCTGTTTCATTGAAGATTACCCAAACTCTTCGCTCATAGAGTCTCCACACTCTACGAGTAATGATCAAGAACCTATTTGTTCAACACCAACAACTCTTATGCAGTTCCATTCTTCGTTTCCCATCCAAACACCAAAATAAGAAATCCCATCCTTTGCTTCCACAAGTATTCCTTCCTCATCTCAGAGTTCTTATCCTGAAGTTTCTTAAGACATTGATCAGGAAAGGCGAATTCAGTTGAACTCCATGAAGCAATACATGGAATATATACTGCTACGAGTTGTCTCCCTGAAGAGTCGAGCAGTGAGTTGTCTGAGCAGGTGAGGTCCATGATTCAAAGGTTGACCCATAGTATTCATGATCATGATCTCATTTTCCTAAAGTCTATTAAGAAGTAAAAGAAAGGTGACGATGCCAAAAAGGGGGAGAAAGATTAAGGTAAGAGATAGTTTAAAGGGGGGAGAACGTTTAAGGTCAAGAAAGTAAGAGAAGAAAGTAGTAGAAAGAAAGTAGGGGGAGAAAGAATAAAGCAGAGGGAATAGGAGTCGGCAAGAAGAAAGAGTCAGGGGGAGAAAGTGAAAGAGGAGAATCAAGATGAAATAGCAAGCAAGAGAAATAAGGAAAAAGTATGGCAACCAAGATAGAAGATAAAATAGTAAGTAACTACTAATTGTATTTTCTTTATGTTTGTTGATCCTGAACTGCTATTAATCATTGTTCTCATGAATAGAATCATCATTTTGCACTAGCAATACAGTGACTTACTGTATTTAAGTCATATTTAAATTCAGCGTATGCATTTTTAAAAATTGTTGAATATTAATGTATTGTTAGTTTTGTCATCATCAACTAGAGGGAGATTGTTAGAACCTATTGTATGATTTGATGATGCAAAAGTGATTAATGTATATTTGTTCAAGTAAGTTTTGTAAAGTCCTTAAAAGAGAAAGATTGTACAATGACTTAGACTAGAACGATCAAACTTGTTAGGTTGATCCTTGAGGTGAATCTGATGTATAGTTGATAGAATCAAATCGATCATATAATATTGTTAAACGATCGTAGAGTTACTCTGCCTGTTTGTAAAGTCGATTTTGCTTGCAGAGTAAGTCTTGAGTTCGTAGTACATCAGTCAGTTGATCGATGAGTAGAAATGAAGTTTAAGTCAGAATTGTCAAGTAGATAGTAAAGCTGCCTGAGCAATCGTCGAGCAAATCATGAAGCTGCTTATGCAATCTTAACGCATATCGTATAGTAACTCTGCCTATTTATAATGTGTAAGTTATAAGCAGAGTACTCTATGTGTTCGTAGAGCATTAAAAGAAAGATTGTTCAAATTACAAAGTTATCTCAGAGCTAAAGTCGAAGTCGCAGAGTCTACAGAGATCGTAGAGCTGCCTTAGGTATCGTAAAGTAATCTGGTTGATCGCAGAACATAAAGGATATGTCTAAGTTTAAGGCAGATCGTTGAGCAGATTATAGAGCAGATTGTAAAGCTACCTTGTCCATCGTTGAGCAGATCGTAGAGCTACCTTATCCATTGTAGAGCAGATCGTAGAGCTACCTCGGCCATCGTAGAGCAGGATGTCGAGTGAAGTTAGTCAAGACTCTACGTTCTTCAGTAAACTCAACGATCAAGTCAAGCTTGACGAACATGTCAGAACGGTTATAAGTCTGACAAGTACAGGGCATTGCAGAGTATTACAGAGCAAAGATTTCAAGAATGTTTCTCACTATCTTCAAATCAAGAAAGATGATCAATTTGAAGTCGTGTCTAAACAACTAGAAGATGTAACATCACTAGAGTGTGGTAAAAGGTTCTACAGTCTGAGGGGACTTTTGTAGAGCCGAGAGAAATACATCTAACTACCCCTAAAGTAGTTGACAGAGAATATCTTGGAATAGAGCATTAAATGCACCAACGAGAACTCTCCAATGGGACAATTTCTGAAAATCTATAAAAGGCGTATGATGATTCAAATCCATGTACGAATCACCAAGAACAGAAAGCTGAACCTCTGCCAAATTTATAAAGCTCTACTCTACAATTCAGTACAAGCTCAAAGCTGCTAAGTACCAGAAAAAGTCAAGCATCGTTGCAAAGCTTAGCAACACTATTATACCAAGTTCAAGGAACTTGAAAAGATCTCAGTGATCTAGGACTAAGTGTCCACATTCCAAGACTAAGTGACTTGAAGAGGTCTAAGTGACCTGGTTTAAGTGACCATTGCCGAGAAGGAATCTCAGCGATTCAGTTGTAATAGATCTTAGTGATCTGGTCTTAGTGACCCATCCTTAGTGGATATCCTGCTTGGTGAAGTAAAAGAGTGGACTAAGAGTGTTGATACTCCGAACCATTTAAAACATCTTGTGTCATTTACCGTATGCATTTACATTTTGTTATTAACTACTATAAACTGTTATATCTATCTGTGACTAATCTTCACATGCACTAAAGTTAGAACTGAAATTTCATTAAATCTTTAACGGAGATTTATACTCATATTTCACTGTGCTAAATTAATTGATCCAATTAATTATCTGGTATGTCGACGCCGGGTTTTCGCTTTCTCGTCTTTTCCAATTTTAGCCTTTTGATTTAGATGACGTTTGGAAAAGGTCGGCATTGATGTCGACGGGGTTTTGAAAGATCGTTTTTATGATGAGCCAATTAACCAGAGTCGCCAGTTGGTATATTTGAAATGGATGTACCAACTCATCCGAGTTTTCATTTTTTATAAATCGATGGCTCATGTGTGACTCCGAATTAATTGGTCTGCGAATCGAGATTCATAGAGTTCGGGGGCTTGTTTAAGTGAGGGGAAGGTGTTAGGCATCCCTCGACTTCCGTGAAACACGGTTACCGCGATCTCAATGCTTTCCTATCCTTTAATTCATGAAATGTGTGTGTGTAAGTGCGCGTGTATGTGTGTGTACCTATGTGAATGTTGTGATGAATTTGTATGAAAGAATCATTTGGATTTTAGGGAAAATCGTGTTTTAATTTGAGAACGCTTCGGAATGTCTTTTCGGTATACACGAGAAAGCTTGGTTCGTTATAAGAAAAATTTGATTTTTTATTTATCAAAACTATGAGATTTTCATTAGGTGTCGTTTTGGCAAAACAAGAGTTTTAAACTTTCGTCAAAATAGGAATCGAGATCTATACGTTGCTTTCGTGAAATGATCGGGCAATTTCTAGAATCTCTTTCACCCTATGCACAAAGATTTAATAAAACGTTACTTATTTCTAAAATCAAATTTTGTGATGTTTGAAAACGATTTTCTTTAGCTTTCTCGTTAGATAGGAATCGATATTCATTAACATTTCTCAAATTTTAACCTCGTGATTCTAATATCCTAGTTTGATTGATTTTATGAAAATCTTCATTTGTCTGGCTTTGAAATCAAAGTTTTCAATATTGTCAATCAAATAAAACATTAATATGCGTGAGGGTTATTCATGGGCATGTAAGCCATCAAAATAACCCACACGCCTACAATCGCATACTTCACTATTTATGGGGCCTTAAACCCGATTCTCGCCTTAGCGTCGTTTTAAGGCCCGACGGTTACACGTTTACAACGAAGGATTACATTGTTCCTAAATACATACGTCAAAATTTGTCCATCATCGGATTCGGACCATGGCGTCACGCTCCTAGGCTCACATCCACAATTTATCACAAACATCAAATAGATACAATAACATAACTAACAACGGATTGTTTAACGCCCCACAATGGTCCAAAATTAACAATCTAAATAGATCAATTCCACCTAATGTATATATCGTTATGAACGAGCAAAACCTCACCCAATGGATATCATCGGATTATTAGGGAGAAATTTGTTCCGATGGAAACCTCTCTAATAATTCCTAATCCATTGTTCCACAATAATTTTCATGAAATCTACATTTAATTCAATCAAATAATATGATAGAAATTGATATAACAAAAGAGATTTCACCTTGCAATTGATATCCAAATGGATGTGAATTTGATGTATTCGAATAGAAGGAGAAGTATATGTGATACAATCAACTCAAGAGATATTAATCCTCACTTTTTCCTTCCTTTCTCTCCTATTTTGTTGCAAAATTATGGTGTTTTTCCCTCTCTATTTCCGATTTTTGCTGCTGTTTTCCGCTGGAATTCTTCCTCTTTCAAATTTTTGCTGAACCTCCTGTATGCTGCCTGAAGCTGGCTTAAATAGGCTGGCCAGCTGGCACGCCTCCCATCGCACTCAGCTGGTAGTGCTGATTTCCTGGTTTCCGTGCTGGCGCACCCACTTGGCCGCAGATCTATCCGCGGCTGGCGGGCTTGACTTTCTCGATTTTCGTGCCACGCCTCGATTTTCGTGCCGCAACGTCGGTTTTCGCTGACATGCTCGTGTTCTGCAGTCCGGGAATTTCCGGGAGACGTGCCACCTCATTCGGAAGTGCCTGCTTCGGACGGCTCTGCTGTCACGTCGACTTGGGCTGCCCAAAACATTGCGGCGGTGCCGGGCGTTCGCCCTTGTGCCCGCTCCTTTGCTCCCGCAAGCCGGTTCAATTGACGATTTCGCCCTCCTGTCATGGTTAGTAGAAGGAAACGCAAAATTTGGGTGTCTACAGCTGCCCCTCTTTATCATGTTTATGAAATGATAAATGAAATGAACAGGATAAAGAATAGACACTCGATGCATGAATGACAGTGCGTAAGAATGACAGTACATACATGATGCCACACATATAGCTTATGATGCAACATAAGATGTAATGCATGCAAGACATTCGTAATAGTGTCAATGTATCAACCCCTTGACCGTGTTTGTTAGTCTTTGGGTTCCCTCTTTCAATCTATCGTCTCGTTCGGGGCCGGGTATCGTCGCCGGCCACCCATCGCGTAACCCCCGGTTATGGTCGCCGGTTGGTTATCTTGTCGGAGCCGGTTTTTCGTCGCCGGACATCCATCTCGTGATCGCCGGTTATCGTCGTCGGTCGATTGTCATGTCGGGGCCGGGTATCGTCGCCGGTCACCCATCTCGTAACCCCCGGTTATCGTCGCCGGTCGGTTATCTTGTCGGAGCCGGTTATCGTCGCCGGACATCCATCTCGTGATGCCGGTTATCGTCGCCGGTCGATCGTTTTGTCGGGGCCGGGTATCGTCGCCGGTCACCCATCTCGTAACCCCCGGTTATCGTCGCCGGTTGGTTATCTGTCGGAGCCGGTTATCGTCGCCGGACATCCATCTCGTGATCGCCGGTTATCGTCGCCGGTCGATCGTCATGTCGGGGCCGGGTATCGTCGCCGGTCACCCATCTCGTAACCCCCGGTTATCGTCGCCGGTTGGTTATCTGTCGGAGCCGGTTATCGTCGCCGGACATCCATCTCGTGATCGCCGGTTATCGTCGTCGGTCGATCGTCATGTCGGGGCCGGGTATCGTCGCCGGTCACCCATCTCGTAACCCCCGGTTATCGTCGCCGGTTGGTTATCTTGTCGGAGCCGGTTATCGTCGCCGGACATCCATCTCGTGATCGCCGGTTATCGTCGTCGGTCGATCGTCATGTCGGGGCCGGGTATCGTCGCCGGTCACCCATCTCGTAACCCCCGGTTATCGTCGCCGGTTGGTTATCTGTCGGAGCCGGTTATCGTCGCCGGACATCCATCTCGTGATCGCCGGTTATCGTCGCCGGTCGATCGTCTCGTCGGGGCCGGGTATCGTCGCCGGTCACCCCTCGCGTAAACTTTTCACTTCAACACGTCAAATGGCTTCAAGGGAGCAAGGTGGGGCCCACCAAGGCCAGCCGCAGATGGATCTGCGGCCAGCCGCAGATGGATCTGCGGCCAGCCGCAGATACATCTGCGGCCAAGATCGGGCTTATAAGCGGCGTCCCGCTTCCAGATCTGTCACTTTCAACTTCCAACTCACACATATTCCTCACGATTTTTGCTTGTTCGCAAGGGCTTTTCGTCGATTTTTCAACTTTCCTGCAAAAACTGTTCCGGTAGGATTGATCTACACGCTACAGGTAACACTTTGACCGGTCACTTTTCAATCTCGTCAATGTTTTGCTATACATTTGACTATTTGCATGTTTAGAGATAAAATGTATGCTTTACAATGCTATGTAATGTACCATCATATATACATGCTATGTATCAACTATGTGAGTCCTATTTTATGTTCATGAGGCGGTCCCACATATTGTTACTCCTTTTCTGCAAGAGAAACATGCATTACATGATGTAATTACACATATGAATGCAATTTAAATCTGTTTGAGGCTTTGATTGATGGAAAACACGTTTGGCTTATGCCTGGGATGTTCAATTTACAAACGGAACTCTGCCGATTTTTTTTTTTTTTTTTTTTTTTTTTTTTTTAACATGCATCATGTTGCATTAATCATATGATGAGGCTAGAAATTTAGAATGTTCATTACATAAATTTTAAAAGGAAACTTACCTTCTTTCTCGCCCGTTCTATTCCAGCTATGGATCGTGATGCGCCCAGTAGCTCCTCCGCCTCTCGGACTTCGGGTGTTCGCCGTCGTAGGGCTGCACCCACTCCTGTTCCTCCTCGGACCCGTCAGGCTCGTCGTTTGACGGAGGCTGTTATTCGTCCTGGTCATCCGGACGTTGAGGAGGCTGTCCCTCCGGAGGTCGCGGCAGAGGGGCCATCCTCCAGCACACCGGCTCCATCTACTCATCAAGCTCCTTCTGGCGCCTCTGTGCAGATACCCGATCTTTTGGGTCGGGATCTCAGTCGTCACCCTTCAGCATCTCTCGTGGCTAACGAGGTATATTTCAGCTCTATTCTGATTTCACTCTCAATTTCTCCATTCTCCTTTTATCCGGATTGACCCCTTGGTGATTGCCCCAGGTACCCGAGTTTACCCAGCCGAGGGGTAACTGGTTCAACATCTATTCCCTTTACGCGGCCCTGCACAGTGATTATCGGGCGATGGTGGACTCTTGGGGCTTCCGACATTTCTTCACTATCATCCCCCGCCAGTGCCCCTGGGGTTACATGAGTGCTTTATCCGAGCGATGGTTCCACCAGACGCAGTCTCTTCATCTCCTCGACTGCGAGGTCGTGTTGACCCCATGGGACTGGAGGTACATTACTGGCATTGAGTTTACCGGGTCCCGCGTCCCCTTGGATCTTGATATCACTCCTGTGGAGGTTCGAGCTTTGCTAGGCTTCGCTGCTGAGGATCGGGTCTTTAAGGCCCGTAGCATTCGATCCGGCGCTTTGGCTGTCGATGCGGTTGGGGGTCTGTACGCACTGCCCATTCCCGCGGATCAGGGCACCAGGGACATTCTGCTACGACGCCTGTTCCTGACCATCATGAGGGGTTGTTTTCTGGGGAACAACTCCTCCACCATTCATTTCAGCGTCGTAGGAGCGGTCAGAGACGTGGACCGCATCGGTGACTATGACTGGGGGTCATTCACCTTTGCCCACTTCCTCCACGGCATGCGCCTACGCTCGGAGGGACAGACTGATGCCTGGCTCGGCTTCTACCACTTTCTGTTGGTGAGTCCCCTCCTCCTCTCTCTTACTGTATTTCTTTTCCTTTCATCTCTTTTCTGTATTTGATAGTGACTCATGCCTTGCCTTGTTTCTATTCACAGTTCTGGGCTTACGAGCGGCTGCCATGTCTGAGGCCTACCACTACTCTGGGCCCGGACACTTATCCTCGGGGTCGGCGATGGCATCACAGTACTCTGGAGGAGGTCCCCGTGTCGGGCAGCTTTGCACATTGTCGTATTCAGCTGGAGTTGATCACGGCTGCCGACGTCGTCTGGATTCCCTACCTCTCCGATCATCTGACTGTGGGGTTTGCTGACGGGCATCCTTCCGGCCCGGAGTTCGAGCTTTCCACCCGTCGCCTCACTTTGCAGAGTGTTGGAGGCTGGGTGATGTATCTGGGAGAGCGCGCATTCAGATGCGTCACTGGGGAGATCCGCATCCCGCACTCCCTTTCTTTCACTACTTTCTGGCCGCTGGATTCTCAGCCCTCGGAGATCATGCTCGCCGGGGAGGATGGTCGGATACTTTCCACAGGCCCCAGTACGAGTGAGGCTTTCAGGACTTGGTGGATACCTCGTACCATTGGTCCCCAGACTCGGGCCACTTTCTTTCTTGGAGACATGGTTCCAGGCTCGGTTACGATGACCGATTGGGCTGCCTGTGTTCGGACCCCTACCCATGCTGAGCAGATTGCCATATTGACCCGTCAGGTGGACCAGTTGTCGCTGTTTATTCGGGGGTTGGGCCGGACCTCGGAGGAGGCTTACACCTACGATCCTGATGGTGCAGGTTATGATGCAAGCCCGAGTTCATCTGATGCCACAGCGCATCCCTACATCCCTGATATGAACTTTGGTCCTCCGAGCTCGACGACTCCAGGGGATCAGTTCGAGGATCCTGCTTTCATAGATGATACTGATTTTATTTAGACCAGGATAGGATAGGGCCTTTTGTACCGTCACCTGCTTAGATTTCTTTTTCATTTATGCACTATGTACTGAACTCATTTATTTATTTACGCACAGTTTCTTTTCATCTTTATGGGATTCACCTGCTTTATTATTAACTGTATGATGCATGCTTTTTATTTATGGGTAGAGAATGACCCCTGTACAGTCTTTTTTGATACTATTTTTTCATAGATGTCGTCCTCAGATGCCGTGGTTCGTTTGGATTCCACTCCTTCCACAGGGTTGGTTGGCAGCCTCTTCCGCTGGTTGGACAGTCTACTGCCAGCAGATAGGGTTATCGTAGATGGTCTTCTGGGACATTCTTGGTCCTTATTAACCTTCCGGGTGCCAGTGGGCTTTGTGGATGGTCTTCTGAGCTATTGGGCCCCTGCCCGTCAGGTGTTTAGGTTTGGGATAGTAGAGCTGACCCCCACCCTTGAGGAGTATGCTCGCTTCACCGGCTTGCCGTTGGATGGTCCCTGTGCTAGGGTTACCGTTGGTTCCATGCGCCGTCAATTCTTGACTTTCACCGGTTTGCGGAGGGCTGTCTTATTACCGGTAATCACATCAGACCATATGGTTCCTCTTCAATTCTTGATTGACCGATTTGGCTCACCTGACAGTTTCCGTCTTTTCCTCGGTGATTTTTCCGTGTCCGAGGAGTGCTGGGATGCCTTGAGAGTGGGCGTTCTGATGGCCTGTGTCATCTCAGTTTTGTATTTGCCTGCAGGATCCGATCATTTGGACATGCGGATTGTTGCGGCCGTTAGGGCCCTTCAGGAGGATCACACCATTCTCCCCATGATATTGGCGGATACCTATATGTCGGCTACATATTGCCAGTCCTTCCGAGGGAGATTCTTCCGAGGGAGTTCGACCTTATTGTATATGTGGTTCATGAGTCATCTTAGTCCCATCGGCCATTTCCGTCGCCAAGGGTTTTGCTTCAGCCATGACATAACCACGCAGTTTTCGCTTCGTCCCGCGAGTTGTACTGATGTGGCCTCCTGGACATCATTTTTGTCTATCATTGAGGACCCCTTTCATCTATTGGTTTACTCGGGCTATTGCTCCTTCATGAGCTTCTTGACTCATGTGCCTGGCATGGATTTCATTCCCATTGCTGGGTTAAGGGGCGTGACGACCTATCATCCCCTGGCGGTTATGGGGCAGTTTGATCAGACACAGGATTTACACCCCTTCGCGGGTGCAGCCGCATACCGATTCCTTATATCATCCTGTACAGAGAGGGATCTATTGCAGGTATACGAGCTTTGGGATCGCAGGATCTTTGCCGAATATAGTGCGAGCTGTCACATCCAGACATTTGCCTACGTTCAGTGGTTGCGTGGAGACCTGGATTCGGCTAGTTTGAGTCGGACTGGGGCCTTTGATGACTCTGGAGTGATTTCCACAGAAGATACCACAGACCATTCCATTTCAGCCGATTCTGCCCCGAGTCGGGTCGCTGAGGATTCCCGACTCCGCCTGGCCCTGATTACTACTGAAGCCGAGAGGGATGCCGCCCTTGCCGAGAGAGATGAGGCCATTCGGGCTAGAGATGCTGCCATTGCTGATAGAGAGGCCATTGTATTTCAGACCAGGGCAGTGGTAGATGCTCATTTTGGGACTGTCAGCCGAGCTACTGCTTTACTGGATCGTATTGATATGATGGGGCAGCAGATTGCAGGAGATGCTGATGCTTCAGATCTATCCACCACCCTGTCCATCCTGCTTCGGCTAGTTTCAGATTTGTAGATTATTTTATTTCCTGCATAGACTATGTTGGTTTCATCAGTTATTGAAAGAGAAATCTTGTAATAAAATGACTTATATATATAGACATGCATTTAAATTTAGTCATTTTCCCCCTTTTGTCGTATCATTGCCATCCATTGGATCATCATTTTATCTAGCTGACCATGATTTTGACATTTCGCCTTCTTTCTTTCCTCAAGACTTGATGGAGATTTGACAGATATTGCCGCACACCTTTTGATTTCGTCGGATTGAATCTCAGATTTTGGATAACTGTTTGGGTTGGATCAGGGTATGTATTCTGGGATGAAACTGGTTAGGCAGTTGGTTTCGGGAAGGTTTTGAGGGTGTAGGAAGGTTTTATCTGGCTATCGAAAATTGGTTTTGGTTAGGGAAAGGATTATTTCTTTTAAAGGATCGGACCGTGCCATGATGGCTGCCTACGTACCCCCACAAGTTGGGAGATCAGGTCCTACGTAGTTCGCTCTCAAGGAAAAAGGACCTGATGATTCAAGCGTAGAACCGCTTCACCGAGTCAGAATTGAGGAGTTGTGGAAATACCTCACCATCCATTTCTTGCAATATGAGGGCTCCTCCGGATAGCACTTTCTTAATCACGAATGGTCCTTCCCAATTCGGGGCAAACTTCCCTTTGGCTTCGTCTTGACAAGGCATGACTCTTTTTAGCACCAGATCATTTTTCTTGAACTTCCGAGGTCTGATCCTTTTGTCGTACGATCGAGAGATCCTCTGTTGATATAGCTGGCCGTGCCAAACAGCAGCCACCCTCCTTTCATCAATTAGGGCCAACTGGTCGTATCGGCTTTGCATCCAATCCTCCTCGCTTATCTGAGCATCGATCACTATTCTGAGGGACGCCATCTCAACTTCAACTGGCAGGACAGCCTCCATTCCATATACCAAGGCGTAAGGGGTTGCCCCTGTGGAAGTACGCGTTGACGTTCGGTAGGCTAGCAAGGTGAGGGGTAATAAATCCGGCCATCCCCGATGATTAGCAGACATTTTTGCCATGATCTTCTTGATGTTCTTATTGGCGGCCTCCACTGCCCCATTCATTTTGGGACGGTAAATAACAGAATTGAGGTGTTTGATCTTAAACTGGTCGCACAACCCCTTCATGAGGGCGTTATTCAAATTCTTGGCATTGTCGGAGACCAAAACCTCAGGTTGCCCATATCGACAAATGACATTATTCCTGATGAACCCAACGATAACCTCCTGAGTGACTTTGGGGAAAGAGGCTGCTTCTACCCATTTGGTGAAATAATCGATCATGACGAAGATGAATCGGTGCCCGTTGCTTGCTTTGGGCTCTATTGGTCCGATTACATCCATTCCCCACATCGAAAATGGCCACGGGGAGGTCATACAGTGCAGTTCATTGGGAGGCGTATGGATCACATTACCGTGCGCCTGACATTGATAACATCGTTTGACATGATCATCGCAATCGGCCCCCAGCGTCAGCCAATAATGCCCTGTCCTCAAAATCTTTTTTGGCAAGCATCGGTCCACTCATATGGGGTCCACACACTCCACCATGTATTTCATTCATAATCTTTCGGGCCTGTGTTTCATCTACGCACTGCAACAGTCCCAACCCAGCATCCCTCTTGTAGAGTGAATCGCCACTCAGGTAAAACTTCATCGCCATCCTTTGAATTCTCATCCTCTCAGTCCGATTTTCCTGATCGGGAAGGGATCTGTCCCTCAGATATTCCCTGATGTCGTGATACCAGGGCTGCCTTGTCAACACCACCTCGTTTGACAACACTGCCACATTTTCCTCATATGCCGGGGCATTCTGTACGGTGATCTCAATCTGTGGACTGTCCCTACTCTTGATCACGTGGATTAAGGAAGCCAAAGTCGCCAATGCATCGGCAAAATCATTTCGTCCCCGAGGAATATGGCGGAAGGCGATATCTTCGAACTCTTGCATAAGCTGGGTGACACAACGATGGTATGGAAGTAACCGAAGCTCCTTAGTGTTGTATACCCCGATTGCTTGTCTGATTACCAATTCTGAATCCCCGAAACACCGCTAGTCTTTTTACTTCCATGTCACGGGCCAATCGGAGTCCCAAGATACACCCCTCGTATTCAGCGGTGTTGTTCGAATTGCTGAAACGAAGTTTAGTGGCCACGGGGTATTGTTCTCCGGTGATAGAGACTAGGACCGCTCCGGCTCCTGCCCCCTCGGCATTCATGGCACCATCAAAATACAGCTTCCAAAATTGTCCCTCGTCATCACATTTTTCGCGCGATACCCAAAATATATCCTCGCCCGGGAGAGGAGTTTCTAACGGCTCCATCCCTCCTGCCGGGGTTTCTTTCTGCCAACTGATCTGCAATTCCCTGCCCTTTCATGGCCTTCTGGGTCACGTACACCATGTCAAACTGTTGTAAAATTAACTGCCATCTTGATAGTCGACAATTCAGCATGGGCCTTTCGAAAATATATTTCAGGGGATCCATTCTTGATATCAGGTACGTTGTATGCCCATGGAGGTAGTGCTGTAATCTCCCTGCAGCCCAGGCCAGAGCACAACAGGTCTTCTCAATGGGAGTGTAATTCTGCTCACATTGGCTAAATCTTTTGCTGAGGTAATAGATGGCCTGCTCTTTTCCCGCCTCATTTTTCTGTCCCAACATACATCCCATCGCGATGGCATTTACCGATATATACATAAACAGAGGGATCCCATCCTTCGGGGGTACCAGCACTGGTGCCTCCGTCAATTGTTTCTTAATGGTCTGAAACGCCCTCTGACATTGCTCATTCCATTCTTGGGTCACCCCTTTTCTTAACAGTTTAAAAATCGGCTCACATGTAGTCGTCAAGTGGGATATAAAACGGCTGATGAAGTTTATTCTCCCCAGGAATCCTCTTATCTCCTTCTCTGTGTGGGGTGCCGACATATCCACAATGGCCTTAATCTTTGCTGGGTCCAACTCAATGCCCCGATCACTAACCAGGAAACCCAAGAGCTTGCCCGATTGTACTCCGAAAGCACACTTGGCTGGATTGAGTTTCAGATTATACTTTCTGAGCCGATCGAATAGCTTTTTGAGATGAGTTATATGATCGGACTCTACCTTCGATTTCACAATAATGTCATCCACGTAGACCTCTATCTCCTTGTGCATCATATCGTGGAACAAGGCCATCATGGCTCTCTGATAAGTAGCCCCTGCATTTGTGAGACCGAAAGCCAGTCGTCTATAGCAGAAAGTGCCCCAAGGGGTGATGAATGCGGTCTTTTCCCGGTCTTCTTCCGCCACCATTATCTGATGATATCCCGCAAAGCAATCCACAAAATAATACATTTCGTACTGGGCTGTGTTATCTACCAGGATGTGTATGAAAGGCACCGGGAAGTTATCCTTGAGACTGGCCTTGTTTAGATCTCTGTAGTCTACGCATACCCTCACCTTTCCTCCAGGTTTAGCCACTGGGACCACATTGGATAGCCATTCCGGGTAAGTGGACACCATAATGATTCCCGCCCTGAACTGTTTGATGATCTCTTCCTTCACTTTTAAGCTCCACTCAGGTTTCAACTTTCTTAGTTTCTGCTTGACAGGCCTGAAACCCTCCTTGATGGGTAACCGGTGCACCACAATGTCGGTGGACAATCCGATCATATCCTCGTGCGACCAGGCAAAGACATCCTCATATTGGCTTAGTAACTCAATTATTTCTGCTTTTTGGCTGGGGGTAAGGTCTGTCCCTATCTTGAGTTCTTTTGGATTGTCAGGGGTTCCGATATCTATAGTGATGGTTTGGTCCAAATTGGGTTTGGGTTTATCTTCGACCCATCCTTTGATCTCATCAGGTGCGTCGTCGTAATCTGTCTCGTCTTGCTCAATGCCCATTAAATCGAAATCCAGCTCAATGTCAAAATCATAATCGTCATTCAAATTTGAAAGACCATTTGTTAGGCAAGGATTACTCAAATGGGTACACCTGACATGAAACAAAATGCTTGTCATATATAAATCATTTTTCACGACGATCGCAATTTCAAATAACATGAAGAAACGACACAATTATGCAGAAATAAAACAACAACAAAATAAAACTTCTTCATTCCCCCATCCTCTAGGGTTAACCACCCTGACGTCGAGCTTTACCCTTGTTTGGATATCACTGGTTTCTGGGTCCAATTATCGATGGTCAGGTCAGATGAAATGCGCTGGATAAAGGAGGGCCTCACATCGGACACCTCCCCGATGATTACGGATACGTCGCCTGAGTCCTTCTCCATATCTTCTCCAGGAATAATCAGCCCTGCCCAATCGATGACAGGCACAACTTGTTGGGCTCCCGGTGGTGTGATAACATTCGTCCCCTCCTTACTGCTTGTTGATTGTCCGGGGATATAGCATTTGGTTTCAAACTCTTTTGCGACCTCCTGCAGGAAACTTTCCCTCCGGGCCGACTCATTACGTGTGGGGGTTAACTCTTCATTCCCTGCCCCAATCACAGGTCCGCTGATCCCCTGCTCATTGTCGACTTTGGTCACTGGACTGCCAACTAGTCGAATCGGAGTCGCACCCTGACGGTGTCCCCGTACTGCGCCCACATGGTATCCCAATCCTGCTTTGCCTATCTGCTGTGGTAGGTGGATGGGCTCGGTGATTCCCTGACTGCTTTTCCCTAGTCCCTGTCCAGGTTGGAAGTTCATTTTAATCATTTCCCTTGCCACAAAGGTGAGTTCCGGAGAGACCCTTGGTTTCACAGCTGGAGCTCCCAGGCATCTATAATGGGGAGTGCTAATCTCTAGTGCTTGAAAGCTAGCAGGCGCCGCTGACTCATCCACATTGATTACTGGTAGGCCGCTCCTGGGAGGAGAAGGGTCATCACATTCGGCCGATATTGTTACCAGATTCCCATCGATGATCAACTTGATTTGTTGGTGGAGCGTGGAAGGAACTGCCCCGACCATGTGTATCCACGGCCTCCCTAACAGCAGGTTGTAGCTTGCCGTAATATCTAGGACTTGGAAGGATATATCAAAAGCACAAGGCCCTATCTCCACTGGCAATTCTATCTCTCCGATGGTATCCCTCCGGGATCCGTCAAAAGCCCGAACCACCACATGACTGGCCCGTAGGCGCTTGGGACTGATGTTCATTTTCTTCAGCGTGCTGAGAGGACATATATTCAATGCCGATCCCCCGTCGATCAGCACCCCATTCATGACATATCCTGAGGAGATTACCGCGATGTGTAGCGGTTTTCGGTGCCCTCTTCCCTCTTTGGGAATGTCTTCATCCGTAAAGGATATTGCATCGGTTTCCAATAAGTGGCCTACCAGCTGGCCGAAACCCTCCTCACTAATTTCTTTGGGCACAAATGCCTCCTCCAGAACCTTCATCAGGGTTTTGCAATGCTCACTGGATGACAACACCAAGTCCATGACTGATGTTAGGGTTGATTCCTCATTTAAAATCTGGATCCCCCTCGTTTCTGGGTGATCCATCCTTTTCAAAAACTCTATGGCCCTTTCCTCGGAAACCTCTTCATTTTTTCTCTTTTGGCTCTCAAGGACTCGCCCGGGAAGATATAAGGGGTTCCCCTTGGTCGTCACGGAAGCACAACTGGCCGCTTCCTCTGGTATTCCCCCATAATTCCAGGGTACAGTCTTCAGACTACTGATAGGGAGTTGCGGCCTTGCTGCAAGGATGATGGGCCTCGGGGCTGTCAACTTGACAGGTCTTTCCATGCCATTTGTATTTATCCCTATCAACCTGATGGGCGCTACCCGTGCATCCCCATGATCATGTATCATGTTGATCATCTCCTCAACTTTCTGCACATATTTCAACCTTGGCGGCCCCCCAGCTTCACTTGCCTCCGTCGCATTAACTCCCCCTCCATCATATATTGGCAAGGGATTTGCCTTAACATTCGGGGAGTCCGGTTGTTCCACCACAATTTCCCCACTGTCTATCATGTTTTGGATTCGATGCTTCAACGTCCAGCAATCCTGTGTATCATGGCCAGGGGAACTGGAGTGGTATGCACATCGTTTGCTCGGGTCAAACCTTCTACCCTTTGGGTCACTCGGTGGTGCCAGACCAACTATTTTCTTTTTGGGCTACTAATACCGCTAGTACCCGTTCAAGCGGCTCCCCGAGCGGGGTGAATACTCGATTCTGCGAGGCCTCATATCTTCTTCGCCCCTCTGCCCTTTGATCTGTGAAGTTTGGCTGTCGGGATGGCCCTCCCCTCTGTACCTGCACCGGAGGATGACCTTCTGCTTTTCTGGATGACCCCTGTAGGATGAGGGAGACATCCTCCTCCCTTTTCTTTTGGACCCTCCGGGAAGTGCTACCGTAGTTTCCATTCTGTATTTGTTCGGCAGCAGTTTCTAAAGCAGTAAGATCCCGGATTTTACCCGATTTCAACCCCATGTCAACCATCTCTCCATGTTTAATCATTTCAGCAAAGGGTCTTCCAATCCCTGAGATGACCCGCTCATAATACGGTGCCTCCTGAATGTCTACAAAGGTCATTACCATCTCTGATTCGCTCATCGGGGGGGTTACCTGTGCGGCCATGCCCCTCCATCGTTGCGCATATTCCCTGAAGGATTCCCTAGGCTGTTTTTTAACCTTTGTCATTTGGTACCTGTCAAGAGCCATCTGGGCCTGAAAGCTGTATTGGGTTAAGAAGGTATGGGCCAATTCCTCCCAGTTGTGGATTCGGGCGTTGTCGAGGCGGGCATACCAGATTCTTGCCTCCCCTGTTAAGCTTTTCTGGAATAGTTGCATTCTTAACCCCTCGTCTTCGGCATAAGCCCCGAGTTCTCCAATGTATATTTTCAAGTGTGTATAGGGGTCTCCCTTTCCATTGTACTTTTCAAACTCGGGAACTTTGAACTTTTCTGGATATCTGGCTCCGGGGAAAACACATAGATCCGAGTAATTAACCCTGCCCAGGGAGCCTATGCCCTTTAGAGATTGGATGGTCTCCTCCATGTGTTTCATTTTTCTCCGAAGGTCGTCATTGTCCCCCTCTTCTGGGATAGTAATCACTGTCCTGCTAGGTATGGGAACGGCCTTTGGGATGACTGGCTCGTCCTTGAGTCGGGGTTGGTCCTCTTTAAGCAAGTTTGTACCATTTTTAGGAGGATTCTGATCATCCCCTGGTGGTGGAGTATTATGCGATCCTTGGTTTACCGGATCCTGTCTGATTAAGAACTGTTCCTTTAACATTGTGGCCATTTCCATCATCTGTCTTTTAAAATCATCAAACTCCTCCCGAGATATGGAACTATGATTGGGAAGATCAGCCATTTCAGATGTAGAGACCTGGGCTTTCTTAGACTGCCAACGGGTTTGAGGAGCAATCCTACAGAGACAATGATTCGAAGTTTAGTCTTGGGGAAACGTAAAATGGATGCATGCTAAAACTGTAAATTTTTGTGTTTTTTGGGGGTTTTTTAATCTTTCCCTGCAAAACAGAAAGTTAGTAGCCTTTTAATGCAATGACAAATGCCAAACATGGCCTTATTAAGCTCCCCAGCTGTTCCCTGCAAAACATGGAGGTCAGTATTCTCTTTTGACAATAGGGGAAGCATATATGACCACGTTGCAATGGGATTATGACATCTATATTCTTGAACGAAAAAAGGCATGAAGAGACTTTTCCTGCGTTGGGTTTATCAGAGGCTGACCTACCCTAGGGTTACTCTCACGGGCTTTTCGGCATGAAGGTTCCCAAATCTTCGCAATCTACTCGTTTGAACCCTTTCGATTGGAGCGGATTTGAGTGGTGCGTTTCCTGAGCCATCTCCGGGGAGCAGCCCCATCGAGTCCAGTAATAAGCAACCGACGGGTTCGCCTCAGGAGGAGGTACTCTCTCAACATACATTCACATTCATCGTCCTCACCGTATGCACATGATTACTTTAAAGCAAAGTCATTCCATACAAACATTCATTTATTGGACAAAACACACAATCACACAACAATAAGTAAACATGTCAACATATCACACGTATACACACATTCTTGAATTTTTAAAGGATAGGATAACATCAAGACCTGACGCGGCTTAAGCCCTCTAATCTCCCCAGCAGAGTCGCCAGCTGTCGACGCCGGGTTTTCGCTTTCTCGTCTTTTCCAATTTTAGCCTTTTGATTTAGATGACGTTTGGAAAAGGTCGGCATTGATGTCGACGGGGTTTTGAAAGATCGTTTTTATGATGAGCCAATTAACCAGAGTCGCCAGTTGGTATATTTGAAATGGATGTACCAACTCATCCGAGTTTTCGTTTTTTATAAATCGCTGGCTCATGTGTGACTCCGAATTAATTGGTCCGCGAATCGAGATTCATAGAGTTCGGGGGCTTGTTTAAGTGAGGGGAAGGTGTTAGGCATCCCTTGACTTCCGTGAAACACGGTTACCGCGATCTCAATGCTTTCCTATCCTTTAATTCATGAAATGTGTGTGTGTAAGTGCGCGTGTATGTGTGTGTACCTATGTGAATGTTGTGATGAATTTGTATGAAAGAATCATTTGGATTTTAGGGAAAATCGTGTTTTAATTTGAGAACGCTTCGGAATGTCTTTTCGGTATACACGAGAAAGCTTGGTTCGTTATAAGAAAAATTTGATTTTTTATTTTTCAATTATATGAGATTTTCATTAGGTGTCGTTTTGGCAAAACAAGAGTTTTAAACCTTCGTCAAAATAGGAATCGAGATCTATACGTTGCTTTCGTGAAATGATCGGGCAATTTCTAGAATCTCTTTCACCCTATGCACAAAGATTTAATAAAACGTTACTTATTTCTAAAATCAAATTTTGTGATGTTTGAAAACGATTTTCTTTAGCTTTCTCGTTAGATAGGAATCGATATTCATTAACATTTCTCAAATTTTAACCTCGTGATTCTAATATCCTAGTTTGATTGATTTTATGAAAATCTTCATTTGTCTGGCTTTGAAATCAAAGTTTTCAATATTGTCAATCAAATAAAACATTAATATGCGTGAGGGTTATTCATGGGCATGTAAGCCATCAAAATAACCCACACGCCTACAATCGCATACTTCACTATTTATGGGGCCTTAAACCCGATTCTCGCCTTAGCGTCGTTTTAAGGCCCGACGGTTACACGTTTACAACGAAGGATTACATTGTTCCTAAATACATACGTCAAAATTTGTCCATCATCGGATTCGGACCATGGTGTCACGCTCCTAGGCTCACATCCACAATTTATCACAAACATCAAATAGATACAATAACATAACTAACAACGGATTGTTTAACGCCCCACAATGGTCCAAAATTAACAATCTAAATAGATCAATTCCACCTAATGTATATATCGTTATGAACGAGCAAAACCTCACCCAATGGATATCATCGGATTATTAGGGAGAAATTTGTTCCGATGGAAACCTCTCTAATAATTCCTAATCCATTGTTCCACAATAATTTTCATGAAATCTACATTTAATTCAATCAAATAATATGATAGAAATTGATATAACAAAAGAGATTTCACCTTGCAATTGATATCCAAATGGATGTGAATTTGATGTATTCGAATAGAAGGAGAAGTATATGTGATACAATCAACTCAAGAGATATTAATCCTCACTTTTTCCTTCCTTTCTCTCCTATTTTGTTGCAAAATTATGGTGTTTTTCCCTCTCTATTTCCGATTTTTGCTGCTGTTTTCCGCTGGAATTCTTCCTCTTTCAAATTTTTGCTGAACCTCCTGTATGCTGCCTGAAGCTGGCTTAAATAGGCTGGCCAGCTGGCACGCCTCCCATCGCACTCAGCTGGTAGTGCTGATTTCCTGGTTTCCGTGCTGGCGCACCCACTTGGCCGCAGATCTATCCGCGGCTGGCGGGCTTGACTTTCTCGATTTTCGTGCCACGCCTCGATTTTCGTGCCGCAACGTCGGTTTTCACTGACATGCTCGTGTTCTGCAGTCCGGGAATTTCCGGGAGACGTGCCACCTCATTCGGAAGTGCCTGCTTCGGACGGCTCTGCTGTCACGTCGACTTGGGCTGCCCAAAACATTGCGGCGGTGCCGGGCGTTCGCCCTTGTGCCCGCTCCTTTGCTCCCGCAAGCCGGTTCAATTGACGATTTCGCCCTCCTGTCATGGTTAGTAGAAGGAAACGCAAAATTTGGGTGTCTACATGGTAATTATCATTTGTTAAATTGAAAAGTTTCAAAAGGATCTATTCAAACCCCACCCCCTTCTAGATCTCTTTGTGCCTCTGGGAAACAACAATATACACACTGACCACAAGAGTTTAAATTATATTTTCACACAAAAGAAGTTAAATATGAGGCAGAGGAGGTGGCTAGAATTGTTAAAGGATTACGACTGTACAAGCCTTTACCATCCAAGAAAGGCTAAAGTTATAGCAGACGCGTTAAGTCGAAAGAATCAATATGTTGTTTATGTTGACTGCTCAGGAAGAGCTGAGGAGAGAGTTTGAGAAATTAGAGAGTGAGGTAAGGAGTTCGAGTGAGCCAATAGGAAAATTATATGCGATGGAAGCACGACCATCGTTACTCGAGAGAATTAAGGAATTTCAAAGTAAAGATGAAGAATGTGAGAGGATTAAAAGAAGGATAGCAGAAAAAAGGTGAGAAAAAAATTTTAGCTTGACAAAAACAGTATAATCCGATTTGAAGTGAGGTTTTGGATACCTCTGGTGTTGGAGTTAAAGAAGATATTTTACAAGAAGCACACAATACAAAATATTCGATTCATCCTGGTAGTACGAAAATGTATCAAGATTTGTAAAAAATAGATTGCGAAATAGGTTAGTAAATGTCTAACTTGTCAACATATTAAGGCAGAACATCTACGACCGAGTGAACTTTTACAACACTTAGAAATTCCAGAGTGGAAATAGGAGCACATTACAATGGATTTTGTAGTGGGACTCCCAACAATACCAAAAGACTTTGATGTTATCTGGGTGATCGTAGATCGGCTTATGAAATCTGTTCACTTAGTACCAATAAAAGTAAAATTTAATTTAGAGCAGTTAGCAAAGCTTTACATTAAGGAAATTATCTCTCGACACGGAGTTCCGATATCCATTATGTCCGATCGAGACCCACGCTTTACATCGAATTTCTAGAAAAGTCTCCAAAAGCAACTAGGAACTCAGGTAAAAATGAGCACGACCTACCATCCTCAAACGGATGGACAGAGCAAGCAAACGATTCAAACCTTAGAGGATATGCTTAGAGCTTGCGTTATGGACTTCAAGGGTAGTTGGGACGATCATCTACAGGTAGCAGAGTTCACATACAACAACAGTTATCACGCTTGCATCGAAATGCCGCCTTACAAAGCGTTGTACGAAAGAAAATACAGAACTCCACTATACTGGGACGAGGTTGGAGAACGACAATTACTTAGACCAGAATTAGTACAACAGACGGCAAATATCGTCAAAATCATACGCGGAAGACTCTTAGCAGCTCAAGATCGCCAGAAGAAATACGTAGACCAAAAACACTACAAAATTATCGTTGCCAATTCGTTGGCGGGAAAAAAAAAAGTTCCCGCCTATTTACTTTTTTTTGGTCGATGTGTTGGCGGTAAAAATTCATCTCCCGCCACTTGATTTCTCCTCATCATGGGCAACGAAAGGTTTTTGGTGGCCATATTTAGTAGCCTAAGATGGACCACATTCATTGTCAACAATATTTCTTTCGTTGTGTATTTTGTACAATGTTTTGCAACGACTATTAAAATAACAATCACCTTCCATCAGTTCAGTGGTTTTTTTTCTATTGTCCAATATACCTGATTCATTCTCAAACATAATATTAAAGGAGTCTCGTACCCAACTAATATTTAGCCTGAAACAAGTTAAGGACTATAACAATAGCAAAACACCAACTGCAACAATAGATTAACTAAAATTCCACTTTCTATCATATTTAACCAAAATAGAAAAATCAAAATCCAAATATCATCTATTGTACTTTACATTAATGATTTACCAAGTCTAGCATGTTTAACAAAATATCCAAAATTTTAAATATGACCACATGCAACAAAAGTTCAACAATTTTGAATGTCCATAAATAATGATCCGGAGTTGTTTTCAGCTCTTACTATTTCAGAGCTGGTGTTGCCTTGAATCAACCGTAGGAATTCTAGATTGTCGACCAACTTGTTCATTATATTCTCAAGATTGTTAATCTGTTTGTCTTGTGCCTGAATGGTTGATTAAAGCTCTTCATTTTTAAAGCGAAATGTTTCCAACTCTGTTGCCAATGCTTTTTCTATCTCGCTAGATAAAGACTTCTCTAATCGAGGACCAAATCCAAAACCAAGAAATCTCCCCGACTTCTTGCCTAATACTTGAGTCATAATCTCCTTTTTATCATTAGTGTCAATATTTTCAAGTTCTGCTTCCATCTCAAAGATGCATTCACTCTCAAGTGATTTCATTTCATTCTGCAAAATTAACAACAAATGCAAATAATTCAAAGATAATCCCAAATTCAAAAGTCACAAGAATCAAAACCCATCAGGTTAGAATCAAAAGTGAAATTCTGAAAAATGAAGTTAAACAAGTGTAGCATGTGCAGTCTTTAAATAAGGCTAAAGCTTATATCATTGCTATTGCAGGAAATTACCTGAACTATTTCTAAGTAACTTCAAATAAGGAACCGAGCAAATTAATTAGTTACCCTAACTCGCGGGAAACTGTGGCAGTGCCACAGCAACAATAAGCAGAACCTAAGCTATATGTCACAGCAACATGTTCAGAATTTATGTCACAGCAACATATTCAGAATTTCTGTCACAGCCACATGTTCAACAAATTTGGTCATCGATTAAAATACTTTTACAAAATCATAATCATAACAGATGACGCATATAAAACACAATTGAACTGCAGGTGCTACTTTAGGTGCACACATAAGAATGATCAAGGTTGTTAAGCACCTAAACAAGGCTTGCAATTTCACTAAAACCAAGCTAGCACCAAATGATTTACATGTACATACAGTCCACATTAAAATGAAAAGAAGATTTAAGAAACAAGCTTCAGGTATGAACTATACAAGAGTTATTAAATAAATCTCTCTCTTAATGTAACCTTCATAAAATCTAGCTCCATCAGTAATCTAAGAATCAAGATTAATCAACCTCTATTAAAAGTTACTGCTCTTTTATTATTCAACTTAAAAACAAGATTACTAGACATAAATCATATGTCTAAATCAAGTAGCTTCTTTAACTTTAGTTAAAAGATTGAAATGTAAATCAAGACTAATGCCTAAATCATATGTTTGACTACCTCTATTATCAAAAACAAGGTAAGGTTTATATAACTTACGTATGTAGATTCATTTTTAGGTTGTAGCCACTCGTTTGTTCGATATTTTCTGATGTGTGCTTTTGTAACCTTCAATTGGATCTCCCTAAAAATCAAATTAGAATAATTAAAACGAGAGCATTATTGAAGGATGTGTTTCACCTTATATGTCTTCTAATGTAATGCCAGTAAATTAAAATATCCTAGTTGTTGAAAATCTGAGGTTGTTTCACAGAAGATCACAATCCTCAACAAATATAACCAAATTGAAAGATATATATACATACATACATACCTTCTCTAAATGATGAACAACAAATGGTTTTGACCCTCCACTGTGAATGGCTTTATTGCCTCGATTTTTCTTGTTTACTTCTAAGCGATGCTGAAAAAATAAATAAATAGTCACTGAACAAATAATATAAATCTAATATTCTTTGATAACTAAACATAATATGCATATAAATTAAAGGATTAAAGTTAGAATAGTCATACAATAAATTTTGGCGATATCTAATAACCACACATGTCATTCCACTTGGTAATATCAATGTTGTTTGGAGGCTTTTTCCTTGTGACGCCCCCAAATCCGGGTACTTCAATCCCACAGATTTGGTGTTCACTATTCATTTCATTTAGGTTTAACTACCCATAATAAAGGATAATAAATAACATTAAACTGAATAAATCATATTCCCACAAAAAAAGGTTACAACTTAAATCTCTTAATCAAATAAATCCCAGGTCATCTAACCATCAATGCGGAAATAAAATAACGTTAAGTAAGTCTTATTACAAAAACTTCATAACAAATAACTGATCGCGAGCTACTTCTGCATCTTGCCTTTGCCTTTACTAGTAGACGGCTCATCTGACTTCTCAATGATAGCTGCAATATTTTATGTAAGGGTGAGCAAACAATTGCTCACAAGTATAATAATAATAACAATAGAACAATCAAAGAAATAGATTTTAACTAAGGTGAGATAGCCTATCTGAAATCAATCAATAATGATCAAAGGTCTAAAAGCTCAAAAGAAAACTTGGCTCCAAAATTGAATATAGATTCCAAGATTAAAGTATATTTAAGGGTCATAAGACCTTGAATTATGTCCTAGGTTAACAAGTATCTCTACCGTAACCTTTAACAGTCTTGTAGACTATGGACTAACCGTCTCGTACTCAGGGGGATCAACCATTCGTACAATGTATTGTGCACAAACATTTTAACGCTATTGCATAGTATAATCCCCTATATTAGGGTTGTTCAACTCAGCTTTACCATTAGAGTTCGTACCAAATGTAGTTTGGTTTGGAATAGCTTCGATATAAATTCTAGATTTAAGAACGATCATCAACTATGGATCAGTCGACATAAAAGGGTTCACTAGCTATATAACAATTTGATTACAATATCAATACAGTCTTTGTAAAATGGAACTACAACAGTAGTAGAATACAAGGATTTCAAACGAATATATTGGAGTAATGCATTTGAAAGTCTAGAAAACTCAATCAACATATAAGCGTTGAATATTATGGAAAAACCTTGCTTGAATAATAATAATAGTCAAGGTTAGGGAACTTGCTCAACAAAAAGTAGAGTTTAGAAACTTGCTTAATGAAAAATAAAGTTTTAGGGAACTTGCCTCGTGTGTAATCTATACAACCACAATTTACGTTCACCAAATGTCCTACATACCATTAGAATCACAATGTAAATTAGTTTCATTACAACTATGATTAACAATTTCACTTTCCACTTTAGTACAAGATACCAAATTAATTCATGATCTGAACTCCCTAACTAAACACATAGCACAAAATCAGAAATCTATACCTTCATATAATATATGACATAACATATAATTAACATCTCTAATCCTTACGGACATCGAGTTACAAATTTTTATAACTTATTGATTCATAACTTATAATCATCATATGATCAACTATATTATGTTGTTAAGCCTTATAATATGCTTTACGATTCTCCACATACATTAAAATAGGCTAACTTAGCATCACCCAAGCTATACATGTAAAAACTCATTACTAGGTCTGTTCTATTACCGGCGCGGTCGCGCCACTTTTACTCTTGGAACCAGCGCAGTCGTGCTGCACTCATACAGGGACTGATCTGCTGCCGGCGCGGCCGCACTACTTTTGCACTAGAAACCAGCGCGGCCGTGTTGCGACACAGACTCAATTGCTGCAGCGCGAACAGACTCTATTTCCAACCAATTTCACATCTTACTCTTTTAAACACCAAAATAGTTATTCACTGATGCTATAAACTCAAAAGACTCAGTAGCATACAACTACAGAACCATTTCAACATCTCAGAATCATCAAATAACCAAATTAAGAGATTAAATTTCACTGTTCTTACACTTTTTTCAAACTTTTGACATATTAACTAAATTAAACACCACGAATTCGTTTCTTAACCAATTTAATCCATTCCACTTGCATTCTTTTCGTTTCTTAACGAATTAACAAAATCAAAAATCAATTTACAGATTAATACCCGAATTGAATATCAATTCTTACACATTCAAGCCATAAACGTGAAACTTTTCACTGTAAATACAAAACTCTATTTAAAGCATAATTTTATGGATTAATTCAACTAAAACATGCTTATAAACATTATACAGTGATTATATATGCACATCAACACCTATAATCAATTATACATACCTATCAACCTATATGATCAACATTTAGTCAATTCTCAACAATTTATTTTATCAAGAATTATCACAGAGAAATAAATTTAAGAACCATTAGTAAGAGTTTATAGTTGGATAATTATCTCTTAATTCTTCTCAGTCCAAGAATAGATGATGATTGGAATGGCTAGCAATCCTCTTACTTCCTTTTGGATTTCCAGAACTTGCTCTCAATCTCATAGAGAAACCCTTTTCTCTCAATTCTCTCTATTCTCTGCTAAAAACTATGTTCTTTTCTCTTAGACTTAAGAACTAAACTGATGGTTTAGTTTTAACGTAACTCTGTCAGTTACAAAAACCCCAAAAGAATTATCAGTTAACAAAACCCAAGGGTCTAAGCCTTGTTTGGCTAAACCTATATATAATAAATCCTTTTTTTTACCAACCAAAAGTCTTAAGACCTTGTTTGGATAACTCCATCCAATCACCTTTTAATTTATTTTAATAATTCGTCTATCATATTGTTCAAATGTCACACTTCAATTAAATTAAACTTATCAATTTATGAATTCAATTAAACTCTACTAACTAAATTATAACTTCTATTTGGCCAGTTATAAACTAATTCAAATAAATCATCAATCATCTAATTTAATTAGAATAAACACCAAATCATCACCAAATAACAATTAACATATTTATACTAAAATAAATTAGTCCACAATAATTCCATCAATTATTTATTTTATTCAATAAATAAGTCAACTAAAATATTTATTCAACTCAATAAATATTTTATTTATTCACAAAAATCACATTCGTTACATTCCTAGCTTCTTCGGCTGATGGAAAAGTTTTGAAGTACTTATAAAGCTTACACCTCTCCCCTCTATTGCTATCATGCATTATTCCAATTACAACACGCTTCACATGTGGCTGAGAAAGGACAATATCAAAGCGAGCCTAAAGAAATAAACAAATTATTACTGCATCATGGCTGCGAAGATGAAGGGTTGGAAGGAAAAATTTCAACAGTTTAAATAGAAACTAGTACATAAATATGATGATAATGTTTGTCATGAAAAAATTTAAAAAATATCCGCTTCAACTTCTGAAATCACAATATATAAGAGGCTGAGGCTGAGGCTGAGACTGAAATTTGTCTTCAGATCCTAACATAGAAGTTAAAATTGTTGCATAAGAGAAATCTCCACTACAAGAAAAAGACATATTTTCGACGGACTTATCTCCGACAGAATTTAATCCCTCAGAATTATTTTAATTTCGAAAAAATATTCCGTCGGACATAATTATCTCAGAAATAAATTAAATTCGACGGAATTCTGTCGGAGATATAAGTCATTCCTTGGCGCTAAACTTCCTGCCAACGCCAATCCTATTATCGATGGAATGGGAATTAAGTTCAATGGAAGATCCGTCGAAATTAGTTATTCTTGAGGGACTTAAGTCAGACGGAATTAAAAAATCTAAACGATCAATTCCCAGCTGCCGCTGTCATTTTCTTCATCTCTCACCCTCTAGCTCTCGTCCGTTTCTCTCTCTCATATCTCTCATCTCGCTGCTTCTCTCTCTCATCTCTCATCTCGCTGCCTCTCTCTCTCTCCTATCTCTCATCTCTCATCTCGCTGCAGTCCACCCACCACCTCCATCCTAGTCGCTCCTGTTGTTGCCTCCCTCTGCTGCCGGCGCTGCCGCTGCTTATCGCTGCCGATTTGACTGTTGGGCTGTGTCAACATTCTTTGTAAATTTGTGCCTAGCTAGTATTCAAGGTATGTTCAATATAATTTGTGTAGTTAGCTAGGGTTCATTTAGAACTTTTGGAATCTAAAATTGGGATTGGATGTTTGGACACTGAAATTAGGCTAAAATTATTTAGTTTGTATTTAGGGATTATTTTGTATATGGATTAATCAGTTGAAATTGGGATTGGATTATTTAGTTTGAATTTAGGGACACTGAATTTGGGCATAAAAATTATCCCCTAATTTCTGTTATTGCCAATATCCTGTCTATATTAGAAATCAGTCATATATTATATGTTTATGTGATTTAATACGAATTGGGACTACCTAGCTTATATATGATTTTGGTATATGAGATATTGTGTTTTGGGACTGATCATAGTGACTTATTTTAATTGATCAAATGTATATTAATTACTTGATTCATTTGGGACTGAATTTGTGTTTTGGGAGTGATCTAATTTAAATTTGTGTTCTTGCCAATATCCTGTCTATATAGTATTGTCTGCCCATATACTACTTGGGAATTGCTTGATTTGATATATTTGTTATTTTCGACGGAATTTCTGTCGGAATTATTCAATTGCAATATATGTGGGCCCTCCTTTATTTTATTTATATATTTTACTTAGTTTACAAATATTAAAATAAACTAAGTAGTATTTAATTAGTTTCCTATCTACTAATTAATACAATAAAATGAACTGAACTAAGTAGCATTTACTTAGTTTTGTACTACTAAATAATAAAAATAATATAATAGAATATAAATATAAATAAATAAATAAATAAAAATTAAATGAACTTAAATTTAATTTATTTTAATTTAATAACATATAAATAAAAAAAATAAATTAAAAAAATAAATTAATTTAATTTAATATAATTGCATTAAATTAAATTAAATAATTTCCATTATTATATAATATAATAAATAAATATATAATAAACTAAAATAAAATGAATAAATTAATTTAATTTAAATATAATAACATATAAATAAAATAAAATAATAAAAAATAAAGTAAATAAAATAAAATAAAATGAGATAAATTAATTAAATAAATTTATTTAAATAATATAATATAATATAATATAATACAAAATAAATAATTTAATTTAATTTAATTTAATTTAATTATGTTAATTAATATAATAACCATTATAATATAATATAATATAGTATATATACTAAACTAAAATTAAATGAATACATTAAAATAACAAATAAATTAAATTAAATTAAATATAATAACATATAAATTAAATAAAATAAAATAATTAATATAACGTAAAATAATAAAACAAAATAAAGAAAATAAAATAAAATAAAATAAAATAATTTAATTAATTTAAATAATATAATATAGTAGAAAATAGTAATGTAAAAATAGTATAATATATTCAAATGATAATACTCATATTAAACTGAGTAACATTTACTTAGTTTATCATTGAAAAAATAAATTAAGTAGCATTTACTTAGTTTTCGACAATTACAATAAATTGCATATATACATGTGCATTTAGTATAGTTTGGAGCTTAGAAACTCGTTTGACATTCATTTATTAGGAGTGAATGTCGAATAATCCCCAGTTTGGGACTGTTACTGGATGTTATGTCTCTCACTTAGGTCAGTGTCAATGGGTTGAGTGCGTTTTTTTGTTTTAAGGATTTTTCGGCCATTATATCTACATGTTCTTCGAGTGCATACTTAGACTAATTTATCTTAGTATATTTCGTGTACTTAGAGACCATGGGGAAGTGTTACCGAAATTTTCTTGAAACAGAAAGAAACGTCCTCAATGTGTTGGCACTAGTGACGAGACACATCCAGGAACGGGATAGAAGCCTAACCCCTATAAATTGTAGATACTAAGAACATATAATTCATGCACGAACCACATACATGAATATCTCTGCTCTGAATGTATCTTTTGTTTAGTTAAAGATGTCAGCTGACCGGAGTTGGATGTACCGTAGGATACCAATTGATAGGAGGGGATTAGTGGAAGCTTATCGTGAAGGGGTGTGCTATTTTCTAGACTTATCCATAGAACATGTTGATGATCCGAATGGAAAGATGAGATGCCCATGTGTCAAGTATAAAAACCTGATCTGAAGAAAGCTGACGAGATTAAATTCGCTTATTTTCCCATGGTTTTGTGGATGGGTATTCCATTTGGATCCATTACGGGGAATCAGCTGAGTTGAGGGAACTGATCGACTCAGCAGACCAACCAGTTCACGGGGATTCAAACGCCCAAAACTATGATGTCGTGGAGATGTTAGTCGATGCTTATGAAAGTAGTATGAACACAAGCCAATCATATTTGATATGATGTAACATATACTTTATAATCTTATTCGGTTATTAATAAAAGAATTAATTTATTAAAGGCATTTTCATTATCTACATGATACTGTTATATTAAGTGTGATAAACCCATAGTTTTGAACAATGCTTTTAGAATCATGATGATGATCATGCTAATAAGATCTAAATTCTGGATATCTTAAAACTAAAATCGTTCCTAATCGTTGGATTACTAAAAAGGGGATTAGTGAATAAGGATAGATTAGTGCATATTTTGTTTGTTCTTAGGAAGAGGATGATTGATCTCATAATTGTTTGTGTGGAGACACTTAAGCAAGTATGTAGGTGCTTATTGGAGAATAGGTTCACTGAACGTGGCTCACTAAAGGAATACCTAATGGGGTTTTACTTGCCTGTCAATAGGAATTCCTTAAGTAATAGTAGTACGAGTGATCCTTAGACTTGAGATCATCATAGTATCTTGTGTATGATGAGTTATACTTTGACATGTCCCTTAAGACCTTTAGGGTATATCAAAGGGTATGATTGGGTGTAATAAGTTGTACATGGAGATAGGTGAATGGTCAACAAAGAATCTACCACTTCTAGTAAAATGAGAGAATGTCCTATGTGATTCGATAAATGACAACTCAGAAGTCTTTGGCCAAAACAGAATGAAATCAGAAAGGTGTTTCTAATTTTCATTATTCAGAGTTGTGCATTTGAGAATCAAAATACATATAATCAAATAAAATAAGACTTGATAGTAATTCTATGTCTTATATTTATGGGACATTATATGGTAGAAGGATTGAATTGTATGGTAACTATTCACTAAAAGGTTCTTTTGTGATTAATGTTGAAATATATATTATCTAGAAAATCGTTGATCGCTAAGGGGGCTTACCCTTATTGTAGAATAAATATTATTTATTTAAATGAATTAAATAGTTTAATTTATTTATTTAAATAAGGTTAAAATTGTTCTAATTCATTTATTCGCAACCGGTTTAATATGGAGAACCTAATAGGTCACACCGCAAAAGATAAATATTTATTTAAGAAGTAAATGGCATAATTATAATAATAAGTTAAGTGCATTTAATTTAATCTATGGAGATAGAATAAATTAAATAACTTAATATTTATTATTTAATATTTTAGAAATATTAAATATAAATTAATAAGAGGAGTCTTATTATTATTATTACTATTATTATTATTATTTAATTCCTAAAAGGTTTGAGAATTAATTAATCGAAATACTCTCATAAATTTCTAATTGGATTAGGAGCTTAATTAATTAACAGAGTTTAATTAAAATAAAACCCTATTCCTAAATAATTTAGGAGGGTTGCATGCATATATAAATAAGAGAAGTCTTATTATGGAAAAGGTTAGACAGTGAGACACATTTCCAATAGTTAGGAGAGTACTTACAATTTCTATAGAGATAGAAACTAGGGTTTTGCCAAACACCCATCTTCTTGAATACATATTATTCCTTAGTGGATCACCTCTAGAGGCCAAACACTTGGATGGCTAACGTTGATCAAAGGAAGGAATCTAATCGGTGAATTTAAGGAGAACGCGAAGGATTTGGAGTTGAACTCGTACCTATAGAAGCACGGTTCTACATGGGTATGATTCTCATACTTTATTTCTTTCGTATAATTGATAATTTAGTACAAGGAAAGATCATGGTGATGGTTTGTATAAAATTTTAAAATCTAATTTTAACGCGCTTACACTATATTTGTGTAATTTGATTGCATGCTCGCGTTATATACAAACATAACAGTGGTATTAGAGTGAAACCTTGTGTTAATTATCGATTATGATGATTCCATATGTGTATGGGTATGCGATTAGATCGATTTTCTGGGGAGCAAAAAAAAATTTCGGAGTCTGCTACACAATGCAGCCGCACCGCTCCCAGTTCATTTTAGAGCGCGGTTGCGCCCAAACTTAGAAAAAATGTTTTTGGGGTTGCAGCGCGGTCGCGCTGGTTCCTTGTGTATTCTGGGCACGACCGGGCCGGTTTACATAATTTTTTTAAAATTTTCTTTTTAATTTTATTTATTTTCAATTAAGATAAAAATGTTTATTTTGAATTGGAATATGATTAAAATTAAAAGTTTTATTTTAACTTGGAATTAGATTCCACATTAACTAGAATAAAGGAGTTTATTCTGTTTTGGAACAAGATTCAATGTTTCCTAGAATAAAGGAGTTTATTCACATATGGAATAGGATTTCATGTTTCCTAAAAAATAAAGATGTTTATTTTGATAAGGAATAGGATTCAGCATATTGTATTTTTCCAGCATTTTTAAGTTAAAATAAAGGAGTTTATTTTGATTTGAAATTTGATTAAAAATAAAAAAAAAGTTTATTTTTATTCAAAATTGGATAAACTAAAATAAAGGAGTTCATTTTGATTTAGATTTTGATTAAAATAAAAGAGTATATTTTGTTTCAAAACTAGATTTAATGCAACTTTAAATTGCCCATTAAATGAAACAAATGCATATGTGGAATGATTTTTTTATTCATGAGATGAATGTTATTTATTGATGCATATGGTGATATATATGATAATAAATGGGATTGATTATGGACTATTGGTTAATAAATGATTGGATTTTAATTTGTGAGGATGCATGAATGAATGAGTTTTATAAATGGGGTTTGCATACCTCGTCTTCTCTAATTTTTCTTAATGTAAATTATTTTTCTCTCCTATGTACTTCCCCTTGATTGCTGATTAAGGTTTCTATTTATTGTAAATAATTTATGTAATAGGATTAGTTAGAATTATTTTAAAAAATTGGAGACAAAGGAGCAAAGAGCGCTTGAAGACTCGTTTGTAATGGAGCCCGAGATTTAAATATAATAGTTATATTTAAATTCGGTTCTTGCACCCTAGTTTTGACCTTTTGGTTCACTTGGTGGCTCTAGTGAACCAAACTAGAATAAAAGTCCATAATCAATCCGGGTAGAATATAGTATTCTATATGTGCATGCTAACTATGTATATATTATATATTATCCAACATGCTTCGCATGTTAAATAATATGATGCGGATTATATATATATATATATATATATATATATATATATATATATATATGTGTGTGTGTGTGTGTGTGTGTGTGTGTGTGTGTGTGTGCGCGCGCTAATCAAGATGAGACAAATAATAACAAACCCCTCCAACAAATCATATTAAGTCCCAAACGTTCAAAGATATTTGGAATATCGAACGTCGCCTTCTAACATGGTAAAGCGATAGAGTATTGAATATTTAATATGAGTTTATTGTGTCACCACAAGGCAAGTATTAAATATTTAAGATGTTGCTTTATCACATTTGATGCTTATTAAGGAATTGAACATTACTGTTTTGTTGTGTCACCACAAGGACGGTATTTTTCTCTTCACATATATGGAAGTGCTAGGTTGGACTTAACTTGGATAATTTTGATTCGGATGTGTCACCACTTGATCAAAATAATCTAAGAGGCAAAATACAAGGAGTTATATAATGATGTAATTGACAATAGTTGTTTACCTATTTATTTATATATCGTTTGTTATGTCACCACAAGGCTATATACATTTAAAATGGAATCCTTATTCTTACTAGCAAATATTTAATTAGATTTGCCGAACTATATAGGGAGGGTAATATAGTTTGATGAAAATAGTGGGAGATACCAATTTAAATAAAGACCTAATTTATTTTTGGTAATTAATTAAATGAATGTGTGCTAAAATATTGTTAAATTACAAATTCATTTACAGAATTTTACAATGTCTAATTCACTATCACTGCGGAGCATATAAGATGCTAATAAACCGGACCGAACTATGCGGACTGGTTAAGGATTCTGAGAATAGTTCTCAAGGCTGAAAAGCTATCTTATGTTTTTAATACGCCTATCCCTGCAATGGTTGCAGACAATGCCTCTGAGGAAGAGATTGCTACTTTTAGAAAGTGGCAAGATGATGCACAGTTGGCTCACTACATCATGCTCGCATCCATGAGTAATGAGCTTCATTGTTAGCATGAAACTATGGATGCTCCTACTATAATCTTGTACCTCAAGTAGTTGTAAGGTGAGGAAAGTAGGACTGTTAGATATTACATATCTAAGAAGCTTTTCCGATCTTGAATGACCGATGGCACTACAGTATAGACAAATGTTCTCAAAAATGATTAATCTGATTGAACAATTGGGATAACTGGATTTTGTAATGGATAGAGAGTTGATCCAAGATTTGATCGTACAATCACTTCTGGACTCTTTCTCACAATTTGTTGTAAATTTCCACATGAATAAGCTAGATGTCAGTCTGCTTGATATGTTTAACATGTTGAAAACTAAAAAGTGTCACTTTCCAACCAAGAAAGACCAAGTCTTATTTGTAGATGATACTTCCATGAAAATGAAGCGGGCCAAAGGATCTTCTGAAAAGAAGAAGATTCAAAGAAAGCAAAAGGAAAGGCAATAACTAAGGACACTAAGAACAAAACTGATGCATATAGCAAAGGAGTTTACTTCAACTGTAATAAGCCTGGACACTGGAAAGGAAACTGTAAGGAGAATCTTAAAAAGGCTGACTAGAAGAAGCTTAGTGAAGTTTCTGTTACAGATACAGTTTATTCATTATTGAAATAAATCTTTCTGTAAGTCAAGTTTCTACTTGGGTATTTGATACCGGCTGTAGTTCTCATATATACAATCCAATACAGAGAACAAGCAAAAGTAGAAAGCTAAACAAAGAGAAAGTAATCGAACGTGTGAAAAATGGAGCAAAGGTTACTGCATTAGCCGTAGGAACTTATAGTTTAGGATTGCCTACAGGTAAGTCTATTAAGTTAGTAAGTTGTTATTATGTTCCAGTTCTATTTAGAAACATTATTTCCATTCCGTTATAGGGCAAGGACAGTTCTAATATTATATTTAAGAACAATTGTTGTTCTATTTATAATGATAATGTTTTATTTGAAACTAGAAGATTACTTGATGGACTTTGTATACTTGATAACGGCTGCATATCTACAAAATAAGGTAACCTCAAAATTCGGCCCCAAGACTCCATAAAAATTATGGATATGGAGGATTCCTAGTCTTAAGTATGTTAAGATAAGGGGTTGTCCAACTTATGTAAAAATGTTACAAAATAATAAGCTTGGGACAAAATCTAACAAGTGCAAATTTGTGGAATTTCCTAAAGTAAGTTTAGGGTATTATTACTATAATCCTACATGCTGCCTTCTTGGATAAAGATATTTATCATTAAAGGAGATAGTGGGAGGGTAATAGATCTTAAAGGAGTTCAAGAACCACAAAGCACTATAAGTCAAACCGAAGTAAATCTGAAAAAGTATCGAAGATACCTAGGAGGTATGGATTCATCATAGAGGATGATGATGAAGTATACATCATAGAGGTTGATGATCCAGTTTTATATGATGAGGCTATGAGTAGTAGACACTTAGAGAAAGAGCAGATGGCAAGGTGGAGACTTGTAAGGCCAAAATGGTGACAAAAGATTTCAAATAATGGAAAGAAGTTGTCCATCATGAAATCTTCTCACCGTGGGCAATGCTCAAGTCCTTTCGGATTTTGCTTGTGATTGCAGCTTATTACGAAATCTGGTAAATGGATGTGGAGACGTCCTTCCTCAATGAAGACTTGAGGAGAATGTATGTATGATACAACCAGAGGAATTTTTTCAAAGGTTGAAGCAAATCGTATATGTAAGCTACAACGATCCATTTATGGATTGAAGCAAGCTTCTCAAAGATGGAACATTCGTTTTGATGAGACAATCAAAAGAGTTTGATTTTATCAAAAACGAGAATGAACCTAGTGTGTACAAAAGGGCCAGTGGGAGCGCTGTGACATTCCTAGTATTATATATTGATATACTACTGATAAGGAATGACATACCAGTGCTACAATCAGTAAAGATAAAATTGTCTAAATATTCCTCCATGAATAACTTGGGAGGAACATCCTATAAATTGGGGATATAAATCTATATAGATAGATTTAAAAGGATGTTCGGCTTGACCCAGGGAACGTATATTCATTCAATGCTAAAGGTGTTTAGCATGTCAAACTCCAAGAGAGGTCTCATGATGATGAACCATGGAATGTATCCCTTTAAATTATCCCCAATGAAAGAGAGATCACATGAGTTACTATTATGTATGCAATGAAATGTACAAGACCTGATGTTGATCAGTCATATTCTGGAGAAGATCACTGTAAGACAGTGAAAACATCTTTAAGTACTTAATCGACACTAAGGATGTGGCCATAATTCATGGTGGGTCTGAATTAAAACTAGAAGGTTAAACAGACTCAAGTTTTTCAGACTGACCAAGACGATAGCAAATCCACTTTAGGGTAAATCGTTACCTTAAATGGTGTTATAGTGAATTGGAAAAGTTCTAAATAGCAAATAGTTGTTGGTTTAAGGACAAAGACAAAGTATATAGCTGCAAATGAAGCTGCAAGTTAATTGTTTGGATGAAAAGTTCATTATAGAACTAGGAATAGTTCCTCATTCTCATCTTGGATTCAAACATGTGTTGCGACACTTTCATTTGATTAGAGAAATCATTGAAAGAGGAGAAGTTATTATAGAGATAGTGGACTCTCAAGAACAACATTGCATATCCATTTACTGAAGCTTTATCCAATAGCAGGATGATCGTCACTTAGAGAAGAAGGATATTAGATATCATGGTGATTAGCTTTAGTGCAAGTGGGAGATTGAAAGTAGTATGCACACAAGCTAATCATATTTGATATGATGTAACATATACTTTGTAATCTTATTTAGTTATTAATAAAAGAATTAATTTATTAAAAACATTTTCTTTATCTACATGATGCTGGTATATTAAGTGTGATAAATCCATAGTTTTGAGCAATGCTTTTAGAATCATGATGATGATCATGCTAATTAGATCTAAATTCTAGATAGCTTAAAACTAAAATCGTTTCTAATCGTTCGATTACTAAAAAGGGGATTAGTGAATCCGGATAGATTAATAAATACTTTGTTTGCTCTTAGAAAGAGGATGATTGATCTCATAATCATCTGTGTGGAGCTATTAAAGCAAGTATGTAGGTGCTTATTAGAGAATAAGTTCACTGAACGTGGCTCGCTAAAGGAATACCTAATGGAGTTTTACTTTCCTTTCAATAGGAATTCCTTAAGTGATAATAGTACAAGTGATCCTTAGACTTGAAATCATCATAGTATCTTGTGTATGATTAGTTATACTTTGGCATGTCCCTTAAGACTTTTATGGTATATCAAAGGGTATGATTGAGTATAATAAGTTGTACATGGAGATAGGTGAATGGTCAACAAAGAATCTACCACTTCTAGTAAAAGGAAAGAATGTTCTGTATGATTCGATAAATGACAATTCAGAAGTCTTTGGACAAAACACAATGAAATTTGAAAGGTGTTTCTAATTTTCATTATTCAGAGTTGTGCATTTAAAAATTAAAATACATATAATCAAATAAAATAAGACTTTATAGTAATTTCATGTCTTATATTTAATTGGGATATTGTATGGTAGAAGGATTTAATTATACGGTAACTATTCACTGAAAGGTTCTTTTGTGATTAATGTTGAAATCTATATTATCTAGAAAATCGTTGATCGTTAAGGGGGCTTACCCTTATTTTAGAATAAATAATATTTATTTAAATGAATTAAAAAGTTTAATTTATTTATTTAAATAAGGTTAAAATTGTTCTAATTCATTTATTCGCAACCGGTTTAATATGGAGAACGTAATGGGTCACACCGCAAAAGATAAATATTTATTTAAGAAGTAAATGGCATAATTATAATAATAAGTTAAGTGTATTTAATTTAATCTATGGAGATAGAATAAATTAAATAACTTAATATTTATTATTTAATATTTTAGAAATATTAAATATAAATTAATAAGAGGAGTCTTATTATTATTATTACTATTATTATTATTATTATTATTATTATTTAATTCATAAAAGGGTTTGAGAATTAATTAATCGAACTACTCTCATAAATTCCTAATTGGATTAGGATTTTAATTAATTAAAAGAGTTTAAATAAAATAAAACCCCATTCCTAAATAATTTAGGAGAGTTGCCTACATCTATAAATAAGAGAAGTCTTATTATGGAAAAGGTTAGATAGTGAGACACACTTTCAATAGTTAGGAGAGTACTTACAATTTTTATAGAGATAAAAACTAGGGTTTTGTCAAACACCCATCTTCTTGAATATATATTATTCCTTGGTGGATCACCTCTAGAGGCCAAACACTTGGGTGGCTAACGTTGATCAAAGGAAGGAATCTAATCAGTGAATTCAAGGAGAACACGAAGGATTTGGAGTTGAACTCGTACCTGTGCAAGTACGGTTCTACAAGGGTATGATTATCATACTTTATCTCTTTTGTATAATTTATAATCGAGTACAAGGAAAGATCATGGTGATAGTTTGTATAAAATTTTAAAATCTGATTTTACCGCGCTTCCGCTATATTTGTGTAATTTGATTGCATGCTTGCTGTAGACACCCGATTTTTGCATTTCCTATACTAACCCTGACAGGAGGGCAAAATCGTCAATTGACCCGGCACACGAGAATAAAGGGTGGACATAAAGACGAACCCTCAAAACCACCACGACGGGATGATATTGAAGCCGACACGACAACAAGCGAATGTCGAGAGTCAGTTACTGATCACTGTGCTTACCCGGATGACGTGGCACGTTTCCCGACGGTTTCCGGACTGCCGAGCGCAAACCCGTCAGCGGGAACCAACGGTACGACACGAAAATCGAGACGAGGCACGGAAAACGAGAAAATCAGCACAGTTAGCCGCAGATCAATTCGCGGCCAAGGACGGAACTCGAGGCAGCACGGGACTCGAAGCGCACGGGACTCGAGCGCGGCTGGGGGGAGAACCAAGGGCCAGCCGCAGATATATCTGCGGCCAGCCGCAGATAGATCTGCGGCTGCCCTTGGCAGTGCTATATTAGGCCAGTTCGCATACAGGAAGAAAAAAAGGAGGAATTCAGCAGCAGCAGCAGCTCGGAAATAAGGAGAAAACAGCAGCAAAACAAGAGCCATTAGGAGAGAAAAAGAGTGAAAAGAGTGAGGAATTGTACCAATTTTGTGAGATTATATCTCATATTTTCTACTCTACTCAATACACAAATTCATACATATTGTGGGGATTAATTGCAAGGTGAAAAAACCATTTGTTCTTAGCATTTTGTTATACCATTTTGTTAATCTTTTGGTCATCCGAATTACCTTGAATGTAGTTTTTTCTCATATGTTATTGTGAAGCCATGGGTTAGGGACTATTAGTGAGGGTCTCATCGGAATGAAATTCCCCCTAATAGCCCGATGATATCCGTTTGGTGCAAATCTTAGCTATTATGGTATGGTATCATTCATAGTGTATTTCGATCGTCATTGTAAGATATCCTAGAGTGTTAGGCATCCCGTTGTTTATTTTCGTTATATCCATTTGGCGGTTGTGCAATAAGTTCGGATGTGAGCCTAGGAATGCGACCCCGTGGTCCAAATCCGATGATGGACATTTTTGAATGTATGTAATCGGGTGGATGTATCCGTTATTGTAAGTATGTAATCGTCGGGCCTTAAAACGACGCCAAGGCGATAATCGTGTTTAAGGCCCTGAAATAGTGAAACTTGTGATTGTGGGCGTTTGGGGTTATTTTGATGGTTTACATGCCCATGAATAGCCCCGACGCGTGTTTATGCTTGATTGGATTTTGTGACACGAAAAATGATTTCAAAGATTGAACGATGAAGGTTTTTCCTTAAAATCAAGCAAACTAGGAGGTTAGCATCACGTAGCTAAAATTTGGAGGTGTCAATGAATGTCGATTTCTATTAAACGAGAAGGCTAAAGAAAGTCGTTTTCAAATGTCACAAAAAAATTGGTTTTATAAAATGAAACAACGTTTTATTAAATCTTGGTGCGTAGGGTGAAAGATATCCTAGAAGTTGCCCATCATTTTATGAAGGCAATGTATAGATTTCGATTCCTATTTTTACGAAGGTTTAAAACTCTTGTTTTGCCAAAACGACACCTAAGGAAAATCTCATAGTTTTGGACAATTAAAATCAAACCTTTCTCATAAAGAATAAAGCTTTCTCGTGTATACCGAAAAGACATTCCGAAGCGTTCTCAAATTAAAGCACGATTTTCCCTAAAAATCCAAATGATTCTTTCATACAAACCCACAACGACATTCACATAGGCACACACACACACACGCACACACACACACACATTCATGAATTAAAGGATAGGAAAGTATCAAGATTGCGGTAACCGTGTTTCACGGAAGTCGAGGGGTGCCTAACACCTTCCCCTCACTTAAGCAAGCCCCCGAACTCTATGAATCTCGATTCGCAGACCAATTAATTCGGAGTCACACATGAGCCAGCGATTTATAAAAAACGAAAACTCGGATGAGTTGGTACATCCATTTCAAATATACCAACTGGCGACTCTGGTTAATTGGCTCATCATAAAAACAATCTTTAAAAACCCCGTCGACATTAATGCCGACCTTTTCCAAAAAAATCATCTAAATGAAAAGGCAAAAAATTGGAAAGGGTTACAACCCCCCGCGTAAGCGATTCCTCCCGGCGTCGACACTTGCGTTATATACAGACCTAACAGCTTATGGGCCTAACAATATAAATTGGGCTGAAAACGAACATTCTTTAGGCAGTGCTTAGCAAGAGCCAAATGATATAGATGCTGCCTTTTACAAGATGTTATCCGAATCGGGGGTCCCATTGTATCCCAGAAATGATCAGCACACCTGGCTATCTGCAATGACTAAGCTCTTACACTTCAAGAATGAGGATGACTGCAGTGAGAGAGGTTTTAATGATTTTCTCTCTCTGATCAGCGATTTCTTACCCAAGGATCATACTTTGCCCGCGAATTATTACGAAGTGAAGAAGATGGTAAATGGGTTGAATATGGGGTATCAAAAAATCGATGCTTGTGAGCAGGATTGCATGTTATACTATGGGACTGACAGAGATAAGGTGCAGTGTGCTATATGCAACTTGCTTCAGTACAAGGTGACAAAACGGCAAGGAGAAACATGTGCCCAAGAAGATCCTACGATATTTTCCTCTTGTGCCGAGGCTTCAACGGCTATTCATGTCATCCCACATGGCTCATTATATGAGTTATCATAGAACAAGGGACGTCGTGCCTGGTCAACTGACTCACCAAGCAGATGGAGATGAATGGAAAAAAATTTGATGAAAATTTTCCACAGTTTGCGGAGGAAGTCAGGAATGTGAGGCTACCGATGGCTTTTGTCCATTTAATAATTTTAGCCAGCCTTACTCAGTTTGGCCAGTCATAATGGTGGCTTATAATCTTCCATCGTCCATGTGTATAAGGGATCCATATTTGGTCTTAACTTTACTCATACCGGGGGATAAGAGTCGTATAAAAGACATAAACGTGTACATTAAGTCGTTAGTCAATGAACTAAAGATGTTGTAGGAGATGGGGGTCTATACTTATGATAAATCGATCGGCGAGAAATTTTTGATGAAGTGATAAGTGCATAATATTCATTTATTTTTCATTCCTTTATATTTAGTTTATTACATGTTTTATTGTGTATATGCACTTATTATATTGTTTATTGATTTCAGGAGAATTCAGAGTCAAAAGTGGAGAAAGATGGAAAATCAGAGCTAAAACGAGAAAAAGTTGAAAAGTTAGAAAATCTGAGGTTCTCGCCCCGGCGAGAACTTTGTACTAAGATTTCTCGCCCGGGCGAGAAGTGCTTTGCCCGTTTTTGCCCCAGCCGATCCAGAGTTCGCCCCGGCCCAGACCTCTCTGGAGTTTCTCGCCCCGGCGAGAAACCCAGTGCAAAATTCTTGCCCCGGCGAGAAAGGCGGCGTTGACCAAGTTTGACCAGCTTTGACTTTTTGTAATTTTTGAGGATTTCTATTTCAGATTGGATTCTTAATTCTTAGGGACTTAGGATATTATCTTAGGACTATAAATAGATGTTTTTAATTTATTATTAAGGGGATCTTGACCACTACAATTGTAACCCTAATTGGAGGAGATTGAAGGCATGTCAGGCTAAACTCTTACTTTCAGTTCTAAGGGATGCTGAACCTTTTTCATAATTAATGGTTTAATCAGGTTTTATTTATTTATTCCTTCTTGCATGAGATTTATTCTGATAATCTGTTTTTAATTGATTACATGTTATTTAATCTTTTGATTTGATTTGGCCAATTGAATTAATTTGATTAATAACATTTGCTAGATTAAGATATAGTATTAAGTAAACGATATTATATCTGATCATAGGTAGCAATTAATAGTATTTGATTGTGGACAAGCTTTTGAATATTATTAAGATTATTAGAAGGCAAGTTAAATAATTCCTAATTGTGTAATTGTTGCTTGGAATAACCTAATTCTCTAATTCCTCATACTGCTGTTATATTAAATCTAGACTGATAGTTCTAGGTTATATGATAGTTAGGGTCTCTTGAGGCGATTGTCACATTTGATTTACACATAAGGAGAATTTCGGATAATTAGCGATTGCGGTTATCTAGGGTTATTAATCTCATTGAAGGATAAATATTGTTAAACTTGACTTTTTCATAATTATGTTGAGGTGATATTGAACTGAAGAACTGAAGCTTTTTATTCATTGATCATTCTTAATTACTTTTGTTAGCTTAGTGAATCAAAATCAAAATCCCCCATTAATAGAAATAATAGGAATATTAGAATAAGTAAAAGACTAATTCACTTCTCTGTGGGATAGATCCTTGCTTGTCATTATACTAAGTTTTGTGCTAGTAGAGTGTTGGTAAGGTATTAATTTTGGAGTATAAAACGACAGCTCCCAAATTTTGGTGCCGTTGCCGGGGAAGTGTTATTTATCTTTATTTATTCTTCATTTTATTTTATTTTTGTTCATTATTGTAGTTTATGACACGATCCTCTCAATCCGGTGATTTGAATTTTGATCCAGAAATTGAGAAAACTGCACGCAGGCTAAGGAAAGAAGCCCGTCGAGCTCGAGGAATCATTGTAGAGTCAGACGAAGTTCCATCACCGGGACTCAACATAGCACTTGAATTACTGTCAAATACATCATCCACCGATTCAGAGGAAGAAGAAGAAATGGCAGTGCCAAATAACAATAGAACACTCAAAGAATTAGCCACTCCTAATCTTAATCAACAACCCTTGTGCATTGAATATCCTACTTTAACTGCTGCTTTTGAACTTAAATCGGGACTAATTCATCTTCTGCCTACTTTTCGTGGTCTTACATGTGAAGATCCGTATAAGCACTTGAAGGAATTTCATGTGGTGTGTTCCACCATGAAACCACATGGAGTAACCGAGGATCAAATCAAGCTAAGGGCATTTCCATTCTCATTTGGAGATCTAGCGAAAGACTGGTTGTACTATCTTCCTTCAGGGTCAATACAGTCATGGAATGACATGAAAAGGCTGTTCTTGGAGAAGTACTTTCCTACTTCAAGAGTTGCCAACATCAGAAAGGAGATATGCGACATTCGATAGTTCAGCGGAGAGACACTGTATGAGTATTGGGAAAGATTTGAAAAACTTTGTTCCAGTTGTCCTCCCCATCAAATAGACGATCAACACCTGATTCAGTACTTTTATGAGGGATAGTAGATAAGACACCGGAGGCTGCGAGGACTCTAATCACAAATATGGCTGCTAATTCTCAGCAGTATGGGACAAGGAACAACCATGCACCTGCAAGAGTGAATGAGATGACCACGAGCAACCTTGAACAACAAATTTTTGATCTAACTGCGATGGTGAGACAAATGGCTACAGGAAATACACCAGCAACAAAAGTGTGTGGGATTTGTTTAATGGGTGGTCATAGTACTGATTCTTGTCCAACATTGCAAGAGGATGAAACCGCACAGCAAGCTAATGCGATGGGGAACTATAAAGCACAACCACAGCGGAAGTATGACCCGAACTCCAATACTTATAATCCAGGATGGAGGGATCATCCTAACCTTAGTTATGGAGGAAATATGCCACCAACGCAAAGCGTGTATCCGGTTAGACAACAAGGGTTCCCACAAGGCTCTCAACTAACTCAACCCCAATATCAACCTAGACAGGCAGCTCCTGCAAATCCTGGAACATCTTTGGAAGACATGTTCAAGGCATTCATGAGTCAGACACAGCAGTTCCAGCAGGAAACGAAAAATTCAGTTCAAGACTTGAGAAATCAGATAGGTCAACTTGCCACGACAATGGGGAAGTTGGATTCTCAAGGTTCAGGAAAGTTGCCCTCCCAAAGCAGCTACGAAAATTGAAGAGGACAAAGCTAAAGAGGAGACTGAGACACTGAGGAAAATTGTTACCCCATCTACTCCAGTTAAGACCCCACTGTTGTCGTTCCCACCTAGAACACACAAGATTTCAAGGAAGGATAAAAACGAAAAGGAAATTTTGGAAACCTTTAGGAAGGTAGAGGTAAATATTCCTTTATTGGATGCCATCAAACAAGTGCCCAGGTACGCGAAGGTTTTGAAAGAATTGTGCACTAACAAAAGAAAATTGAAAGATGATGAAAAAGTCACTGTAGGAGAGAATGCATCAGCAATGCTTCAAAGAAAAATGCCCCCTAAATGTAAAGATCCAGGAATGTTTACAATCCCATGCAGAATAGGTAATACCAGATTTAAGAAAGCTATGCTAGATCTAGGAGCTTCAATAAATGTCATGTCATTATCTGTATTTGCTACTTTAAATCTAGGACCTTTGAAACAAACTGGTGTTATCATTCAACTTGCTGATCGTACTAACACTTACCCTCAAGGGGTAATTGAAGATGTCTTAGTGCAGGTGAATCAGTTAATATTTCCTGCAGATTTTTACATTTTGGATATAGAATATGACAGTTCTCCAAATCCTTCGCATATCTTGTTAGGGCGGCCATTCTTGAAAACAACAAGGACAATGATCGATGTGCACAATGGGACCTTGACCATGGAATTTGATGGAGAGAAAATTCAGTTCAATATATATGATGCAATGAGGTACCCTAATGATGTTAATCATGTTTTTGCCATTGACATCATTGATTCTATAGTGCAGGAATCTTTTGAACAAGTACACCGGGAAAGCTTGGAGATGGCCATTACTAACAACTTGGACATGGATAAAGAGGAAGAATTTGACCAGAATCAGAAATTGAAGGAAGTTGTGGCTGCATTGCACTCTTTACCAAAATTCACAGATAAGTAAGTTCAATCAATTCAATTGCCTATTTCTCATAAAAAACTGTTACCATCTGTTGAGCAAGCTCCAATCTTAGAATTGAAACCATTACCTGCTCACTTGAAATATGCATATTTAGGGACTAATGAAACTTTACCTGTGATTATTGCTAGTAATCTAACCAAAGTGCAGGAAGAAAAATTGTTGAGAGTCCTAAGGGACCATGTCACAGTGTTTGGTTGGACGATAGCAGATATCAAAGGTATTAGCCCCGCGATGTGCATGCATAGGATTCTTTTGGATGATGGAGCAAATCCCACGAGAGAAGCGCAGCGAAGATTAAATCCACCCATGATGGAGGTAGTCAAGAAAGAGGTGATTAAATTGTTTGATGCAGGCATAATCTACCCCATCTCTGACAGTCAGTGGGTGAGTCCGGTACAGGTAGTTCCGAAGAAGTCTGGAATAATTGTCATCACGAATGACAATAATGAGCTAGTACCCACACGGATACAAACAGGATGGAGAGTGTGTATTGACTACAGAAAATTAAATGTTGTAACTCGAAAAGACCACTTTTCTCTTCCTTTTATTGATCAAATGCTAAAACGATTAGCGGGGCATACTTATTATTGCTTTCTAGATGGGTTTTCAGGATATAATCAGATCGTGATTTCACCCGAAGACCAGGAAAAGACTACATTCACGTGTCCATTTGGTACTTTTGCATACCAGAGGATGTCATTTGGACTTTGCAATGCACCAGGTACTTTTCAGCGATGCATGGTAAGCATTTTTTCTGATCTTTTAGAAAATTACATCGAGGTCTTTATGGATGATTTCACAGTACATGGTGATTCTTTGGATTTGTGCTTGGAAAATCTAACGCGTGTGCTAGATAGATGCTTGGAAACTAACCTTGTTCTTAATTGGGAAAAGTGTCACTTTATGGTAGAACAGGGTATAATGCTTGGTCATGTTGTGTCAGCTAAAGGTTTAAAGGTTGATAAAGCTAAGATAGATATTGTGTCTTCTTTGCCTTACCCCGCCAGTGTGCGGGAGATTCGCTCTTTTCTTGGACATACAGGTTTCTATCGGAGATTTATCAAAGACTTCTCCAAAATAGCTCTGCCATTATGTAAGTTACTGCAAAAAGATGTGGAATTCCAGTTCGATGAAGCGTGCAAGGAGGCATTTGACATGTTGAAGAGCCTATTGACTTCCGCACCTGTGATTCAACCGCCAAATTGGAATCTTCCCTTCGAAATAATGTGTGATGCAAGCAATTATGCAGTCGGAGCTGTTTTGGGCCAAAGAGTTGACAAAGCTGTCCATGCCATCTATTATGCCTCTAGAACATTGAATGCAGCTCAGATTAACTACTCGACAACAGAAAAAGAACTTTTATCTATTGTGTTTGCTTTAGATAAATTTCGATCTTATTTACTTGGCATTAAAGTTGTAGTTTATTCTGACCATGCAGCTCTCAGGTATTTGTTAACCAAGAAGGACTCTAAACCCAGGATTATCAGATGGATTCTGCTGTTGCAGGAATTTGACTTGGAAATCAAGGATAAGAAGGGAGCAGATAACTTGGTAGCAGATCACTTTAGTCGACTGGTGAGAGATGAAGAGGCACTACCATTGTATGATTCCTTTCCAGATGAGTGTCTCTTTTCTATTCAGGAGGAATTCCCTTGGTATGCTAACATTGTTAATTATTTGGCAAGTGCATTTATTCCCAATGAATTTTCTAAAAACCAGAAGGATAAGCTTAGGAGTGATGCTAGACATTATGTTTGGGATGATCCATATCTTTGGAAATTTTGTGTTGATCAGATAATTCGTAGATATATGCCTAATACCGAAACATTGTCTATTCTTACTTTTTGCCATTCCTATTCTTGTGGAGGTCATTTTGGACCCAAATGGACTGCTCATAAGGTTCTAGAAAGTGGTTTTTATTGGCCAACAATTTTTAAAGACTCATATCTATTTTGTAAATCATGCGAGAATTGTCAACGAACAGGTAACATATCAAATAGAAATCAAATGCCACAAACTCCCATTTTAATTCTTGAGATTTTTGATGTTTGGGGTATTGATTTTATGGGACCTTTTCCTGTTTCTCATGGTAATATTTACATTCTCTTGGCTGTTGACTATGTTTCTAAATGGGTGGAGGCTAAAGCCACCAGGACTGATGATTCTAAAGTTGTTGCAGATTTTGTCAAAACTAACATATTTGTCAGATTTGGAACTCCTAGAGCTATCATCAGCGATAGAGGAACTCACTTTGGCAACAGGATGCTAGCAGCACTTTTCAGGAAGTACAATGTTTTGCATAACATTTCTACATCTTATCATCCGCAAAGCAATGGTCAGGCTAAAGTATCCAACCGTGAAGTGAAATCCATTTTGGAGAAGGTCGTTAAGCCAAGCAGAAAAGATTGGAGTCTGCGGTTAGAAGATGCATTGTGGGCGTATAGAACTGCATACAAACCCCCCATTGGTATGTCTCCGTACAGATTGGTTTTTGGGAAGCTATGTCATCTACCCGTAGAGTTAGAACACAGAGCTTTTTGGGCGATCAAGCAATGTAATATGAGTTTGGATGAAGCGGGGATGCATAGGAAGTTTCAGTTACAAGAATTAGAAGAGATGAGGAATGAAGCATATGAGAGTTCTAGACTATATAAGAATAAGACGAAAGCCTTCCATGACAAGCAGATTTTGAGGAAAGATGTCACTGTGGGACAACAAGTTCTCCTATTCAATTCGAGGCTGAAGTTATTTCCAGGTAAGTTGCGCTCTCGTTGGGAAGGTCCATTTGTTATTACTAATGTGTTCTCTCATGGTGCTATAGATATACAAAATCCAAAGACATGGAAAGTATTCAAGGTCAATGGACATAGGCTGAAACCTTTCTGTGAAGGATTTTCGATGGAGAGTGTGGAGATGATAGACCTAATGGATCCAATTTATGAATGATTGAGGAGAATCGATGTCGGGCTAACGACGTTAACCAAATGCGCTGCTTGGGAGGCAACCCAAGACATCAGATTTGCTTTCCTATCCCTTTTTCTGTATTTATTGGCTTTTTAGTTATTTCGCTCGTCTTTTGCATGATTGTCTTACATTGGGGACAATGTAAGGTTTGAGTGTGGGGAAGGGGTTTAGGTTAGGTTAGGTTAGTTTAGGGTAGGTTTTGCTCTAAGTTTAAAAATCTGAGTTGTTTTGAAAAAATCTTGAAATTTTTTTTATGTGTTTGGTCAAGTTTTCAAAGGTTTTTGGTTTTAGGATGAGTATTGATGCCATTGATTGAATTTGTTTGATGCTGAATTAATTGATAAATGATGATAATAAAGTTAGGACCCATAGTTGACTGATTTAGATTGAGCTGGTATTGCATGAGTACTTGAGTATGAGATACATGTTTACTTGACTGAGTTATTTGTGGAGTTGACTTTGTGCACTGATGTCATGATTTAGAACTGTTTAACTGCTTATCTTGTTTCCAGGACCATGTGAAGACAAAATTGGACATTTGACAAAATTGAGAGAGAAAAAAAAAACTAAAAAAAAACATTTTGTCTCAAAAGGAAGACATGTGGTGGGTTGAGATGGAGCGTAAAACGCACTCACCCATAAACACATGCAGCGAGATGGAGCGTAAAACGCACTCGTTGGTGAGAAGAAAAGTGAGATGGAGCATAAAATGCACTCGCTTAAGAAAGGAATGCGAAAGGTGAAATGGAGCATAAAATGCATTCACCTGAATGAAAAAAATGAATGGCAGAAAAAAGAAACATGTTCTGGTTTTGAGTTAGTGTGCACGGTTGTTGTTCCATACAAACTGAGTTGAGTATCTGTGTTAATCATAGGAGATGCTTATGTCGTTTCAATTTGATTTAGAGATGTTCAGTGGGGAATGATGAGGTTATTGTTATGAGTTGATTGGTGAAGTATTGAACAAATTTCTGTTGATTGGTGTTAGTATTCATGGATGCTAACTGAATTTGAACCTTTGCGAGTTTGGTTGAATGGAATTCAAACGATTTCAATATAACTTTTGTTTTAGTTTACACGAGGACGTGTAAAGACTAAGTGTGGGGAAATTTGATAAGTGCATAATATTCATTTATTTTTCATTCCTTTATATTTAGTATATTGTATGTTTTATTGTGTATATGCACTTATTAGATTGTTTATTGATTTCAGGAGAATTCAGAGTCAAAAGTGGAGAAAGATGGAAAATCGGAGCTAAAACGAGAAAAAGTTGAAAAGTTAGAAAATCTGAGGTTCTCGCCCCGGCGAGAACTTTGTACTAAGATTTCTCGCCCCGGCGAGAAGTGCTCTGCCCGTTTTCGCCCCAGCCGATCCAGAGTTCGCCCCGGCCCAGACCTCTCTGGAGTTTCTCGCCCCGGCAAGAAACCCAGTGCAAAATTCTCGCCCCGGCGTGAAAGGCAGCCTTGACCAAGTTTGACCAGCTTTGACTTTTTGTAATTTTTGAGGATTTCTATTTCAGATTGGATTCTTAATTCTTAGGGACTTAGGATATTATCTTAGGACTATAAATAGATGTTTTTAATTTATTATTAAGGGGATCTTGACCACTACAATTGTAACCCTAATTGGAGGAGATTGAAGGCATGTCAGGCTAAACTCTTACTTTCAGTTCTAAGGGATGCTGAACCTTTTTCATAATTAATGGTTTAATCAGGTTTTATTTATTTATTCCTTCTTGCATGAGATTTATTCTGATAATCTGTTTTTAATTGATTACATGTTATTTAATCTTTTGATTAGATTTGGCCAATTGAATTAATTTGATTAATAACATTTGCTAGATTAAGATATAGTATTAAGTAAACGATATTATATCTGATCATAGGTAGCAATTAATAGTATTTGATTGTGGACAAGCTTTTGAATATTATTAAGATTATTAGAAGGCAAGTTAAATAATTCCTAATTGTGTAATTGTTGCTTGGAATAACCTAATTCTCTAATTCCTCATACTGCTGTTATATTAAATCTAGACTGATAGTTCTAGGTTATATGATAGTTAGGGTCTCTTGAGGCGATTGTCACATTTGATTTACACATAAGGAGAATTTCGGATAATTAGAGATTGCGGTTATCTAGGGTTATTAATCTCATTGAAGGATAAATATTGTTAAACTTGACTTTTCCATAATTATGTTAAGGTGATACTGAACTGAAGAACTGAAGCTTTTTATTCATTGATCATTCTTAATTACTTTTGTTAGCTTAGTGAATCAAACTCAAAACCCCCCATTAATAGAAATAATAGGAATATTAGAATAAGTAAAAGACTAATTCACTTCTCTGTGGGATCGATCCTTGCTTGTCATTATACTAAGTTTTGTGCTAGTAGAGTGTTGGTAAGGTATTAATTTTGGAGTGTAAAACGACAGCTCCCATGAAGGCAGCCTTGTTGTGGACTATTACTGACTTTCCCGCTCTTGGGATGATTAGTGGTTGGTCAACTCACGTGAAGCTGTCGTGTCTAGTGTGTATAGGGGATGTGCAAGGTACTCAGTTGGAGCATGGGCGAAAATGTAGTTTCTTTGGAACAACTCTTAGATTCTTATCTGTTGATAACAATTACAGAAAGATGTCTACACAGTTCAACAGAAAGACAAAGGAGAAGGGGGTTGTTGGTCGACTATCGGGCAAATAGGTCTTAGCTTGGCTGAACGATCTGACATTTCCACCACCAGGGAAAAGGCACAGTAAAATGAGAGCATTCGGGTACGGAAAGACTCATAATTGGACACACTCGCCCATATGGTTTGAGTTGTCGTACTGGGTCACACTTTCAGCATCATTGTGTAGATGTCATGCATACATAAAAGGATGTTTTCGAGAATTTGTTTTACATTGTGTTAGATGCGAGTGGTAAAATAAAAGACAATGACAATGCACGAAAAGATTTGGAGGCACTAAACATCAGGCCAGAATTGTGGCTTTGTGCTAACAATACAAAACCTAAAGCTCAATTTTGTGTTACCAAGCAACAAGTTGAAGACGTGTACAAGTGGGTAAGTGGGTTGAAGCTCCTAGATGGATATGCTTCTAACATATCTCGCTGCAGTAATGTTAAGCAGTTGAAGATTAATGGGTTCAAGAGTCACGATTGTCATGTATTCATACAGAAGTTGATCCCAATTGCATTTCGTGAGATGTTATATGACGCCCCCAAATCCGGGTACTTGAAACCCGTATTTAGTGCTACACGATACCATACATTCAAACAATTTAATATATTACAAACTTAAAAATTATATCAGAGTTATCTAATCCCCAAGTACGACGACCTTTAAAGTACATTATTACATGATAGATATTATATTATCGCATTACTAAAGTCTAGATATTACAAATAACACCTTATACTTAATCCTTCAGCTTTCCTTTTCTCTTGTCCTTGCTAGAGCCTTCTGGTCGATCACACTTAGCTGAAAACATTTAATTCAACGCAAGAATGAGTATTTAATTGCTCAGCAAGTAATAACAATTAATAAACATTAGCTGAAAGAAGTAAATGTTTTCTTTGCGGACTACTTCTACAACGAATCAATAGTTGTGAATTCATTTGAAACAGTTCTTAATAACATATCAAATCGTTTACAATTTTTGAAACAACGCAATGACTATGATTGCTGAGCGGTCAATAGACTATGAACTTTTATTTTTAAGTTTGAAAAGGTCTGTACAAAAATTCATCTGCAAACCGTCTGGCTTACAGACACGGAGGGTGATCAGCCCCGTTGTGTCCTATATTGATCAACACTATATGCTAGAACGACATTTGCGTTCATCATCACCGCCTTTGGCGCATAAAAATTTCCCATTTCGGGTTGTTCATACTCAGTCTGGAGTCCTAACTAAAGCAATTCAGTTGGACGACTTTATCGTAAATAATCATACTCAATAATACATTTCAAACTATGTCTAGCCGAGTCAAATAGCTTAGACAACCTTTAAATCATGTATACATACTAAAATTTAATAGTATGTATCAAAACTTATCATGTCAAAGAATTTCGAATTTTCGTTAATTATAATAATTTGTACAAGTGAGGACACTTGCACAAAAAACAAAATAATTTTAATTATAAATGCATCACATGAGACAATATCGAGATATTTGAAATTAATAGATAGCTTGAATAAAGTTCAAGAATACTTGCACATTAAAAGAATATTGAAACTTGCATAACATATGGATCCATTGCATAAAGTAAATGCAAGGGTTAAGATAATTACTCAATAAGAACTTGAGTTACGAAACTTGCATAACATATACATATTTGCACGAAATAAAAGTAGTGCATAAGGTTTAGATACTTGCCTTTGTCGTTGCTTAGTGCTATACAGTTTAGCTTAAACTTTTATATGTAGTCCTATCATCAATAAAATTATTCTTTTGATTAGAATAATGTTACATAACACATAATACTGCTTATTTGCAGTCACTATACAGCTTAAACACGTTGTTACATATTCATATCTGTCATTAAAACATATAAAAATATGTATTAAGTCAAATTATGTCAATCTGGTATTATTTCGGTATCATTTCAATGTCCCAATTGCGTTATCGGATAATCGACGAGTTTATTTTCAATAAAACTCTATTTAAATGCATCAATATTATTTTAGATAATTTATTTATCATTTATAATATTTTTCGGAAGCTCATAATAATTTTCAAATAATTATTATCATTTATAATAATTTTTCAAACATTAATATCATTTATAATGATTTAATTACTAAATAATTTCATTATCATTAATATTTAAATAATTTAAAATATTAATGAAATCTATGTCAAAACATTTAAAGTTATTTATTATAACTTAAAACGTTTTTAAGGCATTACTATCACCTTTAAATGATTTTTAAAATATTAAAATTATTTTTAAATAGTTACTATTAATATTAAATTATTAATGTAATTCATGTCAAATATTTAAAAGTTATTCATTATAACTTAAAAATAAAAATATTTTAAAAACATTTTTATTACCTTTAAATGATTTTTTTTAAAACATTAAAACCATTTTTAAATAATTTATTTAATATAACTATTAAATAAATTAATTATCATTAATATTAAATATTAATAAAATTTCTATTAAAATATTAAAAGTTATTTAGTATAACTTAAAATACTTTTTAAAACATTAATATCATTTTTAAATGATTTTTAAAATATTAAAATCATTTTAAAACTAATTTATTTAATATAATTATTAAATAAATTAATTATCATTAATAATTAAATAAATTAAATTATTAATGAAAATTATGTCAAAATATTAAAAGTTAATTTTTATAACTTAAAATAATTTTTAAAACTATTTTATGAATTTTTAATAATTAATTTCTATTTATTTAATTAATATAATTAATTTTTAATAAAACAGTCGCTGAAGGGCTTTAGCGACAGAAAGTGTCGCTATAGGTGTTCTTCAGCCCATGAAGAACAGCCCAGAATCCAGATTTTGTGATCGGTCAATAACGTTTGACCATGAATAACTTTTGATCTGGACATGCTATGATCGTGATTCCACTTCTAGATTGTAAACCTACTAGCATACTATAACTACAAAGCTTTAAACACATCAAACTATATACAGATCAAGATCTATGGCCTCTGACATTTGACTGTCAGACTGTTTTCCAGAAATAGTTTCCATGATTGGTCAATGAGTTTTGACCATGAATAACTTTTGATCTAGACATGCTATGATCGTGATTCCACTTGCAATCTACTAACCACATAACATTCTACAAATAACAAGCTTTAAACACAACAAATCGTTAACAAGGTGAGATTTATAGGCCCCGACTTTGGGCTGTCAGACACAATTTTTACACTTCAAACAGTTTGCTTAAATCTCCATTTTTGTGCATCTAGATGTTATGGGTCCTTGATATAACAACCCAGATCACTAAATAACATAACATAGAACATATTTAAACACAAAAACATAAAATCTAACGAAGATTTAAGAATCTAGCATGAGGGTTTGGAATTTATACCTTCTTCAGCAATCTTTGATTTTCACTTTTTGATTCTGATCTTGGCTTGCTATGGGGTGTTTTGGGCTTAGTTTGTGACTGAGTTTTGGAGAAACTTTCGTGGCTTAGGAGAGAAAGAGAGAGAGAGAGAGAGAGAGAGAGAGAGAGAGAGAGAGAGAGTAAGAGTCTTAGCTTGGTTAGAAAAATAATGTGAGCTTTTCTTTACTTTTTCTTTCTTTAATCCTTATTCCATTTGATTCATTGAATCTGATGGTGCTAGCTGTCACAATTTGACTAAATGAAAGAGATTTCAGCATATGGGAGATCTTAGAGTGACGAGTCATGAGATCTAGGATGGATTTGACAAGATTTTGCATATCTTTAATTAAAATAAATGAAAAAGGTTAGTTTAATAAACTAATAAATACATTTAAGGGTAATCTTGTCCATACTTTATGATTCTAGGGTTTAATCTATAGATTTGAACCCTTAATGCTTATCCAATAATTCTTGGGTTTAAAAAAATTAACCTAGGAATTAAATAAACATTTAGTTAAGACATAATAATTCAAAATTAGGCTTTTTAATGTAATTAGGGTTTTGTAATTTGAAAATTAGGATTTCTTGATATTGTTAGGGTTCCCAAATTATAAATTAGGGTTTTCTAATCATTTTCCTTATCACATATTATTCACATAATCATTTAAATATAAATATAATTAATTACTATATTTAATATTTAAATTACTTAAACAAAACTAATTCTTAATATCCAAAATACATATTCCTTTATTTTAAATATAATTATATCATTAATTATATTTAAAACTAATATCCATAATATACATTCACACATTCACATATAAATATAATCAATAGTATATTTAGTATTCGAATTTACATAAGAAATAAATTCTTATTATTCATATATCCATTATATAAACATAAATCCTTTTAAATATAATTACCACAATAATTATATTTAAAATTAAAATACATGAACATAAATCAAATTAGGATTTTGATTCGTAATGTCACTTTACCACATTTACCATACTTAATCAATTTAAAATAAATTGACTAATCTTACAAATTCATATCATAAAAAAATAATCATAGTAATAATAATAATCATTTCATAAAATATACATTTATCCTTTGAATAATATAGTAATCGTATTTTTATGAAAATTAATTAATAATATATCTTTTAATATAAAAATTAATTTATTAAAAGAATATAATTTATAAATATCAACTATTTCTTTAATAAGGAATTTATTTAAAACTATATATGAAATATATATATATATATATATATATATATATATACACATATTACATATTCACATTCCTTTCTTGGAACGCATTCTCATACTTGCTTTTATGTATAGTAAAAATAATTTTATTATATATATAAAAAAAATTATACATAAATTTTTTTATTTTAATATACCAAAATCCTTGGGTTATTACATGTTACCCAGAAAAGTGTTGGATGGATTGACCGAACTTTTAAAATTCTTTCGGGATCTATGCTCAACTGTAATAAGGTATAGTGATGTGGATCAGATGGAGAATAATATTGTGCTTACCATTTGCAAGCTCGAAATGGTATTCCCTCCAGGGTTCTTTGACTCGATGGAACATCTGCCTATTCATCTACCGTATGAACTTAAACTTGGCGGACCGGTGCAATATCGATGGATATATCATTTTGAGAGATAATATAATCTACAAATTGCATTCTGCAGAGCATATTAAATACTCATATTAATAATAATCATATTAAATGCAATTATTGTAGGTATATGCGTCGATTAAAGCAAAAAGTGAAAAATAAAGCTCATATCGAGGGTTATATTGCTAAATGCTATACGGAGGAAGAGCTTGTCAACTTCTGCTCATTGTATTTTGGCGGTGTTATCTCAATGAAGCACAACCGTTTAAGTAGGAATGAGGTCGTCGGTCCCCAATCTCATGTTGATGATAAGTTAGTTGTATTCACATATCCGACAAAACCATTTGGCCATGAGATGATGACTTACTTAAGCGACAAAGATTTGAAGATTGTATCTACATACGTGGTTGTAAATATGCCTGAAGTATCATCATACATCAAGTATGGAGTATTATATGTCGCATCTAATATATTTTATAAGCGTAATCAACTTATACATTAAACCCTTTTATTATTATTTCAGTTCATTCGAAGAGGAAGCGTATGCTTTTAACCTGGCTTTAACTGTAACCCAGTTGGAAGCATTCACTACTACTAATTTCCAATAGTGGTTTAAGACAAGAGTTGACGAAGAGAATATTTTTGAGCATTTTAGAGATGTCATCTGAGGTCCTTCCAAAGTTGTTAGTTCTTTTCTTAGATGAATCGTGAATGGGTACAGATTTAAGGTCGATAACTTAAATGAATTCACATCAGTTAACTCTGGGTTATGGTGTTGGAAAGCTGTTACCATGATTCTGAGTCCAATTACTATGGACGCTTAGTGGATGTGGTTGTGCTTAATTATCCCGGAGGTAAAAAGTTAGTTACATTTAAGTGTCGTTGGTTTGAAACTGAAAAGGGTATTAAAGTTGATCGTAATCGAATCGTTACAGTAGATATCAAGTCAAAGCTAAAATCTGATGACGTTTTCGTGTTAGCCAGTCAAGCGACTCAAGTGTACTACGTTCCTAATGTCGTAAATAGTAGAAACCCTTGGTATACATCTGTCACAACGAAATACGCACATTTGTTGGTGCTAATATGTTTTGGTTGGATAAGGCATTGCAAGAAGATGTTAGCAATCCCAGGCAGGTACTGCTAAATGAGGAAGATGTGATGACAAATGATGTGGTTAACGTACCCGACGATGAGGAAGTCGAGGATTTTGAGCTCGTGAATGAGTACGTTATCGTTGAAGATGATAATGACGACGAAACTGATATCGATGATGATGATGAGGAAGAGACTGAATCCGATAATGATATCGATGTTGAATCTGACAGGTTTGATGTACAACCTCTAAACGTATTTCAAATTAGTAAATAATGCAACAATATTAATATATTATATTTAATTAATTTTACTTGAAATTCATATGCGTTATTTCCGTTATTTTAGTAGTATATGTATGGCTAGAAATAGCGGTGGAGGTCGCTGCGGTGGTGAGCAATCCGGATCCGGAGATGTGAGCCAGGCTGGAGGCTCGTCTTCAGGAGCTAGTAAGTAATCTGACAGGTGTGATTTTAATATATCTCAATATGCATTAGTTTATGTATTTTGACTCAAGTTTTTTTACTAATTACAGATGCTCGTCGTCGACGAGACCAAGGGACTAATCGTGGTATCTTCGGTCATCCGTCGACAGTTCCACATACAGTCCGAGTGGATGTTGGCTCTTCACATTAAGTATTAAACCATAAAAAATAAGGAGTTAAAATTATAATTTATTGCATGACACAATTAACGTAACACAATAGTCAATTGTTTTTTCTGTAGTATACTAGACTCGGTCGCTAAGCATACTATACACGCTATCTACCTGACGCACCTCCCGACTGGGTGCATGCACTTCAGCCAGTACGATGTCTCATTTATGATCACTATCTTGCAGGAGTTTCACGTAAGTTAATTTGCTTATAAATTAGTTAATTATACGTACATAGTCATTGCCCAAGAACTTAATGGTTCCTAACTTTTAAACTTTTGTTATAGAAATATTTTAGATATGATGGCTTAAGCAGCCGACGACGATGTTATTATTGTATATGTCGCTAAGAACTATGTCGGTTGGCCGTATGAAATGAGACAAAGGGAAGCCCGTGTAGTTGATGACCAACTCAGGACCACGATCAGAGATCATCTACCCCGCATAGTCTTCGATGCAGTATGGGAGGCTATGTGTATGCACTAGGATGCTAATGACTTCAAGAAGAAGTCAGAGCAGGAAAAGAAGAACCGTCGCCAGCTCCGAGTCGTACACACTCTGGCTCATAGTCTTTTGAGGAGACGAAGTCGGTGAGTGTCATATACTTAGTTGTTTAGTTACTCAAGTCTCACAAGTCAACTTAATAACTACTTTATGAATGTATTTATTAGGCCATGCGACAGAGCATAGGCCGACCTCCGACCTTGTTAGAGTTTTGGGATAGAGCCCACTCGCCAAAGGACTCTACTATATATCCTGCAGGATTAACTATATAGGTATGTGTAATCTTAATTTTACGTAATTTTTAATATTAGGTAGTTCATAAACTGATATAATTAACTTATGTAAATAAAATAAATTACAAGACCGATTTTAGACTAGTCGGGACCAGCGTGTAGCTGAGTTGCAGGCTGCTAGGGGGAATTTTGAGACGTTAGATTTCATCACCCCTCTGCCTGAGATTGAATTGTCTCAGGATGAGGAGCTGAGACTATGGGTCACGTCTCAAGATCCCCCTAGAAGCAGTACCAACAGGTATCGAGTATTGGGATTGCCGAGGATACCGGCGTATACATTACCTGGAGGTAATTATTTCTGATAAGTTAAGATAAATTAACTGTACATATTATTAGTAATGGTATATTTATTTGCGCAGGCACTAGCCAGCGTCAACGCCCGATAGTACCTGTTGGACCATCTCATATAAGCGCTGGCTTGGACGACGAGATTTTCTAGAGGGTTATGATGGCAGTGTTGGAGACGTTTCGTACGAATCTAGTTATCCACCGTTAAGAGTTGCCTAGCCGAGCTCGCCTTTTCCAGCTAGCTCAGGATATTGCAGTAGGGGCCACCATCGATAGTACGGGTATCCCGCAAGAGCAGTTCGTCGCGATACGCGACGAGGTGCTCCGATTAGTGGATACATTACTCTTAGAGGCTTTTGGTCCGATTGGGAGTCAGCCCCCGCCTACTCAGGTATTATATTTACTTTAAGTTATTTAATCTGCATGTTATTAAATTTTTTAACATAAATTAATTCTCTCATATGGACTAATTAATTGTATCAAAAGGGTGGCGATGTTGATATCACTGGTGATGGCGAGCGGGCTGGCGATGGAGATCACGACCGGGGGGATGATGACGAGGATTTGCATACACCATAGTGGGAGATGCGTCGTTTTTCCCATGCCCATGCCCATCTACCCTTCAAAATGTAAATGTAATTACAGCCCTTGCTTATTTTTGAAAGAATGCACACGAACATATACCGAAATCATATGTAAATTAGAGAGACTCGATCACGTATAGAGAAATTGAGTATTCTGTTGGGTGTGGACTTCCTTTTCATCCATAATTGTATCATAGGAATTAAACCGATAATTGTATTCTGTTGGGTGTGGACTTTTTAGTAGCTTTCCAGCATATCTAAAAAGTAAGAAGTGTCTAAGTTCTAAGGAATTATCGCCAACAAAATCACCCCAAGCCTTTTAATAACACAAAATATTGTTTGTCACCCATTTTAACATATACGTGCCATAACTTGTCATTTCTAGGACTCCTATGTATGTAACTTTATGACAATTTGTTATTTGTTAGAAAGTTGCATATTTAGGAGTTATGCAAATGACAAGTTGTGCACGTATACGTTTAAATGGTTGACAAATAATTTGTGTTATCAAAAGGCTTGGGGTGATTTTTTTGGCGATAATTCCTTAGAATTTGGAGACTTCTTACTTTTTAGATATGCTGGAACTTGGAGAGTTTTTACTTTTGTTGGCGATAATTCCTATGATATAACTTGATGCGAAAAGGGAAGTCCACACCACCCAGGGGAATACTAATTTACATCTGATTTTGTTATATGGTTGTATGCGTTCATTCAAAATTAAGCAAAGGTTGTACATACATATACGGGTATTTGTAAAACATTGTATAGTATCTACTTAGATGTTTTGTAAAACATTGTATAGTTTAGTTTGATTCTTTGTAAATCAATGTAATTTAATTTAGTTTTGAAAGTATTTCGGTGTCATATCATTATTCTTTGTAGTTTATAAGTTATACCATTGTTATTTAACGTTATATGTTTGAAGAAAAGTATATACGTTATATTATGGGTTGATTATGATATGTGTTGTTGTTCGATGTAGTTATTGGTATCGTATTGTATGTATTGTTGGGATAAAGCAGGTTACAAGTACAAAAATAGAGTTTAAAAACCTAAAAAATATAAAAACAAAAATATTATTATAAAAAAATTGCTATTTTCGACGGAATACGGTAAACCCGACGGAATTTCTATCGGAAACAATCTATAATATTTATTATAAAAATGAGAATTTCCAACGGAAATTCCGTCGGGTTTACCTTGTTCCCAAACAAGTAGAAAAATGCCACGTGGCACACTTAGTTTCGACAGACTTATTCCATCGGGATTACTTCCATCGAAGATAAGTTATTTCCAACGGACGATTTGGCGATATTATTCCGTCGGCAAATATGTAACTTCGACGGAAGTTTCAACGAACTTAATTCCAAGGGCCTTATTTCCCGCCAAATTTCCTACGGAATAATCCATCGGAAATAACCCTTTTTCTTGTTGTGCTCCTGTTTATTTGACGCATCTTGATATATTATTAAACCAGCATTATAAAGTACTTTAGCCAAATGAAATTAAGTAATTGATAAACATTAGAGGCTAGTTCCCAGTGTTCCAAATAACATGTGTTGCATTATTTGACATTCCCACAACTTCCTCACGAACAATTAACTGAAGCAACAAATAATCCTAATTTGATTTTGGCGACAAGTCAACATTATTCATTAAAAATGCACCACAAAGAGGGGTGAAAGTAGATCATTTCCCCTAATAAGTAAATCAATTCTCCACTTGTAATTTGCCATCTCTCATCAATTCTAATACCAAAAACAAATAACCAATCTCCATGGATTTCAAAATTTAGAAACTAGCAACAAACATAAAATGACTATATATTAATGTCTACTTCTCGATCGTGCTGGTAAACTAAAGCAATACTACTTTTAACTAGAGCAATTGAACACTTTAGTAAGCTTAGTTAATTTAGGGATTGAAACAACACATAAAACAAAAACTAACTGCCAAAAGGACAAATAGAGCAGATCAAAACAAGATGATATCTACAATAATAGCACTCAATTTATGTATGCTTGCATGTTATTTTCAGGTTTTTGTACGAGATTTTGATGTATTCAGATAAATGTACTATGGTTCCCCTCGTATCCATAACTATTGGATTTAGGAATCTTTTCAGAAATAAAATTTATCCTTTCGCAAAAAAAAAAAATAGCAGACCTAACTAAGAATAACTATATTTGACATAATTTAATTTTCTGCAACTTACTTCAACCCTCGACAATGATTCTTCAATTACTCCCTCTATATTATCCTTGAATTTGGTATTCATTGAGAGGTGGTGGTGGACCATCAATCCTATCTCCGATGACAACTTACCAGATTCTACAGGATTTGTGGGCCTCCTTTGAATAGGTGACACATTGATAGCCAACTTCTTTCCTATTGCCTTGGTGAGCTCAAGTCCAATACCGCAAGTATGTCCTCGTATTTTCCTTGCTAAAGATAAAGTTATTCAAAAAATTAGATGTGAAAAAGTAAAGGGAACAACAAACAAGACAACAAAAAATATGTATAACATATATATACGAATGTGTATAACATATGTTAACTGACAGAGCAGAGAAAACTCATATGGTCCAGACCCTTCTGAAGACCCTTACTCACCGGTCGGGCCAATTTCTTCTAGTTGGGTAAAGTTTTCACCAACTATAGTGTCATTAGTACATTGCGTCGAGGTAGAAACGGGAGTAGGCACTTCATAGGTAGGACCATCATGGGCATTCGGTGAACATGCAAACATTGCACGTAATTTGTTTGTTAGGCGCACATGTGATGGTTGAGCAGATCGAGCTTGTGATCTTGTGATTGCGCTTCTTGAAGGAGTTAACGACGTCATAATTCTTCTTCGTACATGATGACGTGACCCTTCAGTTGAGTTAAGTTTCAACTTCTTCATTATCCCCAAGGACCTCAACATTTTGCGATGCTACATACCTTCTTGTTTGAGCTGCTCCTTTCTTTTTCAATTTAGGGCCAGACATTTTCAAGGACCAGGTATGCAAGATAAGTGCTTTTTTAAAACTAAATAATCAGGCCAGATATATATATTAGTAAATAAGATATGTATAGATAGAAATTGGTACGAAATCTACTAGAAAATAAGACTAAAGCATGTCATACATCACAACACATCTTTTGAATTTAAGCAAAAGCAGGAAATTACTGTCTATTTTAGGAAAAACACCTTATATTCCATAATCACAGTAAACATTTAGAGGCATATTGAACATCGATGATCCAATCCAATAATATAGCAGAGGACATATAACTATGTTTCTTCTCATTCAAATAAAAAAATCAATCAATAAAGTACGTTTGGAAAAAGAATCCAGTTGCTCATGAAACGCTTGGACTTTAGAATGTAAGAAGACTCATTCCAACTAGTATAATTAATAGATGAAAGTTGCATTGTTTTAATTTGGAACCCATTGTACGATGACCCCAGCAAAAGCCCAAACTTTGGTTTGATATGTTAATATTTAGCAGACAACCTAACCATTTTTCTGGACTTTCATGCACTGATATAGTTTTTGAATCAACAAATTTCACTTTCTCTAGAAAATATATTAACAAAAACAAGTACAATTTGTAAATCTCCAAATATTTTATCCCCAGTTTCAAACCCAAGCCCTATTACATGATATATTTAGTACACTGATATCTCTCGAGTCTTCACAAGGAACTAAATATATCATGTAATAGGGCTTGGGTTTGAAATTGGGGATAAAATATTTGGCGATTTATAAATTGTACTTGTTTTGTTAATATACTTTCGAGGTGAAATTAGGTGATTCAAAAACTACATCAGTGCATGAAAGTTTAGAAAAATGGTTAGGCTGTCTACTAAATATTAACATATCAAACCAAAGTTTGGGCTTTTTTTGGGGTCATCGTACAATGGGTTCAAAATTAAAACAATGCAACTTTCATCTAGTAATTATACTAGTTGGAATGAGTCTTCTTACAATGTGAAGTCCAAGAGTTTCATGAGCAACTGGATTCTTTTTCCAGACGTACTTTATTGATTGATTTTCTGTTTGAATGAGAAAAAACATGGTTATATGTCCCTCTGCTAAATTATTGGATTAGATCTTGGATGTTTATGCCTCTAAATGTTTACTGTGATTATGGAATATGAAGTCTTTCCTAAAATACCCAACAATTTCCTACTTCTGCTTAAATTCAAAAGATGTGTGTTGTGATGTATAACATGCTTTAGTCTTATATTCTAGTAGATTCATATCAATTTCTGTCTATACATGTCTTATTTACTAATATATATACCTGGTCTGATTATTTAGTTTCAAAAAAGCACTCATCTTGCATACCTGGTCCTTAAAATTATTTGGCCCTGAATTGAAAAGGAAAGGAGCAGCTCAAACAAGAAGGTGTGTAGCCTCGCAAAATGTTGACGTCCTTGGAGATAATGAAGAAGCTGGAGTTAATTCTACCAAAGGGTCATGTTCTCATGTAAGAAGAAGAATTATGACCTTGTTAACTCCTCAAAGAAGCGCAATCACAAGATCACAAGCTCGATCTGCTCAACCATCACCTGTGTATCTTAACAAGCAAATTACGTGCAATGTTTGCACGTTCACCGAATGCCCATGATGGTCCTACCAATGAAGTGCGTACTCCCATTTCTACCTCGACGCAACGTACTAATGACACTATATTTGGTGAAAACTTTACCCAACCAGAAGAAATTGGCCTGACCGGTGAGCAAGGATCTTTAGAAGGGTCTGGACCATGTGAGTTTTCTCCTCTGTTAGTTAACATATGTTATACACATTTGTATATATATATGCTATATATAGCCTTGTTGTCTTGTTTGTTGTTCCCTTTACTTTTTCACATCTAATTTTTTGAATAACTTCATCTTCAGCAAAGAAAATACGCGAACCTACTTGCGGTATTGGACTTGAGAAGCTCATCGAGGCAAAAGGAAAGAAGTTGGCTATCAATATGTCACGTAGTAAAAGGAGGGTCACAGATCATGTAGAATCTGCTAAGTTGTCATCGAAGATAGGACTAATAGTCTGCCACCACCTCCCAATGAATACCAAATTCAAGGATAATACAGAGGGAGTAATTGAAGAATCATTGTCGAGGGTTGAAGTAAGTTGCAGAAAATTAAATTATGTCAAATATTGTTATTCCTATTTGGGTCTGCTATTTTTTTTTGCGAAAGGATAAATTTTATTTATGAAAAGATTCCCAAATCCAACAGTTATGGATATGAGGGGAACCACAATACATCTATCTGAATACATCGAAAACTCTCACAAAAAACTGAAAATAACATGCAAGCATACATAAATTTAGTGCTACTATTGTAGATATCAACTTGTTTTGATTTGATCTATTTGTCCTTTTGGCAATTAGTTTTTGTTTTAGGTGTTGTTTCAATCCCTAAATTAACTGAGCTTACTGAAGTGTTCGATTGCTCTAGTTAAAAGTAGTATTGCTTTAGTTTACCAGCACGATCGAGAAGTAGACATTAATATATAGTCATTTTTTGTGTTAGAATTGATGAGAGATGGCAAATTGGAAGTGGAGAATTAATTTACTTATTAGGGGAAATAATCTACTTTCACCCCTCTTTGTGGTGCATTTTTAATGAATAAGGTTGACTTGTCGCCAAAATCAAATTAGGATTATTTGTTGCTTTAGTTAATTGTTCGTGATGAAGTTGTGGGGATGTCAGATAATGCAACATATGTTGTTTGGAACACTAGGAACTAGCCTCTAATGTTTATCGATTACTTAATTTCATTTGGCTAAAGTACTTTATAATGATGGCTTAATAATATATCAAGATGCGTCAAATAAATAGGAGATTTCTCTTATGCAACAATTTTAATTCCATGTTAGGATCTGAAAATAAATTTCAGTCTCAACCTCAGCCTCTTATATATTGTGATTTCAGAAGTTGAAGCAAACACTTTTTAAATATTTTCACGACAAACATGATTATCATCTTTATGTACTAGTTTCTGTCTAAACTGTCAAAATTTTTCCTTCCAACCCTTCATCTTCGCAGCCATGTGAAACATGATGCAGTAATGATTTATTTATTTTTTTAGGCTCGCTTTGATATTGACCTTTCTCAGCCACATGTGAAGCATGTTGCAATTGGAATAATGAAGGATAGAAATAAAGAGGAGAGGTGCAAGCTTTACAAGTACCTCAAAACTTTTCCATCAGTCGAAGAAGCTAGGAAAAAGCCTCCAAACAACATTGATATTACCAAGTGGAATAAGATGTGTGATTATTGGACATCGTCAAAATTTATTGTATGGTTATTCTAACTTTAATCCTTTAATTTATATGCATATTATTTTCAGTTATCAAAGAATATTAGATATATATTATTTGTTTAGTGATTTGTTTATTTATTTATTTTTTTAGCATCGCTCGGAAGTAAACAAGAAAAATCGAGGCAATTAAGCCATTCACAGTGGAGGGTCAAAACCATTTGTTGTTCATCCATTCAGAAAAGGTATGTATGTATGTATATATGTTTCAATTTGGTTAAATTTGTTGAGGATTGTGATCTTCTGTGAAGTAGCCTTAGGTTTTTAATAACTAGGATATTTTAATTTACTGGCATGACATTAGAAGACATGTAAGGTGAAACACATCCCTCAATAATGCTATCGTTATTAATTATTCTAATTTAATTTTTAGAGAGATCCAATTGAAGGTTACAAAAGCACACATCAGAAGAAGCGAACAAACGAGTGGCAACAACCTGAAAATGAATCTACATATGTAAGTTATACAAACCTTACCTTATTTTTGATAATAAAGGTAGTCAGACATATGATATAGGCATTAGTCTTGATTTACATTACAATCTTTTAACTGAAGTTAAAGAAGCTACTTGATTTAGACATATGATTTATGTTTAGTAATCTTGTTTTTAAGTTGAATAATAAAATAGCAGTAGCTTTTAACACAAGTTGATCAATCTTGATTCTTAGATTACTGATGGAGCTAGATTTTATAAAGGTTACGTTAAGAGAGATTTATTTAATAGCTCTTCTATAGTTCATGCCTGAAGCTTGTTTATTAAATCTCTATTCATTTTAATGTGGACTGCATGTACATGTAAATCATTTGATGCTAGCTTGGTTTTAGTGAAATTGCAAGCGTTGTTTAAGTGCTTAGCAATCTTGATCATTCTTATGTGGGCACCTAATGTAGCACCTGCAATTCTATTGTGTTTTATATGCGTCATCTATTATGATTATGATTGTGTAAAAGTATTTTAATCAATGACCAAATTTGTTGAACATGTGGCTGTGACATAAATTCTGAACATGTGGATATGACAAATTCTGAACATGTTGATGTGACATATAACTTAGGTTCTACTTACTGTTTCTATGGCACTGCCACAGTTTCCTACGAGTTAGGGTAACTAATAAATTTGCTCGATTCCTTATTTGAAGTTGCTTAGAAATAGTTCAAGTAATTTCCTGTAATAGCAATGATATAATCTTTGGCCTTATTTAAAGACTGCACATGCTACATTTGCTTAACTTCATTTTTTAGAATTTCACTTTTGATTCTAACCTGATGGGTTTTGAGTCTTGTGACTTTTGAATTTGTGATTATCTTTAAATTATTTGCATTTGTTGTTAATTTCGCAAAATGAAATAAAATCACTTGAGAGTGAATGTATCTCTGAGATGGAAGCAGAATCTGAAAATGTTGACACTAATGACAAAATGGAAATTATGAGTCGAGTGTTAGGCAAGAAAGCAGGGAGATTACTTGGTTTTGGATTTGGTCCTCGAGTAGAAAAGTCTTTATCTAGCAAGAAAGAAAAAGCATTAGCAATAGAGTTAGAAGCGTCTCGCTCTAAGAATGAAGAGCTTCAATCAACCATTTAGGCACAAGACAAACGGATTGACAATCTTAAGAATATAATGAACAAGTTAGCTGATAATCCAGAATTCCTACGGTTGATTCAAGGCAGCACCAGCTCAAGGACAGAAAGTGCTGAAAATAATTCCTGATCATTATTTATGGACATTCAATACTGTTGAACTTTTGTTGTGGTCATATTTAAAAACTTGGATATTTTGTTGAACATATTAGACTTGGTAAATCATTAATGTAAAGTATAATGGATGATATTTGGATTCTGATTTTCCTATTTTGGTTAAATATGATGTAAAGAGGAAATTTAGTTAATCTATTGTTGTAGTTGGTATTTTGCCATTGTTACAGTCCTTAACTTGTTTCAAGCTAAATATTAGTTGGACAAGAGACTCATTTAATATAATGTTTGAGAATGAATCAGGTATATTAGACAATGGAAAAAAACCATTGAACTGATGGGAAGTGATTGTCATTTTAATAGTAGTTGCAAAACAATGTACAAAAAACGTAACGAAAGAAAAATTGTTGACAATGAATGTGATCCATATTAAGCTATGAACTTTCATTGCCCACGATCACTACTACAAAACAGTAAATAGATAACGCGTAAAAAACGTTGTGGTTTCTATCAGAAAAACGTCGTGGTTAAGTGTGTCATCTATTTGACACCCTTATACAACGTTTTAAAACGTCGTAGTTAGACACATTCTACAACGTTTTTTAAGAAAAAAACATTGTAGGTTTGTTTTTCATAAATTAGTAGATGCTTGAAAACGTTGTAGTTTAATATATTAGACAACTTTTAGACACATTTACACAACGTTTAGAATGTGTCATCTATTTAGACAAATTTATATAACATTTTTAAACCGTGACTTAAAAATGTTGTAATACATGCATATAACAACTGCTTTTAAATATCGACCATAGAAAGCAACAACAGACGACGTTTTTAAAATGTTGTAGATTGACTTGCAAATGTTGTAATCATGTAACAATGTTGTAGCTGTGCTGCATACACAACATTTTTAAAAAGAAAAAAAAAGTTATGGTTCACTTATATTACCAGTGCACCTGCAATCTACTAATGCCATGATATATAGCTAAAAAAAGTCTAAATTCTCATTTAAATTTAAAGCCAAAATATATCAACCATTCAAAATACATCCCAATAATACCATTCGTTTACAGTTTCAAATTACTACATCCACAAAAAATATACCAAACTATCCATATATGCATCTCAAATTCACTTTTCAATATAAATTCCTACTATATTGAATTGTGAATTTGATTACATGTATCCACAAAATAAACAAAACTATCCATAAAATTAAGCTACTACCTAAGCATGTGCAAAAAACCCTAGGTTCTCTCAAAATACGTACATTCATCTAACCCTGTACATATCCACTGTTAACTCGAGGCTCTACATGTAGCTGCTCACATGCTGCCCACTCATCCCGTACTTCGTCAATTTGTTCTTGTGTGTCCGTTAACCCAATTGCCTTATCCCACTGAAAATTAAAAAAACAACAAATTTAGTATTCAACAAGCTTTGTTACGATATAAACTTAAAAGTTTCAATTTCAAAATCTTGATCATATTTAACTTGTATAATACTTAAAAAGATTAAAAATCACAGGAATGACTTTTAACATACTTCCTACCATCACCATACTGTTTCTCAAGCTTATTGTAAATGACCAACCAAATACCATCTATAACCAAATTTATGTATCCAAAAAAATGACCAATAAAGCTGACAAAAAATAACTAACCTTGGCTACAAAGTCCAAACTACCATCCTCAACTATCTTCTTCATAAAACGTATCACAAAATACCCGCACTCCGTGTGTGTTGGTTGTATAGGAGTTCCCTAAACACAATTAGTAATTATGTCATGATAAATCAATAAAAATAACAAATGTCCATAAGTAAACATCTTATGCTAATTACATATATATATATATATATATACAGGCCGATTCAAGAGCAGACCAGTCTTTAGCGACGGTTTTTCCGTCGCCTATACAATATGTGACGATTTTTATACAATAGGCGACGGAAAAACCGTCGCTAAAGACCGATCAGTCTGCTCTTGAACCGCCTTCTATATATATATATGTATATATATATATATATATATATAATCTAACATACCACCAAGATTCTCCATTGCGGTGATTTTCGTATTTGATTATTGTTTTGCCCATTGTAAGCATTAATGGCACTTCATGAGCAAGAGGGTGACACATATAACATCATGCACATAATTCCAGAGACATAATTTATTAGAAGAAATTTTATTGTAAAACTTTCCAATTGAACTACATTAAAAACAAAGTAATTTGGAATAACATACGTGTTCACAACTTGTTTTCACTCTTCATTGATTCTACGGTACTTGAGGGAATCCATGAAGTACACATTATTATTGTCCAGATTGACAATGGTCAACACCCAATGACATATATACAAAAATCAGCCCCAAACACATTTTTATAGTTAAACCAACAAGTTTTTTAGAATGAGGAGTTTTAATAAAAAAACGATAAAGAACTTTACCATTCCAGATCGAACTAAATATAATCAATACTAACCCGGAGTTCTAAGGTATCAGGAAATGCGTGCCATGATGTGCTCTTGAAAACTGAGATGTTATGTAACGTGTTTTTTGAGAAATAGTGCAACAACCTTTAGCACCAACCCGAGTAGGGTCCACAAAAGTAATAATCCTTAACATATTTGTCTTCTTCAACACATCATACAAGTACCTAATAATTGAAAACCGTTAAATCAGTTTTCTTTCACAGTACCAAATAAGATTTATTTAATTATACCTCATGTACATCACTATGCAAGTGCCTGATATTTCTGACATGGCACCAAATTGTAGAATGTCTTCATACAAAATATGGGTTGGACGAGCAAACCCAAAAACTTCATCCTCTATCACAATTTTTATGGTGTTTCCCTTCAACTGGAGGGTATTTTTGGCATATCCACACAACACCTTTAATGAGCTTGGCATGGGGCGCAGGTTATTCGATTCAGAACTTGTCTTATCGAATGCTAAGCATTTTCCATGTTTCTAGATACAAACACAAGAATATATATTAATGAAATCAAGAATATGTAAAACTTTTTGTTATCTGTTTGTTATCTTAATGAAATCATTAATGAAATCAATGACATATACCTTTAATGGTGGCATCTTTTTGTTATCATTGTATTTGTTCTCACTATTGTCAACATCCTCTTTCTTATCAATCCAAAGATCAGTTTTTTTTACAGTCGAACAACTAGCTTTGTCTGAAAAATATGCATCGTTAAGTGTAGGAGAGTCAAGTAATGACCTGGCGGAATTGTTTCACTAGGGGCCGTACACTTTCTATCCAGTTTTACCTCTATTTGCATAATCTTCTGCACCCCAAAAGTTCGCTCGTCCGCTACAAGTTTTGCTACCACAACTTGCCCCTTAGCTCGCTCTTCTTCAAGAAGTTTTTGGACAGTTTGTTTAATACTCTGGCTCACATACTCGGTTTGGCATCTTGGTAGGTGAAAGTAGGAACTTGGAGTCACATAACCTCCCACACCTCTAACTCGTCCAACACGCTCTGAAGTCCCCAATGCCATTGTGAGAATATCATGGTTGCCGATTTTGGTCAACGAACCTTCATTAACTTTTTTCTTGAATTCATCCTAATGCATTAACAAATAATTCACATTAACAATAAAAAAATTTACTGCCACAAAGAAAGAATTCAGAACATCAATTGATTTTCTTACTATTTCCTTTGCTTTCTCAGTTATCTTCTCATCTGGAATATTCCCATACTTATCTTCGCGACCTTTCCTCCACAATGTTGCTCGATCTATGTCACCTTCCGCCATATTTTCTAGCTGTTTCATATAAACAAACAATAATCTAGCAAGCGTATTTAACATGCATGGACAAATAATTATCTTACAAAATTTTTACTAACCAGTTCATCCTCCAATCCAGCATATCCTTTGTGTGACAAGCGATGATTATACTGATATTGTGCACGTATTGATTATTGTTTCTTACGTAATGCCTGCAAAATATGAAGGGAAAAGTGGTTATATAATTTGAGAAACAATGATTTATTCGCAATTAAAATGGAGGAAAATGTACCCTAAACTCTTCAGTAAACCTATGGGATACAAAAGCTTTCCAAATATCAGGTTCAATGATAGGATACTCTTCAGGGGGGTCACATAAGACTTCTGCTTCATTTTCGAAAGGATAAACATAGGTATTGGTCAGTCTAGACTTGAACTCTCGCCATTTACATGCTGCTGATCTAAAAACCATTTTTCGGCTTTGAGGAGCTATCACAAACGCCATCTACGCACAAGCAGATCACACGATTAAAAAGCTTTTTGGGTTCTACATCTTTTGCTTGTTATTTGAGATTCATTTTCACTCACAAATATCAATACATGTGACAATAAAGAAAAATAAAACTACATGGGGAATTTAATCAACTTCACATACCTCTACAGCTTCCAAAATCTTCTTTTTTGTATCTAACTCCATAACTTTCCATTTTTAATGTCAATTCGGACCTTCGTGCGTGCTAATACCCCAATGTAAGACTGCATTTCCTTTGTTGTCTTCCCACGAGGTTGCCCGTTTTTATTATACTCCACAACCTTTGTACTTTTACCTCATGCCTTGTACTTTTCGCTTCACTATTCGCTACATTGTGTTAATGCCTCATTTTCTTTTTGCAGTACTGGAGATTGTCTCAACTTCATATTTCAGACTGTTTTGAGTCTCTAAAGCAGCTTGTTGCGTCTGACTAGCCCAGGCAAGTTGGTTCTTGGCATATTTTGAACTAGCTTTCTTCTTTTGAGGAGAGGAAATAGCTTTCTTGGTTGAAGGGGATGAACTAGGTTTTTTCTTTTTAGGGGAGGAAATAGCTTTCTTAGTTGAAGGGGATGAACTAGCTTTCTTCTTTTGAGGGGCTTGAATAGCTTTCTTCTTTGAAGGGGATGAAATAGCTTTCTTCTTTTAAGGGGATGTCATAACTTTCGTCTTTATTCTGCACAAAAATAAACATTGAGTTAGAAGAATATTCTGGAAAATAATTCAAACTGCTAAAATGTAACATTTTAAACTGCTAAAATGTAACACCTTTAAACTGCTAAAAAATATAAATACATGTGAAAAGTAACATTTTGCTGGCAAATAAACATTGAGTTGTAAATACAATTGTTGGAAAATAAACACATCGTAACTGCTGGAAAAGTAATAATTTAAACTGCTAAAATTTAAACTATTGGAAAATATAAATACATGTGAAAAGTAACATTTTGCTAGCAAATAAACATTGAGTTATAAATATAACTGTTGGAAAATAAACACATCATAACTGCTGGAAAAGTAACATTTTAAACTGCTAAAATGGAAATTTAAACTGCTAGAAAATATAAATACATGTGAAAAGTAACATTTTGCTGGCAAATAAACATTGAGTTATAAATACAACTGTTGAAAAATAATTCAGTTCATAAATACAACTGATGGAAGTTAAACATTCAGTTCATTGAGTTCTATTAATTGCCACAAGAGTTCATTTTCCTTATCAATCTAAATATCCTCACAGTCAGCTCTCATGTATCGTGAGTTGTCCTCGTGAAAAACATCATCAAATGTCTCAACTGCAGGCATACCCCTTGTAAAGGGTTCGTGGTCAATTACAATGTCCTCTAACTCATCGTCACTGGCACAATCATTATAATCCCTATTTAGGGTTGATAATACAACTAACCACATAGAATCTAAAGGATCTTCAACATAAAAGACTTGTTTGACTAGGTTAGCCATAACAAATTGATCATTTCTAAAAATTATCCTACCAAGATTGGCTAACGTAAATCCAAGTTCATCTACTTTAATGCCATTATTGTTCTCAACCCAGTCGCACTTAAACATAGGTACTCTAATCTTATGATAATCTAGCTCCCATATTTCCTGAATGACCCCATAGAAACTCATATCTCCCATAATAGGACTTTTATCCTTTGCACTAGAAAGCTGTATTGTCTTTGCCACTAGGTGCACTCCACTATTTTGAACAGCTCGCACATCATCACGTGACTTGGTGTTAAAGTGCAGCCCATCGACAATGTAGCTTTTATACTTTAGAACTTCCATACACGGGCCATCCAAAAGCCACCGTAAAGTCTCCGTTATGTCATTGGATGCTTTGGAAAGTTCATGTGCAACCTGACTCCAAAATAATATAAATCGAGAAACAAACAAGAGCAACCAACAAACATTTACATCCATAAACATAATTTTACCCTTTTGCGAAACCAATCAATGAATGTGCGATTGTGCTTATCTTGTAGCCACTTTGTTCTATTTTTTGAATCTCGGATAAGTTTCTTTCAGATGTATCATATGTTCAATACATGAAATAGAAGACAATCATATTTTAGTCGTTGAATTATAAGACAAAATTCTTCTATCTTATATAGAAAAACATTTAAATTACCGGATATATGGTTCAACTTCATCCGTGTTCCCTAATACACAACGATGTGCTTGGTCTAACATGTCACGCTCCGTAGATTCTACGGTAGCACCAGATAAGGGTTGTGTACAACCCTTATTTCGCCTCGATGGGATCCCAATAGTACTAACATCAGATAAATATTCCTCGCAAAACTCTGAAGCTTCTTCACTAATATAACATTCAGCCATGCAACCTTTAGGTCGATTACGATTACGTACATACCCTTTTAGTACTTTCATAAATCTTTTAAATAGATACATCCATCTAAAGTAAACTGGCCCACATAATCAAACTTCTCTAACAAGATGCACCACGACATGAATCATGATATCAAAGAATGATGGTGGAAAATACTTCTCAAGCAAACACAAGGTTACCACTACATCAGCTTGCATTTTATCTAGTTTTGAAATGTCGATAACTTTGTTGCATATCTCATTAAAGAAAAAATACAATCTGATTATTGCATACCTCACAGGTCTTTCCATCATCGAACGTAAGGTAACAGGGAGCAATTGTTGTATTAAGGTATGACAGTCATGAGACTTAAGCCTATAGAGTTTTAGGTCTTGCAATGATACAAGACTTTTGACATTAGAAGCGTAACCTTCTGGGATTTTCATGCCATACAAAGAATTACATACAACTCTTTTCTCTGCCCTCGATAGATTCCAAGTACTTGGAGGCAAACGTGTCCTTTTTCCCCCAAAATCTGGTCGCAAATAAGTCTTAACCCCCATTTCTAAGAGGTCTAACCGAGCTGCAACCCCATCTTTGTTTTTCCCCAGAATCTCCAATAATGTACCAATAATGCTATCGCATACATTTTTCTCAATATGCATAACATCAAGATAATGTCTAATATGATGAAACTTCCAATACTCTAGTTCAAAGAAGATTGACTTCCTCTTCTAACAAAGCCTGTTATCCTTGTCATCAACAGCATGAGTCAAACCATCAACCTTTCTAAATACTTCCTCCCCCATTAGTGACATAGGAGGTGGTCTAAATTCTAATTCTCCATTAAATGTTTCTCGCTGCTTCCAATAGGAATGATCTTGAGGTAAGAATCTTCGGTGGCCAATGTAACAAACTTTGTTACCATGTGTCAACCTATGGCTACGTGTATCCTCGCCACATATAGGACATGCTTTATAACCTTTTACAACACATCCAGATAAGTTCCCATAGGCAGGAAAGTCATTAATAGTCCATATTAATTGGGCTTTGAGTATGAAGTATTCTCCTCTAAATGCATCACACACCCCTGGAACCCCCTTCCACAAACACTTCAAATCATCAAGCAATGGTTCCAAGTAGACATCGGCTTGTTTAGGACTCGAGATCAACAAAGTCAACACCATGAACTTTCTTTTCATACATAACTAAGGTGGAAGATTATAAATAATCATTATAATAGGCCAATAATTGTATCTACTACTACCATGAGGATTGATCCCATCAGCTGAAACAGCAAGTATAAGGCTTCTAGGGTCTTTACCAAACTCTGACCACTTATTATCCACTAGCTTCCAAGATGGTGAATCTGATGGATGACGTATATAACCGTCACTCATTTTATTATTAGCATGCCAAGTCAAACTCTCAGTTGTCCTGCTAGATTTAAACATACATTTAAACCTCGGGATAGGAGGAAAGTACCATAACACCTTCGCAGGCACCCCTTCTCTTACATGATCATTCTTATCCATCTTCCACCTTGAAAGAGAACATTTTGGGCAATTAGTTACCTGGTCAAATTCCTTTCTATACAAGATGCAGTGATTAGGGCAATCATGTATTTTCTCATAATCCATTCCTAAGGCATGTCAAGTCTTCTTTGCCTCGTACAAGGAGCAAGGTAATTGGTTACCTTCTGGAAGAAGTTCAGTCAGAAAAATCAAGTGCCATGTGAAACTAACATCACTCAACCCATGCTTTGCTTTCAAATTGTAGAGTCTAACAAGTGCACCTAACTTACTAAATTTACAACCAGGGTACAAGGGTTCATCTCCATCCCCAATCACATTAAGAAACTCACACGGATCATTTGAGAAATCCCCAAAAGCATTATCTTCCATATCTACTGTTTCACAGACATAGCCTTATTCAGTAGTGCCTACAAAAGGTTCATTTGCATCTACATCTGACATATTAGGTTCTCCATGCCATATCCAAGTTTGATAACTAGTATCAACACCATTAAAATACAAGTGATCCCGTATAATTCTGGCACCAAATTTTAAAATGTTTCCACATTTTACGCAAGGGCAATGAATAAGATTCACATTTCTCGCATTGTCTAACTTAAACCTCAAGAATTCATCAACAACTAGTTCATACTCTTGTAACCTTCTATCAGCACACATCCATGACTTATCCATCTTAAAAAAAACAAAACATGTCATCTAGAGTCCAATACTAAATATAAAACACTAAATAAGCATTCAGTTAATTATCAATTGGCTAGACTAGATAATCATGAATAAGAAACCCCTAAACTCACTCTTTGTGAAAAAAACATTAGAACGGACCCAAGAAGGAAAAACAAAGGATTTTCAAATGAAAATGAAGACTATCATTATGATTTATGTAATAATACAGATTTAATTAGTCTTCAATAACACTTAGAAGCTTAGCTCAACCATCGCTCCTACAGAATACAAGTTGTTAGCTAGGTACAATATATGTTTTAGTAAATTTGATTTACAGTAAAATAGGCGATACAAAGGCATCAAGAAACACACTTCACATAGAATAAAAACTCAAACACAACAGTACGCGCGCATAAGAAAACTGTCAGTCCCATACTGAACTGCATATGTCCTGATTATTGATATACATTAGCAGATAACTCTGGGACAAAAAAGTTACGCATTATAATACAGCTTATGCACAAAGTTGTTGACCTAAGCAACTAAATGGACCTAGTAGTGCATGGGGAAAAGATTTTTACAGATACAGAGATGAAATAATATATTAATCCAAAATGGATCTCACAGATATCTAAAATTGAACAAATGGGTCTCATTCATATTATAACCCAAATTAGCTCCAAATATCATTAAATTTCTAATTAAAACCTAAATTTTAGGGAAAATTAATAAGGGAGAAATTAAAACCTAATTTTTAGTGGAGGCCAGAGACACATAAACCACCATTGCTGCCACCGCAGCCACCACTATGCTACCACTATAAAAGCAGAAAAACTATTATAACAAAACAAATTGAGCACCTCAAACACGTTTATATACACAAAGACTATAAATGGGTTGAAAATAAACACATGCAAGAACAAATCCAAAGAGATGAAGAACTTACGATGAAAACCTAGCTCCAACACAGCTTATCTTCAAACACCCAATTAAATTTCTCCATATTTCAGCCTCAGATCGAACGTACACCCAATCAGAACACAACCAAAGAGCAGATAGAGAGAAGAAAAACTAGAGAGAGAAGGAAAAATGAAGAGAAAAACCAAAAGAGCGAAAGGAAATTGAAGAGAGGGAACGAAAGTGACGAGCACAGAGAGAAAAAGAACCGAACTGACGACGGCAGAGAGAAAAAGAACGAAACTGAGAGAAAAAAAGTATATGTCTTTTAATTTTAAGTGTTCACTTGAGCTCCATATTTTTTAGATAGATAACATTTTTTAAAACAAACGCTATCTAGTTAAAACCAGAAAATGCCCTTTTAAATACATAACGTTTTTTCATATATATCTACAATGTTTTGTTAAAAAACGTTTTGTAAAAATATACCATAACGTTTTTTATAAAAACGTTGTGGTTTAAGTGTTGTCTGTTTACTACTTTGTACTAGTGGATGAGGAGAAATCAAGTGGCGGGAGATGAATTTTTACCGCCAAAACATCGACAATAAAAAAGTAAATAGGCGGAAACTTTTTTTTCCTGCCAACGAATTGGCAACGATAATTTGCAACGACCAATGAATTTCGTTACGGAAAATGAAAGCCTTTAAAAACTGAAACAAAGGACAAATTTTGTTACTAAACATGCATTTTTGGCAACGACTTCATAAGTTGTTGCCAGAAAAATCGTTGCCGAATGACGATTTTTTTGTAGTGAGCGTTAAGCTAGGGAATTCGACGTGGGCGGTTACATATTTCTGAAAGTATCCCTATGGAAAGGAAAAATGCAATTCGGGAAGAAGGAAAAACTTAGTCCTTATTTTATAGGATCATTTGAGGTACTTAGAAAAGTAAGCGAAGTAGCTTATGAAATAGTGTTACCTCCAATACTGAAACACATACATAATGTGTTTCACATTTCTATTTTGTATCCCTATAAACCGAACTATAAACATGTGATAGATTATGAGCCAATACAAGTGAAGAAAGACTTAAGCTATGAAGAAGTCTCAGTTCAAATTGTGGATAGAAAAGAGCAAGTTCTAAGAAACAAAGTAATACCTTCAGTGAAGGTAATATAGAGAAATCACTCCATAGAAGAAGCTACGTGGGAGCTAAAGGATAAAATGAAGAAAAATTACCCACATCTTTTTGAGTAAGTACTGGTGATTCTAGAGACAGAATCCTTATAAGGGGGGAGAATGTAATATTCCAAAAAACTCTTGCAATAAATTTTGTGATTATAAATGCAATTATTATTAAAGTCTAAATTATAATTCTTGAATATTGTAAAATATATGTAGAATGTATATAAATACATATATTACTTGAGTAAGTAATTATATGAAATAGTGTTACCTCCAATACTGAAACACATACATAATGTGTTTCACGTTTCTGTTTTGTATCCCTATAAACCGAACTATAAACATGTGATAGATTATGAGCCAATACAAGTGAAGAAAGACTTAAGCTATGAAGAAGTCTCAGTTCAAATTGTGGATAGAAAAGAGCAAGTTCTAAGAAACAAAGTAATACCTTCAGTGAAGGTAATATAGAGAAATCACTCCATAGAAGAAGCTACGTGGGAGCTAAAGGATAAAATGAAGAAAAATTACCCACATCTTTTTGAGTAAGTATTGGTGATTCTAGAGACAGGATCCTTATAAGGGGGGAGAATGTAATATTCCAAAAAACTCTTGCAATAAATTTTGTTATTATAAATGCAATTATTATTAAAGTCTAAATTATAATTCTTGAATTTTGTAAAATATATGTAGAATGTATATAAATACATATATTACTTGAGTAAGTTTAATAAAATAAAAAATAACTAGAAAATGTAACACTTTAAAAATCAAATAACAATACTAAATATAATGTAAGTATACATACATGTGTATAATTAATACAAGTATACTTACATATATACAACTTATGCAAGTATACATACATGTATAATTCACATGTGTATACATACATACATACATACATACATGTGTGTCATCCGTATATATATATATATATATATATATATATATATATATACACGGTAAGGTTCTAAAGCGAACCTTAAAAAGCGAACCAAAGACGAACCGTTGTCTTTAGTGTCTATGACGCTGATTTGACACGTCGCCAAAGACTACATGGCTACGGTGACGGGTCGAATCGTTGCCATAGATACCAAAGACGACGGTTCGTCTTTAGTTCATTTTTTAAGGTTCGCTTTAGAAGCTTACCGATATATATATATATATATATATATATATATATATATATATATATATATATATATATATATCCTAGACAAGTTCGTCAAGAAGTCAAATAGTCTAGAGAATTCTCCAAGTTGCCAACAAAGCTAGAGAAAAAAATAGAGAAGCACTATTGAAATTTTGGCTAGATGAGGATAAGGGAGGGGAGGCTTCCTTGAGAAGCCTCCTAAGATATTTTAGAGGAGAAGACTTATCCACAATCTTGACCAATTTGACCTAATTAGCCTAATCATGCTTAATTAACCTAAGAAACTAATTAGCACATGAAAAGCATAATTAAACTCTCAAATGGTGGGGCAAGTTTAGAATAGAAATGTGATGCCCTTAAATCCAGGTCTGCCCTCAAACCCGGGTCTGGTGCATCACGGTACTACCCATTCAACATTGTCTTAAAGATGAAATATAATTACTAAGTTATTACAAACCGTCTTACACTAAATCCCAAGTTTCATGACCTTTAAAAGTTTAACACATTGTCTTACGAATAAATATTACATTCATCTATAAAGTACCATAAAATAACACATAACTATTACAAGAAGTTTCTTATTCGGAAACCTTTCCTTTCCCCTTATCCTTCTTTACTGAACTCTTAGGCCGCTCAGAGTTAGCTAAAAACATTTGATTCAACGCAAGAATTAGCTACTAAGCTCAGCAAATATAAACAATTAAGTAAACAACAAAATCAAGAATCAAATATTTTACTTTGAATAATTTCTATAACTGAACAATAGTTGTGAAAACATTTCGAATAAATGGGAACAATAATAGAAAGTTCCTGTTTTATTTAACATTTCAGAATTAACATGCTGAGTGGTCAAACGACCTTGAACATTTTCTTTTCATAAAAGGTTTAACAGATTTTTAGACTGTAAACCGACATTTTTCAAGTACTTTAGGGGATTAGCCTATTGTACTCATGTTGTGCACAACTTATTTCTTTTAAACGACTATATGCGTTTTATTTTACACCACAAAGGCCAGTCAAAAATTCGACCAAAATACCCTTAATAATAGGGAGGTTCATCTCAGTCTTAAGTCAGAGTCAGTACCAATTTAATTTGGTTTGGAAAATATTTAAGAATTTATCAAATTCAAATCATAACTTGATATGTGTCTAGCCGAAACAACAAGGCATTGACATAGCTTTATAATAGTTCACTACAAAAAAATGGGCCTTTAGCAACGATTTTTCGGGCAACGACTTTAAAGGTCGTTGCTAAAGGTATATGTTTAGCAACGAACTTTGTCCTTCGTTGCAGTTTGGGTCAGACTTTCACTTTTTACAATGAAATTCATAAGTCGTTGCAAAATTTCGATGCTAATTCATTGGTGGGAAAACAGTTCGTTAGAAATTCATTGCAAAATTTTCGACCACTTGATTTCCCGTCATCGTAGGCAACGAAAGTTTTATTTGTTGCTCAAAATGGGGCTATAGCAACGATTATTCAGGCAACGACTTTATACGGCGTTGCTAAAAGTGTATGTTTAGCAACGCAACTTGTCCTTCGTTGTAGTTTGTGTCAGGCTTTCACCTTTTGCAACGAAATTAATATGTCGTTGCCAAATTTGGAAACAAAATTCGTTAGAAATGCGTTGCAAAATTTCTAACCACTTGCTTTTTATTCGTCGTGGGCAACGAAAGTCGTTTTGTTGCTATATTTCGTTGCTGAATATGGCCCACATTCATTGGCAACGATGGTATTTGCGTTGCGTATTTTATACAACTTGTTGCAACGCCTAGTAAATTTGTTGCCCAAAATTAAGATAAACCGAATAAGGTTTTTTTGGTAATTTTTTTCCCCAAAACAGATTATTTTTGGTACTTTGAAAGATGTGTTTATCATCGCAATGTCATCGTTTCGTGACATAATATCAATGTATTATTAATTAGAATTAATACACTTAGTTTTTGTTCGGGTTAAATTTCCATGCCATGCAATTAAATCTTTTGCCATTACTCTAAGAAATTATAGAATTTTGTGAGTTCCTTGTGTGCAAAGACAATCTATTTCTTTCTCAAAGGATTGAGTATTGTGTAACCGTTTCTTAAAGCTCTGTCACAGATCACAATTAATCTTTGTTTGATGAAAGACTTCAGCATGTTCTTACAAACATTGAAATAGCTTTAAAATCAAAAAACTTAATTTGAAAATACAAAATAGGATTCTCTACGCTGCCTTTTGCTGCAGGTAGTCCGAGCTTTAGAAGGGAAGATGTCCCTGGATGAGCTAAATAAGAGTAATAGACCTGGACACAGTACTACATCTGATGGTTCCCTTGGAAGCTCAGATTATGACAGTGCCACATACACACAAGACATGGACAAATTTAGAAAGTTGGCATTTGAAGTCTTGGAGCTCAACTCTAGTGAATGCAGTAGCGGTCCCACTAGTGAGTTCACTCAGCAACCATCTGGCTCTAGCAGTGAATGCCATCGGACTACTCAAGATAATATAGATTCCAGCAATGATGCTCGACAAACAAAAACTAACGACAACGGAAACAAAATATCCAAATTTAACATAATCAACTTTACCAAATAAAAGTTCAACAGTTAAACAAAATATCCAAATTTCAAGTTCTGTCCACAACAAAAGTTCAACAGTTTTTAATGTCCATAAATTAAGATCAAGAGTTGTTTTCAGCTCTTTCTGCCCCTGTGCTGGTGCTGCCTTGAATCAAGCGCAAGAATTCTGGATTGTCGGACAGCTTGTTCATTATATTTTCGAGATTATCAATCCGTTTGTCTTGGGCTCGAATGGTAGATTGCAGCTCTTCATTCTTGGAGCGAGTCGCTTCCAACTCCGCTGCCAATGCTTTTTCTTTGTTGGTTGATGTAGTCTTCTCTGCTCGAGGTCCAAAACCAAAACCAAGCAATCGTCCTGCCTTCTTGCCCAAGACTTTAGTCATAATCTCTCTTTTGTCATTCATGTCAACATTTCCAAATTCTGCTTCCATTTCAGAGATGCATTCAGTCTCAAGTGATTTCATTTCATTTTGTGAAATTATCAACAAATGTAAATAATTGAAATGTATAGTCTCTAACTTTAGTTAAAAGATTACAATGTAAATCAAGACTAATGCCCAAATCATATGTTTGACTACCTCTATTATCAAAAAAGAGGTAAAGTTTGTATAACTTACGTATGCAGATTCATTTTCAGGTTGCACCCACTCCTTTGTTTTCTTCTTTTGATGTGTGCTTTTATAACCTTCAATTGGATCTCCCTGAAAAACAAATTAGAATATCAAGTCAGCCATAGTTCAGTGCGTTAGGTATTAGTAAATACCAAGTGGTTTGTCAGGTGTGCTTTAAGTCTACTATAAGATATGTATTTGATAGACGGTAGGCATGGTACAACCAAAAGAGTAGATATACAGACGAAGTAAATATCACAGTTGGGGTTCCTCCAACAAATTAAACTCCAACTATCCTGCAATGAGCTAAAGGTCCTCAGATTATATTGATTCAAATGAATCTCAAAGTCTTAAAGACTGTCACCAAGTATTGTTTTCATAGTAAATTATTGATATACAGCACATTACATTTCAACAAAACATTTCAGAGCAAATTCAAATTTGTGCTCACATTAGCATAACAATAACACATCTCAACTTTATCACTTCTCTTATTTAACAAGGATGCAAACTAACTCAATACATAATTACATATTGTCTGAAAATATGTTACATTCTAAATAAGGATTTCTAGTACCAGCAAGTTCAAAATAGGACTCCTCATTAAGCAAACTGCCAGAACATGGATTATTGTAGCAATCTAAATTTCAAAAGAGATTTTGCAGGCTTTTACATATTGTACTGCAAATTTCCCAACTGTTCACAATATGCATCAAAGCTTTTTTTAAAAGAATTAGAATTACGCAAACCAAAATCTATATATTTACCAATTCAGTATATCCATCCACTGCAACTTTTTAAAGATTTGTTAATGTTCAGGAGGACTATTTGATTAGATAAAACAAAAATATGCAACCAATTTCCAAACCAGATAACAAATAATGGATAACTTCATATCAAAAAATCATATGGCTCAACTTCTTCAATAAAAGATCTTCACAACCCATTTTCAAATTTCAGTACAAGCTCCTTCATAGAGCACAATATTACTATGGTGGGTTAGAAGTTTCAATAGCAAGATTAAAAAATACAAAGGCCGAGCAGTAGCTCTAACATGTACATACATACGTACCTTTTCTGTATGATGAACAACAAATGGTTTTGACCCTCCATTGTGAATGACCTTATTACCTCGATTTTTCTTGTTTACTTCTGAGCGATCCTAGAAAAAAAAAAACAAATCATTGAATAAATAATATAAATCTAATATTCTTTGATAAATTAAAATAATATGCATATAAAGTAACTGATTAAAGTTAGAATAACCATACAATAAATTTGGGCGATGTCCAATAATCACACATGTCACTCCACTTGGAGGCATCAATGTTGTTTGGAGGGTTGTTCCTTGCTTCTTGGATTGATGGAAAAGTCTTGAAGTATTTGTATAGCTTGCACCTTTCCCCTCTATTCCTATCCTTCATAATTCCAAGTGCCACACGCTTCACATGGGGCTGTGAAAGGTCGATATCGAATCGAGCCTGAAGAAATAAACCATTACTACATCAACGACTTACATGGAAAAATTATGAGTTACTAAAATGGAGAGAAATAATGAGAGACTTGAGTTATATTAATCAACCACAAATTGATTTTTGTAACGATCGGGAATTTTAGATTTCCTTGTAACCCGAGTTATGTATGAACAAAATGAATTATTATTATTATTATTATTATTATTATTATTATTATTATTATTATTATTATTATTATTATTTTTTACTATGTGTTTAGAATTGTGTTACAGCCTAGAAAATGTGCATATGTTAAATTTTATGTGTTGTTGTGTCGTTAGAATGAATAAATCGATTTTGCGAAAATTCACAAAATTAATATTCCTGGGGCACGTTTCCCGAGACACTATTCACGAGCACTATTCACGCCCGAATATTTTTGCGTCTCTTTCTATTAATTTTGTTAAGACGTGTATGCGAAGGAATAATTTTTCCAAGTGTCAGAAATTTTATTGGAGCTGATACGTGATTTAATCTGTATCCGAAATGTATAATATGGGCATTCCGAATAATTGGACAAATCCCATAATAAATATTTTTACGCATCCCAATAATTTATGGGAGTACCCATTTTAATTTTGGGTAGAGATATTTACCAAATTTGGTACAAAAGTGGGAGTATTCGGGTATATTTATCTGTATATTTGATTAATTGGAGAGGCAATTAAGCCTCAACCAATCAGGAGAGAGCATTAATTGTATTAGCCAATCACATGAGGGGGGAATAAACCGTCACAGGACACTAAGCATGGGATTTTTAACTTCACCAAACATCCTCCTCAATTTGGTTTTCAAGAGCTCGGGTGAAGTATTTTCTACATATCAATACATTCCATCTTCTCCCGAAGCACTCACCTTATCCTCCCATCAACTCATCCTCCTTCTCACTTAAACCATCTGCATACTCCTCATTTTGCAAGCAAGGATAGAGCTATAGAGAGAGAGAGAGAGAGAGAGAAAGAAGGAAGTAGGAAAAGAGAAGAGTGTTCGGGAAGAAGAAGGAAAGCAAGGAAGGAGGGAAAAGAAGGAGAAGAGCAGCAAGAGGGAGTCCAGGAGCACTCTAGCAACCATCTCATTCTACTCAAAGCAAGCAACAAAGAGGTAATCACAAACCACAACCATTTCTTCTCCAAGTGAAGTTTTCATGAGTTTTGTTTTGCTTTCATGCTTGCGGGTTGGATTTTGTTGATTTTCGTTGTTGTTGGTTGTGTTGAATCTACCATGGAGGTTCTTAAAGAATCTATATAAACCATTAACACCCTCAAAGTGGAACAAAAACAAGGAAAGATCCGAACCTTGGCTTAAAGGATGAACTTTGGACATTTTTGGACTTTTGGACCTTTGGACTGTTAGAGGACTGTAAAGCCTTGATGGTGTTATTATTTTGATTGTTTGTTATTTTAGTATTGTACTTCCATGAGTTGTGAAGATAACTTAGTTGGAATGAACCAAAATGATGCTAAAATAAAGTTACGGTGAAGGTTTTAGTGAAATGTATCATGACTGCGAAAAACAGAGCATCAATGTGGTGCTTTGGCTAAGGATTTGGCTGTGTTAGTGTTTATGGGTCATCTTGCATTTTTGATATATTGTAGTCTCGTGTCTTGGGAATCCATAGAGTCCGTAACGGACCAAATTGATCGAGTATAGAGGGAGATATAGGGGCTGAAGCGGGCGAGAGTCTACCAGTTCGCGGTTCTGCAGGAACTGCAGAACTGCTACTGCATGCCGCTGTTCCGCGCCTGGTCCGGGTCGGGTCAGGCTGGACCGGGTCGGGTCGGGCCGGACCGGGTCGGGCCGGATCGGGTCGGACCCAGTAAATTTTTCCCGCGAGTCTAAAACTTATATTTTTGTACAAAATGATTAAAATCACTTATATCTTGTTAAAGCTTTATGTGCTTAATTTATACCCGTGTCAACCTAAACGATGTTGTCCTAAGGCGTAAATTGAATTAACGGATTACAAATTACGCTTGGATAAGCGTAGTGGCGTAGTGGCAATCAATGTATTTTAATGATGTGATGACTGTAATGAACCTAGTTCTTTTGTGACTAATATTTATGATGATTTTAATAAACTATGTAGGATATTTTGTTGACGGATGATTAACGTCAAGTTATTAACGCACGTACAAGGCAAGTTTCCTAACTCATACAACTCCTATTTAATTGTGCGAGTTTTCCTTACTCGATTCATTTATTGGGCAAGTTTCGAATTCATTTATCTATCGAGCAAATATTATTTATTGAGCAAGCTTATTGAGCTTCTTGACTCCATTCAAATTACTTATCAATTTAGCAATTAATGTGCTAGTATTCATACTTCTATTCAAGTATTGCAATGAAAGCCCATTTCATGCAATGTTATATATTGTGTGATTCCAAAGATTATGAATTTTTATTCATTCAAGATATTTTTAAATGCTATCATGCATGTTGTTGAACCTTAAAGTCCTTTATTCCATAGACTGTTTAAAAGCTATGTCAAGGCTAATTGTTTCAGCTAGACACTTATTGATTTGGTTACTAAAGCGGGGTTAAAGTCCTCCAACTATTATTGTTGTTAAGCAAAATTGTCCGATCAAATTGTTTTGGTCTGGACTCCCATGTAAAGCTGAGTGGAACAACCCTCACAGCAGGGGAAATTGTATAAACGTCGGGAAACCGACACGCGCGTAAATGGAAAATGTAAGGCTTATGCATAACGCCAGGTATTTTAGGCTGATCACCTATTGTACCAGTTTTGTGGATTATCGGATGAATTTCCAGTAATTCTAGAATAGAGTTCTGTGCATTGGTGCACCCTCAGTATTGAATAGTTCCCTTCTTCGGGATACTTTGAAATCCTTGGATACTTCAGAAATCCTTCGGTCCTTAGTGGCCACTATAATGGTGATGAAAGAAGTTGTTTATTTCCTTGTGTTAGCTAAATTTTTACTCCTGAGAACTATAAAGTTATTCATGTGATTATTCACTGCTATTATACTTGCGGGGCAAATTGTTGCTCACCCCTTGCTCTCTTTAAAAACATTTCAGTTAGTGCGGCACGTGGCGAGAGCTCAGGAAAAGATAAGGGAAAGGGGAAAGCTACGGAGTAGTTGTAATTTGTTGTTCTAGAATTACCGTTTGTATTAAGACTTATTATTGACGTCGTGTATTAAGACATATTTACCCTTTTGTATTATGTTATGTTTTGTAATATTATTGGTTTCGAGACTTGGGACAGGTTTATTTATGTTATATCAATGTAAATATTCCTTTATTTCGCTTTAAGTTATCGATTGTATAATTATTATTTTAGATAGTGGCGAACCAGGTCCGTGGCTCAGGTGACCCGGATTTGGGGGCGTCACAATTTTTGTAATGAAAATGCTGCTTGTTTGGATGAGGATACAGAAAAGATACAGAATCTATGAATGACATAAGAATATCAAACCATATTGATTCTAAAGTCCAGTACTACTCAGCTTTTTTGCATTTTTGACTAGCTACATATTCTTTTGATATTCTTCACATATCCTTGTTTCTGAAAACACACTACCAAATAAACATAAAAATCATTCACATATACTTTTACATTGAAAGTCATTTTGTAAATGCAGTTTTAGTTTTGGGACAAGAGGAAGTATGTTATTGTAATATGTGAATTATATATCGAAACACGTAGAACGTATTGAACTGTATATACAAAGTGTAATGCGTCATGACATTTAAGTGAGCTTAATTTGAGTGAAATTAGTTCACGTATTGGTGTCTATATGTTTTTGGAACCGGTTACTGAATTAGACTTATTATTAGGGGAGGAAACATCAAAAATAGAGAAGAAAAAAATATTTAGATGTTGAAATGTACTAATCTACTGGTTGCTATAATATTTTACTAATAACTGTCTCCGGATATATAGAGTACAATTAAGCAGTAGGTATATATGATATTTATATTATCTCGTATAACTAGTTGTACTTGGACTTGTATTTGTATTCATTCATCTGCATAAAACACAGAACCAAAATGCGGCAAAGGCGGTTACCCCAAAGGCCACGGACAAAATATCTACTGGGGTTCCTCGATTATTATCTATTATTATTAGATACACAGGTCACATAAAACAATAATATTTGCTATAATTTAATTTTATAAAAAGTAAAACTTACTTCAACCCTTGACAATGACTCTTCAATCACTCCCTCTGTAATATCCTTGAATTTGGTATTCAATGGAAGGTGGTGGCGGACCATCAGTCCTATTTCTGATGACAACTTAGCTGATTCTACAGGATCAGTTGGCCTTCCTTTAGAAGGTGAGACATTAATAGCCAGCTTCTTTCCTTTGGACTTTGTGAGTTTCTCTAGTCCAATACCGCGAGTAGGTCCACGAATTTTATTTGCGGTAGATGAAGCTATTAAAAAAATAGATGAGAAAAAGTATAGTGAACAACAAATTACCAAGAAAAATAACTAGGTATAGCATACATATACGACTACATATATCATTTGTTAACTAAATAGGTGTATAAAAAAACTCACATGGTCTAGACCCTTCTGAAGACCCTTGCTTTGCGGACATCGGTGTCGGGGCACTCTCTTCTAGTTCGGTAAAGTTTTCACCAACAATGGTGTCATTTGTGCCTTGCGTCGGGATAGAACTAGGAGTACCCACTTCATTCACAGGACCAACATTTGCATTTGGTGAGCGTGCAAACATTTGTCTGTTAAACGCATAGGTGATTTTGGCAAGTAATCGGGTAATCGAGCTTGTGATCTAGTAATCGGGCTTCTTGAAGGAGTTGACGATATCATTATTCTTCTTCTTACATGAGGATTTGACTGTTCAGATACATTACGTTCAACTTCTTCATTAGCCTCATGGACCTCTTCATTTTGGGAGGCTAGGTATCTTCTGGTTTGAGCTGCACCTTTCCTTTTAATTCCAGGGCCAGGCATTTTCAACAACCAAGTAAACAAGTTGAATGCTTTTCTGCAATTAAATTATCAGAACAAGTATACATATTAGTAAATAAGACAGATTTAGTAATAGAAAGTAGGATTAAAGAATGTCATACATTACACAAACAAAACTGCAATCTGGTCAGAATATATATTACATGTAATATGTGTAAGCATGCATAGCTGCAACATAATTTTAAAAAAGGGGTGAAGTTTCTGTTCTGGGCAGAAAAGCATTTATTTGAAAGCCATTCTTCTAAATGAATAATTTCCTTAGAAATAGAGATAGGGTTTGTACAAAGACATACGTCAATGTTGGAATAACATTCAACATTGACGTATTCAATGAGTTGTACAATGTAGCTTATTTTCATATCAAAACTACCATCCTTAATTTTTGAACGTTTTCACAATAAAAGTAAATTTATATCGAGTGATATACAACACGAGCGAATGCAAAAAATTTTATCAGCAGTTAATTTTGTTTTATATTTAATTGGACTTGTACTTTATACTCAGAGCATGTTTAGAAGTTTGTGACATAATTAAAGCCTCCTATGTTGAAAAATCTTATTGATCGATTCACATTGGTTTAGCAACAATCAGGTTATTCAGAAAATCGCCTCAGACAAACAAATAAGCTAAAGAAATGCAACATATAGCTACTTTAAGGCTAAAAAGACGATACAAGCAGGCAGGAAGCATAAAACAGATGTAAATAAGAAAAGAGATGGTTTAAGTGGCAGCACACAATGGATAATCACCCAAACAAAGATAAACATGTATTATACGCTACTTAAGGGTGAACTACTGCACTTAGTCTACCTAAGAACTCCTGAAATATTAAAACTTGATATTTTAATGATAATTTATGATATAACTAATCACATCAAATGATATTTTAATCTGAGAATGACATATTATCATTAAATTGTGACTTTATTATATTATAAAGTTTAGTTACGATTACATTAAGTGGTTTAATCTGACCCTAGTTATAATTTATATCATGAATGATACTTGATGACTAAAATGGAAGTGTCCTAATACAAGATGTTTGAAGAATTTAAGTCAACACATGTATTATGTAGTCCATGTGACTTACTCCAAGCAAATCATAAAGGTTAACAGGTTGAAACAATAATATAGTATGGTAAATCGGGATAAATAACAAAATAATAGCCCAAATAACAATTAAGGATGGAAGGTATGATGTTTGTAAAAACGAATAATGCAAGGGGTGCTTATGAAGAGCTCAATTTTCCTCTTTTCAGACTAATTGTGACGTATTTTCCTCTTTTCTCTTTTCTCTCTGGACAGAAACACTAGCTTTCAAAAGTTCATACTTAGAATTGGGGAGGGTTTGTTTTCTCTTATGGAGAGACCCTCCTGTAAATCATTTGGATAGGTGATTGCAGATATGCTAATTGAATACACGATGCAGGATGCAACATATCTACAGGGGTTATTTTCTTATTGTGACATACTATGATACTACGATGTACCATGTACAACTTTAGTTATCTAAAAGTATAATATCTGACTCAAAGCTCAAAATTAAGTACCATTATAAATATTTTAATCTATCATTAGTTCACTCAGGCTTACAAATTGCTCATTTCACTATAAGGATACATTTTGACCTTTTAGAGTCAATTCGTAAAATTCTTACGGATGACATGTATAATATTTGTGATTTCTAACACTTTTCTTTTGAAATTTACATAATTAGCTCTCTTTATTTCAAACAAGAGTTTAATTTTTTAATTTTTATGTTATAACTATTTAGTTATTGTTAGATAACAATTATAAATGATACAATATTAGGAAAGTAATTATCATAAGTTCATTATCATATTATTATTATTAACCTAATAACTTTTTATTTATAAAAATAAACAATAAACAAATATACGTCCTTAGTATTATTGGTTATTATTTTTATCATTTATATATATATATATATATATATATATTAAAATTAACAAAACATCAATGGACTCTATTACAATTTTTTTTTAACAAAATAGGAAAATATTATTGCCAAAATCGATAGAGACCTAAACTCTCCCCCAATTCAATCTGATCTCTAACTGCGAAACCCTCAACTGGATTAGTAGCGAAGAAAACCGAGAAAATAATCGAGCATTGTGAAGAAACTGAGAAAGCGATGGAAACCTAGAAGCATTGAGACAACAAAGGATCGTTATATCTAAGTATCAGAAGCAAAAATCGGTATTCTACTTTTATTATATATTTACTTTTTAGTATGATAGTTATTGTTTTCAATTTCAATGAATATGATGAAGCTTAGTCACAGAGTAACTGTTAGTATTTAGACAGAAGCTAGAATTCTACATGATTTGCCCTATTTTATTACTTCATTCACCGAGTTAAGGCATCTAGAAACATTCCCACAGGCCGTTCCTTGGTAAATATTGATTTTTTATATAATAAAAGTGTCTGCTTCTTTTTGATTTGTGTAGAAATTATAGTATGCTGATCTTCATCATTAACATACTTGCCGACATAATTGGTTGGTAAGACTATATACAATATTATATACGACTATGTTCAATAAACTTAATATGTATAAACTTAATGTGTGTGTGTGTGTATATATATATATATATATATATATATATATCGTTCTAGCTGTATTTTTAATCATAAAACGTGGAACAAATTAAAATTAATATGTTCAATATGTTGATCAAAATCTCTCTTAGATGCTTGTGTGTTTGCCCTTTTTTTTAAAAAAAAAAAAAATAAATTGATAGTTGGGGAAAGTAACTGAATAGCACCAGTGCCCTTTTTGTCGATGAAGATGAGTTGGGTGGTGGAATTGGTCTAATGGTTCCCATAACTTTGGTACACTTGAAAATATAAAGTGGAGGGTACTGTTGGGGAGTCAATTGTAATCTCTGTTGTAAAAATATAATTGATTTCGTTGGTTTCTTGTTTACTGTGATGGATCTCAGTTCTTTAAATGTGGATGGCATTGAAACCTCAATTTCATTTATGGGTTTGTAAAGCAGTTGTACTGTGGTATGTATGTATCTTACGCAGGGATTTTAATTAGGGGAAGACTATGATGTTGTTTTAGTAGTGGATAGCATTTATGGCTTTCTTTGTTATTGACTGGTGTTGCATTGCCATCCGCTAGGTTAAAAGGTAGGTAGTCGCATATTCTTTTATCCACTCTACAAAGTATGAGTGGATAATTAACCATGAATTAAGTGATGCATCTACGAGTCCATCTCATATAACTAAGTGATACACACACACTCTTCGGAACTGGATCCTTGTTCAGATATGTGAAGTGCTCTAGCTGTTACTTGCTTTTCTGCAAATAAACAAAATGCTAAATTGGGTGTGAATCTGTGAACTTCAAAACCATTCTTCTAAATGTTTGTTTGTTTGTTTTGTATTGCGATTTACCTCAATGCTCTTGGTATATGTTCCTGGTCAGGTCCCCTCATACGTAGGACTGGACATGTGTGTGCTTGTGCATATCTTTGTCTATTCAGAACTAAGATAACATGGGAAAGTTGGAGGCTTTTGCTTTCGGTCCTTTTGCTCATGAAGTCAGTTTCTAGTTTGGAACACATTAAAAATGGACCACAAATTATCATCTGCATAGTCTGAATTTTACTGCATAGTTACACGTCTTCATTATTCACTGTAGCTGAGCATAAGTTAATTACTAAAGTTGCATTGAAGTAAATTTTTATCACATAAATATTTAAATGCCTAAGGAACAGAAATTTGTTGATGACTCGTAATAAGCGGAAGAACAAGAAGTTTGTACCTACTCTCACTATATTCTGCTCTCACTATATTCAATCCTCTACTTTGCTTGTTATTTGGAGTCTTATTTTCAAAATTTGTAAGGTTTACTACTAAATATGGATTATTTCAGGTTTAACACATTTTCATGGATAAGAGCTGGACTCATCATGAGCATATATATGCGACTTATCGCAATGGGGTCAAAACGTTCATTGATCATGTACGTGCAACAATGGGCCCAACCGTTGACATTAGATGTCCTTGTATTAAGTGTATGAACTTGTACACTATAACCCAAGAAGAGGTGTCTGCACATTTGTGCATCAATGGAATAATGCCTACTTATGATAAGTGGATTTACCACGGCGAACCCATTCCACATAAAAGTAATGAACATGGTGAGTATATTAACTCTCAAAATGAGGAGTTTATGGACTATGATTCAGATGGTGATGAGGATGAATTTGAAACATTAATGGAAGATATTAACCGAGGAAACTATACTGTTAATGAGAATGAAGAAGATACCTTCCAAGATCGAAACCATACCAGATTTGAAAAAATGGTGTATATGTTAAACAAGGAGTTATATCCGGGATGCAAAAAGTACTCCATTTTGTGATTTGTTATTAAATTGCTACATTTGAAGGTTTTCAACCATTGGACAAATAAGTCAATAGACATGCTGCTTGAGTTGATGAAAGATGTTCTTCCTGATGCTGTGAATTTGCCAAAGTCATACTACGAGGCAAAGACAATGCTACGTGAAATTGGCCTTGGATACCTGCAAATTCACGCATGCAAGTAAGTTCCATCACACATCAAAAATTCCTTAGCACATGCTTCTATATATGATTACTAAATCTTTCTCCCTTTTGTTGAAGGTATGATTGTGCACTTTTTTGGAAAGAAAGTAAGGATTTAGAAGAGTGCCCAGTATGCGGGAAATCAAGATGGAAACTTAATGATGGAAAGGGGAAGAAAATCCCACACAAGATTTTAAGATACTTTCCTATAAAACCACGGCTGCAAAGACTTTTTATGTCAAAAAAAATTGCAAAAGACATGCGGTGGCATAAGGAAAAACTTGTTTCAGTTGAAGGTGAATTGAGGCATCCAGCAGATTCTATATCGTGGAAGGAGTTTGATAGAAAGTACGAATGGTTTTCCAATGATCCAAGAAACATTCGTCTCGGCCTAGCCACGGACGGATTCAATCCATTTGGAAATATGAGTTGTTCATACAGCATGTGGCCGGTAATACTCACTCCTTATAATTTGCCCCCATGGATGTGCATGAAGGAGCCCTTTTTCATAATGTCACTGTTAATTCCTGGACTAAAAGCACCAGGTAATGAAATCGTTGTTTATTTACGTCCTTTAATAGATGATCTTGTTGATTTGTGGGAAGAAGGAATTCAAACATATGACTCTTATACTGGGTGCAATTTCAACATGCATGCTTCTGTTTTATGGACCATTAACTATTTTCCTGCACTTGCAAATCTGTCTGGATGGAGTACCAAAGGGTATATGGCTTGTCCGACCTGTAATGTTGATACACGATCGATTAGGTTGAGAAGTAAAATCTCTTACGGGGGGCATCGTGCATTTCTCGCTCCTAATCATAGGTATTACTAATATTCATCTTATTTTCATTTCATCCTCATATGTTTAGTATCATTTACGTCGTATACTTTTAATTGCCCTTGTAGGTGGAGAAAGAGTTTAGAGTATGATGGAAAGGAGGAACTCCGTTGACCACCTAAAATCCTAAGTGGATCAGAAATTTTACATCAATTAGAATCAATAACATTTGGAGAATTTGGCAAGCATCCGGATAATGTAAGCAAGAATAGAGAAAGAAAGCGAAAAAGGACAGCAACTTCGTCCAACTCTAATTGGACAAAGAAAAGTATTTTTTTTAAGCTACCATACTGGAAATATTTAAAGGTCAGACATAAGCTTGATGTAATGCACATTGAGAAGAATATTTGTGACAACATACTTGGGACATTACTAAAGATTGAAGGTAAAAATAAGGATACGTACAAGGCTCGACAAGATTTACAAGATTTGAATATACGTAAAGAGCTGCATTTGAGACCACGGGGAGATAAGTTTGACAAACCACAACCAGCCTTTTCTTTTTCCAAGAAAGAGAGAGACAAATTCTTGTCCTTTATACGGTCTATCAAATTCCCTGATGGATATGCATCAAATATCGCTAGATGTGTCAATACAAGTGACAGTAGTATGTCGGGATACAAGACGCATGATTGCCATGTTCTTTTACAACGATTAATCCCTGCTGGAGTTCGAGGGAATCTTAATGACGATGTGGCAACAACATTAACTGAGTTGGGTGCATTCTTCAAGAATTTATGTTCTAGGACAGTCAAAGTGGATGACTTGAGAAAAAATGGAGAAGGATATTGTAATTATCTTATGTAAGATTAAGAGGATTTATCCACCGGCCTTCATAGATATTTGTGTTCACTTGGCTGTTCATCTACCACAAGAAACAATGTTTACAGGCCCTGTATGCTATTCGTGGATGTATCCAATTGAAAGGTACATAATTAAATCTTTCTGGTTATCTATGCACTATGTAGTTGTTTCATACTAAAATGCGTATTTTTTGGGTACATAAGGTATCTATGCACTTTAAAAAAGTACGTAAGGAATAAAGCACACCCAGAAGGATCAATTGCTGAAGGGTATGTCGCAGATGAATGCTTGACATTTGGTTCCTTGTACTTACCACGAAGTGAGAGCAAGTTCAATAAAAAGGAACGTAATCCTGATGGAAAAGTTAGAAAATATGCTCTTTCAGTGTTTTCTCAAAATGTTCATCCATTAGGTGGTTTTATTTTCGATTATGCTGATTCGATTGAGATTCAAATGGTTCATTGGTATGTATTGAATAATTGTGAAGAGGTGCAACCTTATCTCGAGTAAATTGAATATTATATCATTATATTATTCAAATGATTATTGCTTCCTACTAAGTTTATGTACTAATAATATTCTGGTAGGGAATGTGAGGAGGAATTGAAACGAGATTACCAAATCAACGTCGAATTGGAAAAAAGATTTCCTCAATGGTTTAAAAAGAAGGTAAAATTTGTTTTTCTTTGCCCTTTTGAATCTGTTTGTTACTATTTGAAATACAATGATTAATTTTATTTTTTTCCCTCTAATAGATTCATCATATTTGGAATACCACATCAAATGTCATTAGTGATAAACTATTTGCATTAGCATGTGGTCCAAATTTACGAGTATGGAAATATAAAGGATGCATTGTCAATGGAGTGAGGTTTCTTGTCAAAGATCATGACAATCGCAGGCAAAGCCAAAATAGTGGAATAACATGTGAAGGAGAACACGATGGAAAAAGTATTGACTTTTATGGCTTATTAAATGGTATTATCAAAATAGAGTATGGAAAAGGTTATAATGTGTTCATATTTTCTTGTGAGTGCTTTGATTTAGCTAATCGGCGATTGGGTATTAGGAAGGATACAAACTTTATAAGTGTAAACGTAAGTGGCACATGGTATAAAAACGATCCATACATATTAGCTTCTCAAGCAAAACAGGTTTTTTTTCTGGATGATTTGAAATTAGGAGGCAACTGGAAAATTGTCCAAAGGTTTAACCACCGACATGTATTTGATGTTCCGGAGGATGAAATGGACGACATTGAAAATTATACCACTGACGATGTTGTTAACCTTGATGATGACTCACCCGATATCGACATTGTTGTTGAGGATCGGGAAATAGGGCCAATGGATAGAGTTGACGTTGACCTAGAAATAATAAATAGCAGTGTCTTAATACAAAGAAATCACAAAAATAACATTGAACAAAATATTTTATTGGATGAAGACATTAATGATGATGTCGATGAGGATGATTTTGAGGAGGAGGAATTCGATGAGGAGGGGTATAGCGAGGATGATACAATTGCGGATTATCGTAGTCAGGAAGAACGAAGTATGAACGAGGAAGATAGTGAGAACTAGCATCAAATAACGTATGACTTTTGTCATATTAATAAACTGTTGTTTTGTATATTTGTTTCTCAACACAAATGGTGCTGGTGCTCCTCTATGATACTGTCATGAGGAATGAGTGCACTAGTTTCTTCCATTTTCATCTGTGTACATTCTGGTGCACTTAAATGTATAGATTTCTAGTCACATTGTGTTAAAAAAAAGTGTTCCAATGGCGCACTTCATCATCAATTGGTGTTATCTCCTCGATGCATATGCCTCATGTTCTGAGTTTATAGTTCATTTGTTTAGAGTGATACTAAATTCTGTAAAACAAATAGAAAGTAATTTCATGTCATTGTACAACACAAATACGAGCCTTATCTTCATGAATAATGTGCAAACAAACACGCACATATATTGCAATATCTGCACACAGACGAGCATAATTAAATACTCCATCTTTGTATAGTTTCTGCATATGGAAATAAGTTGAGATAAATTTTTTGATGTTCTATCCAGTGGGATACCTCTAGGAATTCTGGTAAGGAAAGTCAAGTTGAACAGCATGGGATACGAAATACATTCGAGTCTAGAGTAAATGTGGTAATATATTAGTATAGAGCATGTGAAGAAAATGTAGCTAATTGTCAGCACTGAATAAAATGTGAAATAAAAGAAGTAGCTAATTTGTCAACAGCGAAAATAGGTAAGCCCTCTCTCTCTCTCTCTGCCCCCTTAGCCACAGGCCACCAAAATATCAACAATTCTCTACTAACCTTGTTTTTAACATTTTCTATTTAATGTTTTATCTAACTTTGTTCCTAAATGGAACAAGAAGTTAACTATGCTTGACCAACTTGGCACAGAACAAGGCAAACATTCATCTGATACAAGTTAGCTTACTACTCAATTCTGATTTGAAGATGATAATAGTTCTAAAAGCAAAGCAGACAATGGGAATTCTGTTATTAACAATTATTATACACTCTGTTCCAAATAAGTGGAAGTTTGACAAAATGTAGTTTTCCATAAGAAGTTGAGGAAAACAAAGTAAAGTAAGGTATTAAAATATATGTAATTATGTTTTCCTCTACTGGTTTGTACTTTCTTGCTTTGTTTTTATCTAATTTTTGAACTTCTTGACACATTAGCTGATTCACTTTGTGCTTCTAATCGTGTCAAAGTAACACTGCTTCCATTACGGTAACGGTTACATTAACATATTTCTTGTTAATTGGGAACCTTGTTTTTAGTCTCGTCATTCTCAACGGATACACAAGGAACTATAGTTTAGCTTAGCTTAGCTTGTATGGTAAAATATATGAGTGATGAAAACAATGCAACCAAAGGGCTCTACCAGGAGTTGGTAATTCCCGTAACAAATTTTCATAATGAAGATAAAGGCTATGGTTTTGGCTGGTGAATTTTTTGATGTACATATTAGGAAGGATATTGTTCACCGTGTAGTAAGATGGCAACTTGCAAAATGATAACAGGGTATTACATAATCCTTTTGGTTTGGAATTTGAAATATGGGCACTTAACTGAATATTTGTGTGTTGGCCATAGTACTCTTTATTTTGATTTTATTTATTTATTTTTGTTTAATTTTTGAGATGTTCATTATTGGTTTGTAGATAATTTTCTGATATTTCTGCAGGTTTAAACTCTAGCTGTTGAAGATGGGTTTCAATTCAATTTATAGGGTTTTATTGAAAGTTTTTCCACAGATACAAGTCTAAAGTAGTAATGTCAATTTATGCTATTTTTGCCTTTCAATTCAGTAAGCAATAATTGGCAACTAATGTTGCTTATTAATTAGGTTTTGAAAAATACAGCAATGATTTGTGCCCCATTAATGAGCCATTCCGTTTAACAGATGATGGACGATATGTACAAGGCTAAACAAGAAGGGGCAGATATAGTTGAGGTCATGCTGGATTGTGTGAAGAACTTTAGGCCTCAAAAGGACCTTAAAGTAATCTTTAAGAATAAGCCATTGCCAGTTATTATTGTGTGTAGGTATGTAAATATGCCCTTTGTTTCTTGGATATTTTCATTTTCCTTGCTTTAAGGGATGAATTGAATAGATATGAATTCATTGTTTCCTTTCATATTATTGTAGATGTCTGTTTGATTATGTGTGTTGCTTTGGCAGATAAGTCAAGTCAAGACAGTCGTAATGCGTTTCTAACTAGCCGTTGATTATGTGTGTTGCTTTAGCAGATAAGTCAAGTCAAGACATCAAGATAAGAACATAGGTCTGTCTAACCAGTCAGTCCTTTTGCTTTATTCTTTTTAATTGTCCTTTCACTTTGGTTCTTATTTGCATATTCTTAACCCAAACTCAGAGGCAATGTCCAAAGGAAGAGAGCCATGACGAAGATAGCCCAAGCAGGAAATTTTTATAGTCTTACCTTGAGAAAATAACTTCGGTGTACCATTTCAGATTCGTTATAATTGCCTCATCTGTTTTTGTTCTTTTCTGTCCTCATAACTCTAAGATTCTTTATCTAATTCATACAGTTGGTTAAATTTTCTTGAACAAACATTACTGGATCAAATATATCTTAAAACTTTGGAATTTGTAGGACCTTCCTCATATAAATGAATCATGCATTTCAGACAAATTTGGTTTCACATCCAGTTAAGAATTTGCTTATTTATCTCAAAGATTAACAGATTTTATCTTTCTTTTCAGTTGTACTGATGATATCTATATTTCAGCTCCTCTTAAGCGTACTAGTAGCTTGTCCTTTGATGAAAAGCTTTTTATAGAGACGCTATACAAGGTCACTTATCTCCCTCCATCGTAGATATCAGCTTATCATTCCAGTGTACGATTTTGTATAAGCTTTTATGCAGTATAACAACTGTGACCTCTTACAGGTTCTTGTTTCAATATCGAAAACCAGTCCTATTGTGCTTTATCTTAGGGATGCTGACAAGCTCCTATGTAGATCACAAAGAATATACATCTTGTTCCAGAAAATGTTGAAAAAATTAACTGGACCAGTGCTGATCCTCGGTTCAAAAATTGTGGACCCGGGCGATGACTACAGAAAAGTAGATGAAAGGCTTAATTCTGTATTCCTATACAGTATTGAAATCAGACCACCTGAGGACGAAATTATGAAGTGTACTCTCTCTCTATATATGTAGATATATACTTTGATTGAAGAACTGTGGTAGCTTTAGATGGTTAATTGTAAAGATAATGAATGATTATGTAGTGGATGATTTTATTAAGTAAATAATATTTTAGTTTTTTGTATTTTTGTCATTATTTGTAATGGGGACATATTTGAGCCAGCCAGGTACACAAAAAGAATGTCAAATTTTGATTTGGCAACAATATAATTCGTTACCAAAGCATTGACCAAGTTTTAATATAGCAACAATTTTTTATACATTTAGCAACAAATTTTTGTTGCTAATGGCATTAAAAAAATAATATTTGGCAACGAAAAATTAACCTAATAACAATGGAGAGGATATTGTTGCTAATAAAAACATAAAAGGTAACATTTTTTATCGTTGCAAATCATAACAACGTTCGTTGCACATATAAAGAATCGACAACATATAATGTCGTTGCTAATCGACGACTTTCGTTGCTATTGCAAAATAACCACCAACAAACATTTTCGTTGCTAATTAAGCATAATGTAGCCTAATAATACAATTAGCAACGAAAATCGTTGCTAAAAAGTTTACATTCCGCAACGAAAGTAAGCTTAGGCAACAATTTTCATAATTTACTGCAACACAAAATGTCGTTGCAAAATGATGTCAATAGCAATGAAAATGCAAGGCGTTGCAAACAAAAATAGTCCATTTCGTTGCCAATTAGCAGGCTTTTGCAACGAAATGGGGTTTTGAGCAACGAAATTGCAATTATTCTGCAACACTACATTTTGTTACTAAAGGATAACTGTCTCTGTACAAAAGCCATATGTCGTTGCAAAAAGTTTTACTTTTTGCAATGAACAAAATACGTTCGTAGCGGAACAATTAGCAACGCTCATTGCGCAACGAAAGATGCAACGACAGTAAAGTCGTTGCAAAAACCCTTTCGCAACGTAATTTGACACCTTTAGCAATGAAAATCGATTGTTGCTGAAGCCCCATTTTTTTGTAGTGGTTTATGAAATATCGAACCTTGAATCTTTAAATAACATGAAGTTTCAACATACTGAATAACTTGTGCAATCATTAAATTTATTGCATAAGTTTTGATTTCACACAATAAATAAATACTGTGTAAATTAATACTATAATACAATCTGTAAATGAAGCTGAAAAGCTCGCATAATAATAATAATAATAATATCATTCGTAGTAATGAAACTTGTGAAAGAGTTTAAGAATACTTGTCTTTTGCGTTATTTAAAAACTTGATGTTAATCGTCCTTCAATGTCCTAAAATATATGTTCACAGTGACACACCAATTAGCCACATATTTGATGCCATATAGTGGTTTACGTTACAATATTATTCATTTTAGGTCGTTCGCGTTTTATAAATTTAGACAACGTGTCCAAACTTTTAGATTCTTCGCTACAGGTCCAAATCTAGACAGATGGAACCTGTCTACTTTAGGCTAAATTCTATTTTAGTTATTATCCAGACAGTTGAGACTTGTCTGCTTAAGCCAAGTTTCATTTTGGTTAATAACTGGACAGTTAAGACCTGTCTGCTTAGGAGTCTAGTAGAGTGGTTTGCTTCAGACTAAGTCTTTCCTTCTAATTCAGACAGTACGCACCCGTCTGCTTTAGACCAAAATTTTTGATCCAATTCAGACAGGTTAACCCGTCTGTTTTCAAGTGTCCATTTACTAACAAAACTTACTGCAAGAGAAGTCAGTAACTGGGCTGTTAACAGTTTTCTCGTACCTACTTTGCGACTTCGTAACTTGCCCATTTCTTATCAAAATTAAATAAGTTTGTTCTTGAGCCCACTCCTCCTTGTTCTACATACTACACAACCTCCAAGAGAAAAGAATTTTCCAGAGACTCTAACCAGTCAGAAAACTTACTTAAAAGTCAAGGGTCATACTAGGTTTTTAGCTTTTTAACGTCTTTTCCGAAAAATTTTGCCATAACTTTGTTATGGCGTATTTTTCTTTCGTTCTACTTGGAATAATTATTTAATCCCTTTAACTATAGTTCCTCCTTTTCGAATTTTAAAAATAAACCACACAAACACATAAATTTCGCAGTCCATTTACAGTCCTCTAAATAAATTCCATCCTTGCGCTTTGGCTTACAAGTTTTACCAGTAGATTTAAATAATATTCAACCATATAGCCTTATCACTCAAAGATCCTTCTCTGATCTCATCAAACATCAACAACCACCAACAAGCACTTATTTAACAAACTAAAAAGCTTTTAAAAATAAAAAGATGAAAGTTTAAATGTTCTTACCTTTCTTGGTGTTCTTGCTCTTGTTCTTAACCTTGACTCAAGCTAGCATTCTATCCTCTTCCTTTTTCTATATGATCCGCCCCTTTTCCTTTTCGTTTCTCTCTCGAACACTTGCTCTCAAATCTTTCTCTCTCTTTACTTAGTGAAAATTATAAGGAATGCACAAAAGAAATGCAAGTATACGTGCAGATCTATTTAAAGGTAAACCAAGGGTGAGGGCAACCTAGTCTTTTTAGGCCCTTAACCAAGCATTAGTTAATTAAACTAGCTTTAATTAGATTAACTATAGTTGGACATAATAATGACTTAAGGCCTTGTTTGGCTAAATAAATGAGAAAGGAGGGGACAAAAATCTAGTACTTAATTGTTTGGATAAAAACTTACTAAAAATAGAAAGTGACTCACCATTTTGTCCCCTCAAGCCCTCATGCCCGACCACTCTCTCTCCTTCTCTCCCTCGTGACTCATTTCCTTGGTTCAATTAATCTCATGTTAAATTCTAATCAACTGACGCATGGTCATCTAACTTCCTTACATGTGACACATGTATTTTCCAATACTTTGGCTCCAAGTACTTAGGTTTTAACCCTAAGCTTGAGCCAAAGCTCCAACCCTAGCCAAGCCAATTAAACCCTTGGCTCAATCATAGTCAAGCCATATTAACCCTAGTCAAGTCATTTTGAAACCTTAGGCTCAAATGGCTTAGTTACATCCAAACTAATTTTGTTTCTAGTTTCTTTCTAGTAATTAGGGTTTCCTAACTAGTCCAATCAGTCAAACCTAAAAATTTTCTTACAGAAAATATTTAGTAGAGATTATATCTCACATTCCCAAATAAACGTTATGCCGTAATTCGAAAACACGAAAAAGCGTTTTTAGCGTGAATAGTGTTTTTACGTCTTTTCTCGATAAAATATTTTTATTGGAGATTTCATCTCCCATTATCAAATAATTAATATGACATCGCTTGAAAAGTCGAAAAACGAAATAACGAATTCGTCGTGCGATGAATAGTGTTTTTATGAATAGTGACTTAGCGATTTTCTCAGAAATTGTTTTATTTCGTCTATGAAGCCGTGACACATGTTCAAAATCAAATATCACATTCATTAGGTCAAAATCAACCTTCACACACATAACACATAAGAATTTCTGTCAAAATATTCATTTTATTTATTAAATAATAAAATCCTAATGACAAGGATAGTCTACATTCTTGATCGTTACAAGAAATAAGTTGAGTGGCTTAACTAGGAAAGAATAGAGTTGAAGGACCAACTTCTAAACAAGCAAAAACTTTGTCTATAAATAGCCAAACTACCTTATTTTCTTCACTTTTTCACACAACAAAAGTTAAGCAAGAGAGAGAGAGAGGGTCGGCCAACATAAGAGAAGGAGAGAAAAGAGTGAGCTAAGCCCCCAAGAAGGAAGGAAAGAGAAGATCCAAGCCAAGAGAAACAACACACACCACTAGTTATAGACCTTAACCTTTTTAAAAGCTTAAAAATCTTTCTTTGATAAAAAATAATTAAGCTTTATGTATATTTGATTTTATGTTGAACATATATATGTTGTAATACCATAGATCATAGAGGAAAAATTGAAAGAACAAAGAAAAATAAGAAAGAAACACAAACTAGTTAAAGAAAACCCTAAACTAGCTTTTATAAATACTTTATGATGTAAATATAAGTGTATATGAATTTGTTCATGATAAGGATAGATAATAACATGTTGAAGTGTGATAACATGAACTATGGCAAAAGAAATCAAAAATCTTGCAAGAAACAAGAAAAGGAAAAAAATTAAACAAGGTTGTAGAAATTTTCAACATATAAGGTTAAAACCCTAAAACAAAGCCTGACTAGAAACTTTAGTGTGTTTCGACTTTTTGAGTAAAGTTTATTGGAAAAGATAGATATATAAGTTAACTAAAATCATGCACTAGTTTGAGGTCAAAATTCCTTGTAAATTATTTTCAATGAATTTTCTAGTAAAACAGGACAAACTGGACAACTCCCTAACCTAGTTTTTAAAAAAGTTCTTAACAGATAACAAAGGAGATAAAATCCTGGCTTTTGGGGAATGAAACTTAAAATTATAAAGGGTATTCTGACCTAAGAATGAACATAAACGGACTTGTAATGAAAGAGTTATGACCAAAATAAAATCAGAATTTTTAAAATTAAAACAGTCATAACTTGAGTTCTACAACTCAGTTTAGGATGAAATTTTGAGTAAAAATGTATTTTGATGTAGTAAAGATATTGTTCAAAATTTATAATTTTTTGACTTAATTTTGAATTTTAAAATATTTCACAAATTTGGACAGAAATGGGTTTAAAATAAATATTAATAATACTGGGGAAAATTTTAAAAATTAAAATCTATCTAAATTATAATTATCTAGGTGGGGCCAAAAGGAGGAAAAATAATAAAATAGTTAATGTGGTTTAATGGATAAAGTAAGGTATAAATATTTATGAAAAAATAATTAAAGAAAAGTTAAGAAATAAAAAAAATATTGTACTAACTAAAAATCCGACAAAAATGAACGTATGAGACTACATGAGGAATAAATAAACACTGTAATGAGATTTTAATGGTGTAAGACGGTACCCAAAAATACCGAAACGAAGTTGTAAATAGAACTATTAATTAATTAAATAATTCCTTTTGAATGGTGTAGGTTACTATTCCGAGACAGAAAATATCCTACTCGAGGAAAGTGCACCCAAGACAGGCAAGTTTTCGCACTCCTGTGCATTTAAACTTTGCTCATTATTAGACTATAAATTTTTCTGAAATGCTTCTTTGACCGTCTATAAAAATGAGTTTTATGTCATTTGTTCGGCTAAACTCAGTTGTTATGTTTCTATCAATTTTATTGAATTGTTTATGATTTTTTGGAGATATGTTAATCCAATCCAAATTATTTTGGTGCGAATCTTGAGGTTATGACTGAATATGAACAACCCTAGAAATAGGGGTATTATGTTATGGTCGGGTAAGCGACATATGCTGTGAAAATGCAGTGTGAATAAGTTGTTACGCGTAACATAGGGTATTGTTAGGCTGATCACCTAATGATACTCTGGATAAGAGTTTGCAATCTTTGTGACTGTTGAACGCCATGTAAAGGTTTGTAGTCTTTGTAACTGTTGAACATTGTGTAAAGAGTTCATGGTCCCTACGACCACTCAATGACAAGAAAAACAATTCCTTGTGAACGTTTAATACATTTTCAGATTCCAAATATTTTATCCTATTCGAAAATTTGATGTTCATTATCCTGTAAAGAGATTTTCATTGATTTTCTTGAATTGTCGATAACATTAATTCTTTTTAAATCCTTAAATATTGATTTGCTTCCAATTATTTTTATTTTAAACTATCATACTTGCTAAGCAAATTAGTTGTTTACTCTTGCATAAACTTTATGTTGGCAATTAAGATAGAGGAACCCGAGGAGTCAAGTATAAAAAATAAGGGAAAGGACAAGGCAAGCGAGGAAGAGAAATAAATAATAATGTAGTAGTTAAATAAATAATTAATGATGTAATATTTTAGAACTAATGTATTAGTTCATATTGTGTAAGTAAGACTTGGACATGTATGTTTAAATAATGTAAATAATTAATGTATTGTGTAACCTAGCTTATATAAGCTCGTTAGTATGTATGTGGATGAATAGTGATGCATCAAGTCTGTTGTTACTAGTACACGGATTTGGGAGCGTCACAAACATTTAAATTGAAAACATTACAAGGAAACACATGATTTACAAGTTGTAATGCTCACAATTCATACAAACTAGGTAGAAACATATTTACAACCATTATTGGTTACTAACCTAGTGTTATGAACTAAGAACTACTATCTTGCATTTAGGTTGTAACATTTATGTTGTATTTAAGCTAGTGTCTTACGTCAGTCTTACTCACGAGAGGACACTAATAATTTAATTTTATCATATTTGTCACAAGAGTGGTAAATGTGCTTGAAGTGACGACTCAAAGCACCATTGGACCATTACCAACATTATTGATGCCATGACATGTGAATGGTCATGAATGACTACTTTAATTGGACTATTACCAACATTATTGATGTCATAAATGTGAATGATGACTCATAATAAAAAATAACAGACATGTGACAACTCCTTGAGGTACTTTATTGGGCACCAAAATTGTGACCATTATTTAAGTTTTTGGTATAGTCCTTTATGAAACATTCTTAGTGATTAAATATATGTATATTCTTAGTGAAGAGGGTAGAAATAATGAAATTTAATTATCAGTTTTTTAAAATATTTTATATTTTACATTAATTTTATGTAAAAACACTTAATAGTACAAATTTTATTTTTATCTAATGAATTTTTTTTTGTTCCACCAAAAAACTTAATATCACAACAAAAACTCAAACCAACAAAAAAACAAATTGAATGTCACAATATAACAAATTTAACACCAATAATATGGGCAAAAAAATAAAATTAGAGTAACATTTTAATATCATTACTTGATTTTACTATAAAATTAAATTGATTACAAAAAATACTAATGTAGAATTAAATTTATGGGTATTCTAAACAAAATTAATGGAGAAAATTGAGGCAAAAAGAAGCGCACCAGAAAAAATGGAAGGAAAGAATGAGAAGAGATGTGCTAAGGAAGGAAAGAAGGAAGAAAATGATAGGAGAAAGAGATAGATGCGGCGGACGAGTAAATGTAGCCGGGGAAAAAAAAGCTTATGCCAGTTGGATTGGCGTTGAGGCTGTAGGTGTTGACTAGTTTATTTCCACTTTGACTAGTGTTGTATTTTTTTTATTGTATCTATTTTTTTTAAAATTAATTTAACCAACTAATTACAATAGTTAATTGTGTTAATCCTAACCTTCTACGCCAATTCAATTGGCGTTGGATTACAAAATTGTTTCCAATGTCATTTCAATTGATGTTTAAGATGTAATTAAGTAGGAAAACTTGAACTAATTGGAGGTAGCTTGGAAATTTGAACGGTAGCAAAGTCATTTCAGAAAAATACTCTGAAATCATAATTCAGTTGAAAACTTTCGCAATTTATAGCAGGACTCTTTTTCTTTTTTTGCTAATTTAAAACATAATTTAAACTCACACACATTACTTTGTCACTGCAAAGGTTTGAACTCCCACCCTCTTGGTAAGGGTGGTGATAACTATTGGGCCAAGGCCCTAAGTTTAGCAGGACTCTTTTGCTATAGCCTCTTGCATTGTGACAAGTTCAAAGAAGAACAAGTTTGATGAAGTAACATACTCAACACCGGTCTTGGGCTAAAGCCCAAGGTGCCCGGACTTTAGACCCACTAAAATTGACAAACTTTTAGAACCCCCAAGAGGTATTTGTATTATGTATATATATACCCAAACAAAAGAGCCCAGCCCACGTCAGTTTAAATTTAATGGCCCACAAAAAATTTTACCAATGAAATAGGCCCAAATCTTAATAGCAATTCGCAAAAGACCCATTTTTTTTTGTTACTTTAATCCCTTAAAAACTCAGGACTAGACCTGAACATACTTGGAACCATATATTTTAACTGTCACATCATAAAAGAGTTTTAAAAAATTAATGAAACATATGAAGCTATCAAAATTCTTGTCCTTGGGATGTCCAAAAACATTTTGCTTAATGCCTTTTCTTTTCCAAGTATTAATCTCAAAAGGCTCCTCATCACCAAACACGGTAATCTTGATATTTTTGATTCTCGTAAACCATTATTGCAAAAATAGCCCTATATTGCACAACAACTTCCAACATCAAATAGGCGGAATTCCACCTAGTTCAACATCAAGACACAACCCTTTCTCCTTACTGACATTTAATCTTTTGTTTTTCAAAACAATTTTGGAACATTTTAACCCTAAACAGAGAAGACCTAACACATCTCTACGCATGTCGAATTCTTACAGTGGACTCATTCTGATCTTGTAAACCGTCTTTCACAACAAAATTAATTATGAGCACAACATCTCAAATGATAGAGAGATGGCGAGTGGAGACTCACACATTCCATCTTCCCATTGGCGAGAATACTATCACCCTCCAGGATGTGGAGGTACTAATGGGTCTTCCCACTGTTGGATTCCCTGTGATAAATACTAACGATGGGAGTGCTACCATTCCAGAGTGGTGCAATTTAGTTGAGCATCTTCTCGAAAGTAGACCGACTCCTCATGTAGATATTAGTTCTAATAGTCTTAGGTTGGGATGGTTGTTGCTGATTATACATTATCATACCACATTAGGGCTCACCTGCTTTTACTCATAATCCACATACTTTGTGATTGTATACAAAATCGTGTTAAATTAAAGTTTTTATCTTTACTAGAGGATTTAGGGACGGTGCATACATACAACTAGAGTAGTGCATGTCTTGCTTATTTATATCATCATTTATGTCGTGGAACTAATGCAGCTACCAGCGATGTCGCATGCTGCTTAGTATTATTACAGGTAATAATTTATTTCACTAATTTGTTAATAACATATTCATAAATTTTTAACTACATTGTGTAAATTGTTCTTGTACAGTTATAGATATGGACTTGGGAGCGCTTTACATCTATAGCACCGCGTAGGCAACCAGATCATGATGGCATGCTTACAGACATGTTATCAAAATCTAGCTTATCTACACTATTTTCTCTGCTACACAGGCCGTGGGGTGCAAGGTAATTGAAACTTATCATCTGTTGATATTGAAGATATTTAATTAATTAAAATTTCGTTATATTAGTTACAAAATTACTTTAGCATTGATAAATTATCTAAAGAAAAATATAAAATGATACATATAGGGTAAACAGATGAACAATTAACAATAACTACCCCTTGTAGGTGGAACATGCACTATGTGTTGGACTGTGTTGCTCAACATACCGTGCCAATCTATCGATACAGCCTAAACACACTGATGGATGATCAGTTTGTTTGGCAACCATATACAAAAGAGGTGATGAATTTGTTATTAGTATATTGTAGTACCAGTCAGGGTCTTTGGCGTGTTAGATGCCACTGATATGTTTTGAGGTGGTGGAATGATATTATGCCGACAGAGTGCTCCAACAGTTTGGTACACGACAGTTCATACCTCGGGCGCCAGAAAATAGCACATATCTTCATAACATTATTGGTTGCTTGCATAAAAACTAGGAGGCACAACACCGCTACTACATAATGTTGTGGGGGTACTAGGGAAACTCGTGTGGTTACTAGAGAGGATATAGATGAGCATCCAGAGTGTGACCTTGATTACATGCCTTGGTATCGAAGCGTTACACGACGTCAAATTTTAAATCCTAGGCTAGTTCAACAAACGACGAAGGAGTTCAAGGGGACACATAGAGTTACAACTTATTTGGTATATTAGAAAATAATTAATTCATTGTTACACTATTATTTTTTAAATGATGATTATTATTATTTGTTATAACTTTGCATAGACTAAAACAATATATAAAACATTGTAAATACGTTGATAAATATAACATTTTACCTATGACATATTCTACGTATATTATCTTATAGGTTGAGAATCTTGCACGTGTATACCATACATTGGTAGAGGGATATAGATGCCTAAACATAGATGATAACGCAATTCATCATATTATTGAAGCTATGTCGATCTGTAATACGACACTTACTGATGTAGGCCAGTCACACTTGTTAAACTATCAGCCAACCGATCCCATCGCATGATCTAGGGAACCCCGCAAACGTAGACATGGCAGTCGATATACGGATACATCCTTAATACCAGTACATCGAACACTAGTTTAGAGGTCATGAGAACATCTCATCAACATTTTAGCCACACGACATCCCGTCTACATCTCGGACGCTGCAAGATGATGTAGAGACAGCTAGTATGGACTATGATCCATCTTAATTTTGTACTCCACATCATTTGGTATATACACAACCATTACCTAGTCCACTTCCATCACGTGGCGGAGTTCCATCTTCATATCAAGTTTTCCCCTCTATGCCGCAATTTTCATCTTTTCAGTCATCGACGATACAGGATGAGTCGATATTGCTAACACCTCCACTTGCACACATTTGAGAACCACATAGAAGACCTCCTAGAGAGGCTAGAGATAGAGGGAGGCCATGTGGCACACATGACCGGGTGCATAGATAGATAAGTTTATATTTTCTTGGGCCTATCTTATTGAGTTATATTTAGTATTGAAATTATAAGTATATATGTTAGTGTTTTATTTCTTAAACAGATTATTCATCATTTGGTTTATAAATGAGTAGCACATTATCTGAGCCTTTATTTTTTATTTTATTTTATAATAATGATTAATAATATTGGACTAGACATTGAACTATTCATATTACTCGACTAAATCTTTATAATCTTAAAAAACGATCTACATTAATGTAGAGACAGAAAGTGTGTCTGACATCCTTACCTTTGCGTTCAATTGGGTTTTGCTATTTTACATTTTTTTTTTAAAATAATATTCCAACGCCAGTTAAACTGGCATTTAAGTCTGATACCTTACTTTTTTTTTCAAATTTGCTTTATAAAAAAAATTTAAAAATAAAATAAAAAAAGTTACAACGCCAAACTAAGTGGCGTTCAAGTTTGTTTGCTTTATAAAAAAATTTTCTGACATCTTACTTTTTTTTTCAAATTTTCTTTATAAAAAAAAATTAAGTTACAACGCGTTCAAGCTTGCGGATAAGTTTTTGAATTCCAATGCCACTTCAAGTGGCTTTTGCATTTTGCATTATTGATTTTTTGAATTCCAACACCACTTCAAGAATTAGAAACATGGCATAAATTATATTTAAAAAAATTTCTACAATCCCAAGAATCACCTTTATACGGTATTATTATTTGAGGAAGATTTAAAATCATACTGTATGAAGACAAATTAACTCTTTATTTGATCATCAAGTTCTAATTCTTCATTCCTTTGTGCTCGTTCAATTTCACAGATCAAACGCAAGCTACTTAGTGTGTGTAGCACTCCAAAGGTGATCCACCAAGAGAATATAGATGAAGAATAAGTAATTTAGAGTTATGAAAAATCCTAGGTTGGCTAATATTTTTCTCTCTCTCTCCTAAATTATTTAGGCTTGAGAAAATAATAGTAATAGTAGTGTAATCAACCCTAATCTATAATAAGGTCTCTCCTTATATAGACAAATCATCTTTCCTAAACTTTGTAGGATTTAGGGTTTTTAATCTAATTCCTAAACTATTTAGGAACTAAATTATTTATAATAATAATAATAAGAATGTTTCTTATTAATTTATAATTAGTATTTCTCAAATACTTTATTATAAATATTAAGCTATTTTATTTGTTCTACCATGGTACAAATTAAATATACTTAATTTATTATTATTTGAGTCAATTACTTCTAAATCAATATTTCTCTTTTATGGCGTGACCCTTTAGATTTAATATTATGTTGGTAGTATAATAAATAAAATTAGAACTATTCCAATTTTATTTAGACAAATTAAACTCTTTTAATTCTTGTATATAATTAATAAAATTAATTATATTCATTCTACATCATGAGTAACATCTCTCAGCATATCATAACTATCCAAATAATATGAAATCAACGTTTAACCACAAAGAACCTATTCAGTAAATAGTTACTATACAATTAAATTTTCCTACCACATAATATCTCAATCAAATATAAAACATGAAATTATCTGTCAAGTTTTATTTATTTGATTATATGCATTTCAATTCTCATAAGCACAACTCTAGTTAATATAAATTAGAAACTTCTTTCTAATTTTCATTCAACCGTCGCTAGTGATTTTTGAGTTGTCACTAATCGAATCACATAAGACATTATCTCCCTTTACTAAAAGTGGTAGATCTTTTGTTAATCATTCAGCTACCTTTATATACACTTAGTTATACCCAAACATACCCTTTTATATACCCAAACAGTCTTAAAAAATATGACAAAGTATAACTCGGAATACAAAAGATAATATGATAATCTCAAGTTCAAGGATCAGTATAGGAACTCCTATCGACAGGTATGTAAAACTTCATTAAGTGTTCCTTTAAGCAAGTCATGTTCAGTGAACTTATTCTCTAATAAGCACCTACATACCTGTTTTAGTGTCTCTACATAAATGATTATGAGATCAATCATTCTCTTCAAAAGAGCGAACATACTATGTATTAATCTATCCAGATTCACCAACCCAATATTACTTATCTTATGATTAGGAACGTTCTAGTTTTCAGCTATCTAGATTTTAGATCTCATTAGCATGATCTCATCATAATTCTAAAGGTATTGTTCCAAACTACGAGTTTATCACAACAATTAATTATAACAATTAAACATGGATAAATAAATGTCTTTAAATAAATAAATTCTCTTATTAATAAATGAATAAGACTACAAAGTAAATGCTCTATCACATATAATGTGATTGGCTTGGAAGTATACTACTTTTAATCTCACACTTGTACTAAAGCCAATCGCCCTAGTATCTAATACCCATCTTCTCTAAGTGGCATTCAAATTACTACTGGGATAATACTTTAGTAAATAGATCTGCATTGTTGTTCTAAGAGTCTATTCGATCTATGGTGACATATCATCTCTCAATGATTTCTCTAATCAAATAAAAGCGCCGCAACACATGTTTGGATTTTTGAAAAGACCTAGGTTCCTTGGCTTGTGCAACAACTCCAGTATTGTCATAATATAAAGACACTAATCCTTGAATGCTATGAACCACTCCAAATTCAGTAATGAACTTCTTCATCCAAACAACCTCCTTTGCAGCTTCGCTTACAACTAGATACTCTGTTTCTATCACTGAATCAATAACTATTTGCTACTTGGAACTCTTCCAACTCACTGCACCACCATTCAAGGTAAACACGTATCCTGAAACAGATTTGTTGTCGTCTTGGTCAGTTTGAAAACTTGAGTCTGTATAGTCCTCTAATTTCAAATCAAGCCCACCATAAACAAGAAACATTTCCTTAGTTCTTCTTAAGTACTTTAGGATGTTTTTCACTACCTTCTAGTATTCTTCTCCATGATTGAACTGATATTTGCTTGTCACACTAAGTACATAAGTAACATCAGGTCTCGTACATATAAGCTCATACATGATACATCTTGTAGTCGAAGCATAAGGGATCTTACTCATGCGGTCTCTCTCCTCAGATGTCTTCGAGGATAATTTATTAGAGAGATGCACTTCATGGCTCATTGATATGAGACCTCTCTTAGAATTTTCAATGTAGAACCTCTTTAACATCAAATCAATGTACGTTCCTTGGGTCAAGCCAAGCATCCTTTTCGATCTATCTCTATATATCTTTATCCCCAAAATATACGATGTTTTTCCCAAGTCTTTCATGGAAAAATGTTTAGACAACCAAATCTTTACTGATTGTAGCATTGGTATATCATTCCCAATAAGTAGTATATCATCAACACATAGTACTAGGAATGTTACAACGCTCCCACTAACCTTGTTGTACACGTATGGCTCATCCTTGTTTTTGATAAAATCAAACTCTTTGATTGTCTTATCAAAACGAATGTTCGATCTTCGAAAAGCTTGCTTCAATCCATAATGGATTGTTGTAGCTTACAAACTTGGTTTGCTCCACCTTTAGAGACAAATCCATCTAGTTATATCATATATACGTCTTTATCTAGATTTACGAATCGGTTGTGGTACAATAGGTTTCTCTACTTGGACAGGTTCCTCCACTTGACCGGTAGTGTTTTGTGATTCATGAATTTCTTCAAAATCTATTTCACTCCCACTAGTCCCTTTAAGGATAAATTCCTTTTCCAAGAAGGTAGCATATTTTACAACAAACTATAACGATCGGGGATCATGGGTAGCTTTGTAATTCGAGACTTTGAATATTATTGAATAAAATAATTTTTTTTATTAATATTATTCTGTATTATGTGTTTAAAGGTTGTGTGACAATCTAGATTATGTGTATGTGATGATTATTAAGTGTTGTTATTTCATAGAATTTAATAAAATGATTTCGAGGAATAACGCTAAAACACCATTCACGTGGGTACTATTCACGTGGGTACTATTCACGCCAAAAACGTCTTTTTTATTTTTTTGACTTTTGTTAATTTTGTTAAAGCGTTAATGCAAAGAATTAATAATCCAAGTGTGGGATTTTATTTGAGCCTAATTGGAATTAAATTAGAAGTCCAAGAGATTTATTTTTCTTAAGGGAAGCCCAAACCCATGGCCCAAACCTAAGACCCAACCCAACCCATGACCCGTTGGGTAATGAAGAGAGAGAAAATTGCAGCTAGGTATAAGAGGGAGAAGATGAATACGGAAGAAAAGGAGGGAAATGAGTTAGCATATTTAGTGGGTTAACATGAGTAGAAGTTATTTCTACATGTGGTAAAGGAAAAGAGGAATAAAGTAACTAGGGAGAAGGGAGGGGAGTACCCAATCACCGACCAAGCCTTGGAGAAGCCAAAGCTCTCCCACCCGTACATGGGGAGCTGCCATGTCTAGCATGCTCAATTCTTTCACCCATCCAAGAAGCCTTGGTTTAAGGCAAACTCCATCTATAAATACTCTTCCTTCCCACCCGTTCATTCCTTTCCATTCACTAAGTAAGAAACACTAAAGCTAGAGAGAGAAAAGAGAGTGAGAGCTCGGGGAGAACTAAAAAAGCAAAAGAGAGGATCCTAGCTAACTGTAACTAATCTACCTAGCATCCAACAAGAGAGCTTCAAGAGGTAAACACATGAAAAACATAACTCTTCCATACTTTCAAGCTTTGAGTTTTACTATGATGGTGGGATTTGTTGTGGTTGTTGTTAGTTGTTTATAAATAGGTATAGATGTTGTTAACACCTTAAAACATTGTTAATAACATGCAAAAGTAGAACAAAGAATGAAAGATTCGAACCTATGTATAAAGGAGGAAGAAATGAACATTTTTGGATTGTTTTAAACTCAATTTACGTAATGATTCGAAACTGAGAGTTAAGTTTAAGGGTGTCATGATATACTCTTATGAAATGTGAAATACTTAGCATTGACCAATGAGTATTGGATAAGTTGTATGGGCATGCTAAGCGTACGCAAAGGCGTGTAGCGTGGACGTTAATGTAGGCAAGACGGGCGTATGACGTGCGAACGTCGGGATACTGTGCCAAGTATTAATGAACTTAAAATATGTTCCAATTCTAATGAAATGGACATTATAAGATATGGAATAGAGTTAATGTAAACCAATATTTGGCATCAATTATGTAGATATGTACTTAAATGTGTAGGACATTTGAAGGACGATTAATGTCGAGTTATTAGCAAGCGCATAAGGCAAGTTTCCTAACCATTGTCTAACCCTTGTGCTGGGTAAGTTTTCTTATGAATGTGATTGATGTTCTGAAGTTCCAATTTACTCAATACATACTTGATTGTGTAAATTCCTTACTTATGTGCTAATTGATATTCTGAAGTTCGAGCTATGATATGACATAAATTGTTGAAGCTTTTAAGTTCAATTATGCATGAACTGTTTATGAAGAGTGTCGATGCCATTTATTTCGGCTAGACAGATATTGAAATATTTTATTGATTTGATAATAAATCCTTGAAATGTTATTGGTGTTAAGTATAGATATCCGACTAAATTGTTTTGGTTAGGATTTTGAGGTATGAATGAGATGAACAACCCTAATATTAGGGGCAGTTTTAGTCAGTTATTCTGACAAGGCCAAAAGGCGCCTAAACAAACGCATATAGTCGTTTCCAGCTAGAGTGTTGATCAACATAGAGTACAATAGGCTGATCATCTAGAAGTACTCGTAAGTTAGACGGTTGTACAGTTGAATTATTGTTAAACCTTTTATAGTAAGCAAAAGAATATTCAAGGTCTTATGACCACTCAGTATGTCGTTTCGAAAATGTTTCAAATGAAATCAATGTATTGTTCCTGTTTATTCGAAATATCTTATAACTATTGTTCAGTTGTTAAAGAGAAGTGATATGATTCTTGATATTGTTGTTATTCAACTGTTATACTTGTTGGACAATTAAATGCTCACTCTTGCTTTATATTAAATATTGCAGCTAAGCCCGAGCGAGTTGAAGATTTTGGTAAGGACAAAGGAAAGGGGAAGATGAACGTCTAGATGACGTAGTACTTTATTTGTAATAGTATGGTATTGATGTAATATTAAGAAATAATATTAATTTTGGAATGATGTTATGATAATAGAACTTGGGATTGAGAGTAAGACGTATTGTAATAATATAGTAATTACATTTATGTCTATTATGTTGTATGGAATGGGATGTACCGTGAAGCACCGAACTCGGGTTTGAAGGTACCTGGATTTGGGGGCGTCACCGGTTAGTATCAGAGCTGATAGGTTATAAACTTTTGGTTGGAGAAAACCTTAGGAATATAACCGTAGAGAAGATGGAAAAGTTAGTAAATGAACTCAAATAGAGTTGTTAAGGAAATTCATCAAAAGAACTGTGACGAACGAGAATTTTGTAATTTAATTTAAATATTTATTGAATTGAATAAATATTTTTCGATGATTTGATTGTTGAATTAATTAATTAATTGATGAATTTATGGTAGATTAATTTAATTATATCTGTTACATCAGTAAAATTGATGTGGAGAATTTTTTATATTCAAAATATGTGCTTAATTGAGTTTATTTGATTAAATGCATTATTTAAATAAGTATAATATTATTTCTAATTAATTTTATAATTAATTAGAGATTTAATAATTTGTCATTATTAATAAATGAGAATTTTATTTATATGACTATGTGATTTAATGTAGAATTATTCTACTTTATTTAATTGATTTTAGTAAGATTATTTAATTAATTTAAATATGTGACATGAACTATATAATAAATAAGTTATTAAAATAAATTAGAAGGAAGAATAAATGAGTAGCCAAACATGGCCTTAGTGGGAGTTGGTGCTAGTTATTAAACTGACACCATGTTCTGTCATTTGGTTTTTCACGTATTATTATTTCATACATTATTGTTCATCAGTTTCTAAGAGTTTAGCCAGAGAGAAAAGGAGAGAATTGAGAGGAATTAGAGAATTGAGAAGAAATCTTGTCATACATCTGCTTGCATTATTTAAAGCATCTAATTGAAGATAATTCTTCTAGTTAAATTTAATTTACGTTTTAAATTCTTCCATGCTAGTATTCTATAAGTTTTCTGATAATGGAGTTTCATGTGTAATTGATTGTAAATTGTTTAAAATTGTTTAATGCATGTATAATTTATTATATGATGTTTATAGATTGTTTAATTGGATTAATTTATGGGATTATGCCTTTAATTGGAAGTTCTCGAAGTTACAGAGTAGTTACATATGAATATAAACTGTATGTATGAAATTGATGTCTGTGTTGCAAGTTAATCGGTTAAATTGATAAATTATTTTGTTTATGCATGTATAAATGAAGGAAACAAGATTTAAACGGATTAATTTGGTGTTATAATGAACCTGTTATGTGTGATTTCATGGAATTTGAAGAAACTGTGATAAAATGATAAAAACCTCAAATTTTGATTCTTAGATTCATGGTTTATACGATTTAAGTTATTAGAATCATGCTAGAAGGCTTGGGTAACGATTATATATGAATTATAGTAATTGGGTATGTTTAATTTGATGTAAGAATAAGAAGATTAGAAATTTTTGGTCTGTTTCTGTGTTCTTCGCGAACTGCAGGAACTGAGTTTCGAGTCCACCGCCCCGACGATGGAATTACTCTAGAAATACCACCCTAGCGGTGTCACCGCCCTGGCGGTGCAATTGAACTGACTTTGTCGCCCCGGAGATGACCCCGCCCCAGTGACAAAATTGAACTAGAATTCTCGCCCCGACGGTAGGGTCGCCCCGGCGATAATTGGTAAAGGTAACCACCGCCCCGGCAGTGAAAAAAAAAGATTAAAAAGAAGAGAGTAAAAATTTTATTCTTTCTTTGTAGTCATGTTATGATATCGTAGACATATCTAAGGCTTAGGCTAACATGTTAATTGAGATATTAAAATGAAAATTTAATGAGAACGAATCCTGAGGTGTTTATAATACTGTAACTAATCATTGTTACTGCTTTATAAACCGAATGTATAGGTTTATTAAAGAACGTGAGTCTTAAATTTATAGTCTACGCACGAGACAATTATCTTATCCTTACTTTTACGTTTACGCAAGTTTTCTACCTTGATCTATTATTTCATTGAAAGCAAGCTACCTAATACTACCTTGCTTTCAATTACGCAAGTTCTTAAATTTCATTATCTTAGAATGCAAGCTTCATAATGCTAGTACTTACTTGAGAAAATTATTATTCCTATTCCATTCAATTTCATGGATTCAATGAAAAGTTCTAATTTCCTTTTTGTAATACTTCAGTTATACAAAATTTACCCAATTGTACCTTTTGCGAGATTTAGTCCTTGATTCTTGAATATTAATTACATTTTATTAAATCTTGATTGACTAGTGAACCCTTATTGATTCGACTAGTCCATAGTTGATGAGCGTTCTAAATTCTAGAAACGTTATTGAAGTAAATCCAAACCAAACTTCCTTTGGTGCGGACTCCGATGTCAAACTGAGATGAACAACCCTTATACAGGGGATTTTATTTACGCAATAGCGTTAAGATGTTGTGCACATACATGGTACAAATGGCTGATCCCCCTAAGTACGAGAAGTAAGGTCCATATAGTCTTACGACTGTTAAAGGTTTAAAGTAGAAATACTTGATAACCTGGGACATAGTTCGTGGTCTTAAGACCCTCAGACATTCTTTTGAATCTTGTCTTATATTCTTGACTCAAAAGCTGAATCTTCGATTATTCAATATCCGTTGATTGTTTCGCGTGTTATTATTATTATTGTGTTGTACTTACTGGGCAATCATTGCTCACCCTTGCATAATAACATTGCAGCTAAAGTTGAAAGAGTTGACGAGCCATCCACTAGCAAGGGCAAAGGAAAAGTAAACAATTGATGAAGACTTGTTTTATTTGTTTAAACAATGTTTATGTAATAGACTTGATTATGTTTCCGCATTTGATGTTTTATTAAGGTTAGATGACCTGGGATTTATTTGTTAAAGATGTTGTAACCCTTTAATGGGAGATTGTTATTTTATTTAAGAGTTTTCATTTATATTTGAATGGGTAGTTAGATGTGATGTGATGTATGTGGATAGTGAACACCAAATTCTGAGGAAACGAAGTATCCGAATTTGGGGGTGCCACAGGTTGGTATCAGAGCTGTAGGTTATGAACCTTAGGTGGGGAAACCTTAGGGTAGTAGCCTTTTAAGAGTCAAAAAATATAGTGGTGATAAACTTTTATCTAGTTCTAAGGAATGAATTACGGAATTCATTAAAGATAATAAAAGACTTTGTGTGCTATGTGCTTATGTGTTAACAACCTATGTGCTACGATTAGTACCGAGTATTAATTAAAATTTAAACTTTGTTGTCAAGATGTCGGATGTTGGAGGATTCAGTCAACTTAGGGATGTTGAGCCCCGAGTGGCTGGAGAGGAGGAGCCCCGTGATATCCATGTTATCCAGGAGCAGTTAATACAGAGAGAGCCATCTCCATTGATCACTATTGTGGTTCAGGAGCATGAGCCTGAGACTGATTCAGATGAAGACTCTAAGGATGTTGAGACGGAGCTTGAGGAGGATGATGAGGATCCCGAGGAGGTACCCCTTACCTTTGTTGATGTTGTGATGTGTGATGCATTGTATGATCGTACTATAGAGTTGCAGGATAGAGTCAGAGACTTGGAGGGATTGGCAAATAGACGTCAGACTCTTATAGATCAGAAGAATGAGAAGATTGAGGAATTGGATATACGTCTTGGAGACGTGGTATGGAAGCTAGTTCAGGCAGAGAGTCAAAAAGAAGACTTGGTAGCCAAAAATGATAAGATGAAACTTGAGATCCAGAAATTGAAGGATGACCTAAGTGAGGAGTCAGCAGAACGTGCGAGAGCAGAGCATGCTTGGATGAATACCGCTCGACGTGCAGAACTTTCCGAGGAAGGCGAACAGACAAAGAAGGCTAAGATTGAGGAGACAGACTACATCTTTCAAACGGCGATTGATAGGGCCCAAGATCGAGTTCTCCACTATCCAGTTCAGTTCGAGGACTTACCATCATACATGTTAGATCGCAGAACGATGTTCCGTATTATGGAGGAGGAACGTAGGAAGGCAGTTCGACGCCTTTGTAGGCCGTGATAGGAGACGAATTAAAGTTTATGTAAATATTTGTGGTAGTTAATGATGTAAATTCCAGCGTGATTATACACAATGGAATATGACTATTTAATCCTAAAGATTGTTTAATCTTGGGATAGTTGATGTAAATAGCAGTGATGCTATCTTTCTATGTTTAAGACTTTTGAATGAATAAAATATCAGTTTTATTTGAAGTTGTTATGTGTTACATGTTTAACATGAATTGTTTGAGTTAAATATTGAACACTTAAGAAACTGAGTGATAATCTAATAAGCGCATATTCTTGAACAGAAAATGCCGCCGAGACGCCAACCACGTCAACAAGCTCAGGAGAGCTCTACCAATAATAACAATGACGCCAATGTTAATCATGTACAGCAGTTGGTGAACCTTTTGGCTGGAGCACTTGCGAATCAGCCGCAAGCTCTACTAGTGACGTCATTTAAGGATTTCAAAGCGGTAGGACCGCCAGAATTTAGGGGTTCCCTGAACCCGATCGAAGCCCAAACTTGGGTGATGGAAATGGAGAAAGTATTTGACGTTGCTAGGGTTAGTGAGGATCAAAAGACTGCCTTTGCAACATTCATACTTAAGTCAGAGGCCAGTTACTGGTAGCAAACGAATAAGGTGCGAGGAGGTCAGGGTGTAATCGCGTGGGAGAGGTTTAAGGAGATGTTCTTTGAGATATATTTTCTGACAAGCTCGTGAAACCAAATGGAGATTCAATTCCTAGAGCTGAAACAAGGTACCATGACTGTACCGGAGTACGCAACGAAGTTTAACGAATTGGCTAGGTTCACAACCTACCAGGTAAACACCGATGAGAGGAAGGCTAGGAGATTTGAACAAGGATTGAAGCCGTGGTGGTATAACAAGGTGTTAATGTTCCAATTGAACACTTTTGCCGGAGTGTTGGAGAAGGCGATCATCGCAGAAGATGGGAGTGATGCTCTGACCAAGTTTAACCAGGAGCAGAAGAAGAAGAAGGGTGAGGATGGGAATAACAAGGCTAGTGGTAGCAGTGGTGGTCACAACCAGAAGAGGAAATGGAATGATAATGGATCTGTTGGAAATCAACAGGGAGGTCAGAAGAAGAAAATGGAAGTGTGTGTTACATACGCGAAGAACCACGTGGGGATATGCCGGGAAAGGAAGAGGGTTTGCTACAATTGCAATCAGGAGGGCCACATAACGCTGAATTGTCCGAATCCAAAGAAGGGTGCTTGTTTCACATGCGGATCAAAAGATCATCTGGCTAGAGATTGCCTCAAGAAGACAGCAGGAGGAACAAGAACAGGAACAGGAACAGGAGGAAATAAGGGAAACAGTGGTGGTGGCACATTAACTATAACTGGATCAGCACCAACAAACTGACCTACTACCAAGACTTTCAACATGACCGTGCAAGACGCCGTGCAGTCTCACGATGTGGTGTCAGATATCATTCTGATCAATAATATAGATGCTTATGTATTATTCGACTCGGGTGCTACTTGTTCATTTATATCCGATGACTTCGCTAAGAATTTAGAATTGCCTAAGGAGGAATTAGATTACCCTTTGAACATAGAAATTACGAATAGGGAAGTGATTCCTGTTAGGTACGTACACAAGAACTGTAGAGTGAATATTAAGGGAAACGTAATGACTGTAGATCTTATCCCAATCAAACTTGGGGAATTTGATGTTATTTTGGGTATGGATTGGCTTTTCAATTATGGAGCGATAATTGATTGCCAAAAAAAAATGTATTAACCTTATGACTCCGTCAAAGGTAGTATAGGCAAGCGAGTTGTCTGACGATGATGCAGGCCAGAAAGTTGTTAAGATAAGGCTGTGTGGGATACTTAGCCTACATAGTTGATACTCGAAAAAAGAGTCTGAAATTAGAAGAGATACATGTCGTAAGGGACTATGAAGATGTCTTTCCAGACGATTTGCCAGGACTTCCGCCAGACAGGGAAGTTGAGTTTGTAATCGATTTGGCGCCAGGAACAGCCCCGATATCGAAAGCTCCGTACCGTATGGCCCCAGTAGAGATGAAAGAATTGATGGTACAGCTACAAGAACTTTTAGATAAGAAGTATATTCAGCCGAGCGTATCGGCGTGGGGAGCGCCAGTATTGTTTGTTAAAAAGAAAGACGGATCGATGCGACTTTGCATTGATTACAGGGAGTTGAACAAGGTCACGATTAAGAATAAATACCCGTTGCCAAGAATCGACGACTTGTTTGATCAGTTGAAAGGAGCTAGATATTTCTCGAAGATAGATTTGAGGAGTGGGTATCATCAGTTGAAGGTAAGGAAGGAAGATGTACCGAAAACAGCGTTCAGGACTCATTATGGTCATTACGAGTTTCTGGTGATGTCATTTGGTCTAACGAATGCTCCTGCAGTATTCATGGACTTAATGAACAGGGTGTTTAAGCCATTTTGGAAACGTTTGTAGTAGTTAGTATTCATTGACAATATTCTAATTTATTCCAAAACCAAGGAAGAGCAAGCAGAGCATTTGAAGTTGACATTGGAAGCATTAAGAAGAGAGAAGTTATATGCTAAATTTTCAAAGTGTGAATTCTGGATAGAGCGAGTGCAATTTCTTGGACATGTGATTGACAAGGATGGAATTTCGGTGGATCCGTCAAAAGTTGAAGTAGTGTTTAACTGGGATCAGCCGAAAACACCATCGGAAGTATGGAGTTTCCTCGGATTAGTAGGTTACTACAAGAGATTCATTCAGGATTTGTTTTAAAATCGCGACTCTGTTAACGAATTTGACTAGGAAGACGGTGAAGTTCGTTTGGACGAAGAAGTGTGAGGAAAGTTTTCAAGAATTAAAGAAGAGGTTGAGTACAGCGCATGTGTTGTCTCTACCGGATAGCACAGGAAATTTTGTGATGTATAGTGATGCGTCGCATAAATGACTAGGTTGTGTGCTTATGCAGAACGGTAAGGTCATTGCGTATGCGTCATGATAATTAAAAGACTATGAGAAGGGGTATCCTACCCATGATTTGGAATTGGTCGCGGTGGTGTTTGCTTTGAAGATATGGAGGTACTATCTTTACGGGGAGAAGTGTGAAATATATACAGACCACAAGAGTCTGAAATATATTTTTACACAGAGAGATCTGAACATGCGATAGAGGAGATGGTTGGAATTGATAAAAGATTACGACTGCGAGATTTTATACCATCCGGGTAAAGCGAACGTGGTGGCCGACGCCTTAAGCATAAAGGGACGAGAGAAATTGTTTATGATTACTGCTCAGGAGGAGCTAATTACAGTAATAGCAAAACTAGAGTTGGAGGTAAAATTTCCAGAGGAGAGTGCTGAAAAATTATTTCAATTGAGAATCGGTTCAACTTTGGTGCATAAGGTTAAGGAAGCACAAATGCAGGACGAAGAATGTAAGAAAATCAGGAGAAGAATATCTGGAGGTGATAAGTGAAATTCAAAGTGGATAACGATGGAGTATTAAGATTCGAGGGAAGAATTTGGGTTCAGCCAGTGCAAGAGGTTAAGGAGGAAATTTTGAGCGAGACTCATAATTCTAGATATTCGGTTCATCCGGGTAGTACGAAGATGTACCAAGATCTTCGACAGCATTTTTGGTGACCGAATATGAAGAGAAACGTTGCCGAGTGTGTAGCCAAGTGTTTGACACGTCAAAAAGTTAAAGCAGAAAATCAGAGGCCAAGTAGGCTATTACAACCGTTAGAAATCCCAGAATGGAAATTGGAGCACATCACCATGGAATTCGTAGTAGGTCTTCCGACGACTCAAAAAGGTTTTGACGCAGTATGGGTTATCGTAGATCGACTGACAAAATCAGCACATTTCTTACCGATCAAGATCAGATTCAATTTAGATTGGTGTGTTGTAGCAAGCACCCAAAAATAAAACCTTACTGCAAAAGATATTAATGTAGTAGTGCAAGTAAGAGTCGATCCCTCGGAGAATGATTAGTTTAAATTTATACTTTGTAAGCCAAAAGGGGGGCTGTTATTTGATTTAACTAATTAATAAAAACATAATTTAAAGTAATAAGAATAAAATAAAGGCTCTAGTTCTTCCGTTCAATATCACTTTATCATAGCAATATTTATCCTTCAATGAAATTAATAGCCCTAAGTAACAACAAGCTCTGCTACCCGAAACTCCCCTTAATTATCACTCAATGAAACAAGCTCTTCACAAGATTCTAACCATTATACAACCTAGAACAAGCTCTCTAGATTTAATATAACAGCAGCAATAAGATCTAGGGAATTAGACTATTCCAAGCAACAATCACACAAGCTCGGATTATTTAACTTGACTTCCAATAATCATAGCAATACTCAAAAGCTTGACCACAATCATGTATAACTAATTGCTACTTGTGATTAGGAACAATATCAATTACACGTAATACTGTCCCTTAATCTAGCAGATGATAATAGTCAAATTAACTTAACTGATCACATTAAATCAATCGGAATAAATATCATTCAACAGTTAAAACAAATTATCGAGAATGAACTTCATATAAGAAGGAACAAATAATGTATAAAAAGTTCAACATCCCATTGGAACTAAATAAAATAAAAGAGAAGAGTTCATAGCAAATAGGCAAATATAATTTACAAGATATTCAATAGTCATAGAATATAAAAAATAAAGGAAGAGTTTAGAGAAGAAAAACTATGTTTTGACATCCGGCTGTCACTTCGGATCACAATCTTCAATCTCCAAACCTTCGCCTTTGATTCTTCGCTACCATAAATGTTGATCTCTTGCTTGCTCTTGAACTATAAAAATGGAGAGGAGAGTAGCTTCCCCTTGGAGGTCTACTTCCTCTCCCTACTCCTATACTAACAAACTAATGTGGAGAATGCTCTCAAGGATATGATGTGAAGGAGTTGGAATATGAATGTATAAATTGGTTTGTGAATTGGTGTATTGGTGTTGAAACACCTCTTGCTATTTATAGGCACTCAAGCATACAAGATGGTCAAGATCCAACAACTAATCTAAGTCATGTGCATCAGCCATCCAAAGCAAATAACAAGCCAAAAACGTGCCCATGTGATGTGTTAAAAATCCAAATCTGTCAACTAACTGATCAGCACCTTGTAAGCCAATTTTGAATTCGCAAACCACCGAATTTGGACTTGGGCAAAGAACAAACGTTGTAGCTCTGGTGTTTCTAATGAATTTGGGCTTTTGAATCACCTGATTTGGAGTTGGGAAGCTCAAGTTATAGCCTAAATACTCTAACTGGTCCGAACAGGAATCCAGTCCATGCGGGATTCGGATTAGCTATCTAAAAATCAATATTTGGAGGCCCAAATGAACTCGAAATTTTTCCCACCATACCTTTCCAGAAAGCTTGAGAAGTCTACTACAATCTTTAAGAAGAACACATTTTCATTTGAAAATTCTAACACAATTCAAATCTCAACCGAAGCCCCGAAGGTCAATCTGTCCAAAAGCTCAATTTCCTAAAATTTTCAGCTTTGACGTATGTTGGTAAAATGGTCATAACTCTCTCATCCGAACTTTGATTTAGGCGTTTCAAGATGATTCAGAAAGATAAGAAATAGATCTACAACTTTCCTTCTTTGAGCGTTGAGAGATAAAGGCTGGACCAAGGAGGAAATTGGGCCTCAATGGGCTGATATGTCAATGATAAATTATGGACATTGATCCAAATACCCTTTTTATTCTTTTATTCCTGCAAAACAAAGTAAAAATACATAAAAGTGATACAAAGACATATTCCATAGATTCTTGATATTGTTGTTATTCAACTGTTATACTTGCTGGGCAATTAAATGCTCATTCTTGCTTTATATTAAATATTGCAGTTAAGCCCGAGCGGGTTGAAGGTTATGGTAAGGACAAAGGAAAGGGGAAGACGTCTAGATGACGTAGTACTTTATTTATAATAGTATGGTATTGATGTAATATTAAGACATAATATTAATTTTGGAATGATGTTATGATAATGATGTTATGATAGAACCTGGGATTGAGAGTAAGATGTATTGTAATAATATAGTAATTACATTTATGTCTATTATGTTGTATGGAATGGGATGTACCGTGGAGCACCGAACTCGGGTTTGAAGGTACCCGAATTTGGGGGCATCACATAAACACCTTTTGGTCAATAGAATGATAGAAGCAATACCCCAAACTTTCTTTAAGGTATCCCATAAATTTACAATTGTCAAATCTTATCTCAAGCTTATCACTTTCAAATCTCTTAATATAAGCTAGACAACTCCAAGTCTTAACATGCTTAAGACTAAGTTTCTTCCCTGTCCACATCTCATATAGAGTTTTAGGGACAGATGTTAAAGGTACCTTATTTAGTAGATATGCTACCGTTTTTAGGGCATAACCCCAGAAGGATACCGAAAGATCAGTAAAACTTATCATGGATTGTACCATGTTTAACAAGGTACGATTTCTCCTTTCAAATACACCGTTCAATTGTGGTGTACCTAGAAGAGTCCATTGTGAGAGAATACCATTATCTTTAACATGATCTAGAAACTCATTTCTCAAGTATTCACCTCCTCGATCTAATCGAAGAATTTTAATACACTTATCTGTTTGTTTCTCTACTTTAGTTCTAAATTCTTTGAATTTTTCTAATATTCAGGTTTATATTTTATTAAATACACATATCTAAATCTAGAATGATCATTAGTGAATGTAATGAAGTATGGGTACTCTCCTCTAGCATGTGTTGTCACAGGTCCACACACATTAGTGTGTACTAACTCTAACAACCTTGTAACTCTCTCTCTCTGTGTCCACTAAATGGAGATTTAGTCATCTTGCCCATAAGATAAGATTCATAAGTTGGATATAATTTATAATCAAATGGTTCTAAAAGCCCATCTTTATGCAACTTGTTCAGTCTTGTTTCATTAATATGACCGAGTCTACAATGCCACATGAACGTATAATTTACATCATATTTTTTTCTTTTACTAGTTTGTTTAATTTAAAAGATGTTGTCATGTAAGTCAAGAATATAAAGTTCATCAAGTAATCTACCAGTTCCAAATAAAATACTATTATTATAAATAGAACAACAATTGTTCTTTATTATAAAATCAAAACCTTCCTTGTCTAACAACAGAATAGAAATAATATTTCTCAAAAGAACTGGAACATAGAAACAATTAACTAACTCAATAGACTTTCCCGTAAGCAATACTAAACTATACACTACAAAAACATCATCATTCGACAACGATTTTCGGGCAAAGACTTATAAACTCGTTGCCAAAAATGCATGTTTAGCAACGAAATTTGTCCTTCATTTTAGTTTGACAAAGGCTTTCATTTTTCATAATGAAATTCATTGGTCGTTGCAAATTATTGTTGCCAATTCGTTGGCAGGAAAAAAAAAGTTTTCGCCTATTTACGTTTTTGTTGTCGATGTATTGGAGGTAAAAATTCATCTCTAGCCACTTGATTTCTCCTCATCATGGGTAACAACGGGTTTTTGGTTGCCATATTTCGTAGCCTAATATAGACCACATTCATTGTCAATAATTTTTCTTTCGTTGTGTATTTTGTATAATGTTTTGCAATGTCTATTAAAATGCCAATCACCTCCCATCAGTTCAGTAGTTTTTTTATCCATTGTCCAATATACCTGATTCATTCTAAAATATTATATTAAAGAGTCTCTTACCCAACTAATATTTGGCCTAAAACAAGTTAAGGACTGTAACAATAGCAAACCACCAACTACAACAATAGATTAACTAAATTTTCATTTTCCATCATATTTAACAAAAATAGGAAAATTAGAATCCAATTATCATCCATTATACTTTACATTAATGATTTACCAAATCTAACATGTTTAACAAAATATTCAAGTTTTTAAATATGACCACAATAAAAGTTTAACAGTTTTGAATGTTCATAAATAATGATCACGAGTTATTTTCAGCTCTTTCTGTCTCTGAGCTGGTGCTACCTTGAATCAACCGTAGAAATTCTGGATTGTCGGGCAACTTGTTCATTATATTCTCAAGATTGTCAATACGTTTGTCTTGTGCCTGAATGGTTGATTGAAGCTCTTCATTCTTAGAGCGAGACGCTTCCAACTCTATTGCCAATGCTTTTTCTATCTCGCTAGATGCAGACTTATCTGCTCGAGGACCAAATCCAAAACCAAACAATCTCCCTGCCTTTTTGCCCAACACTCGAGTCATAATCTCCCTCTTGTCATTAATGTCAATATTTCCAAATTCTGCTTCCATCTCAGTGATGCATTCACTCTTAACTGATTTCATTTTATTCTGCGAAATTAACAACAAATGCAAATAATTCAAAAATAATCGTCCCAAATTCAGAAATCACAAGACTCAAAACCCGTCAGGTTAGAATCAAAAGTGAAATTCTGAAAAATGAAGTTAAGCAAATGCAACATGTGCAGTCTTCAAATAAGGACAAAGATTATATCGTTACTATTACAGGAAATTACCTGAACTATTTCTAAGCAACTTCAAATAAGGAATCGAGCAAATTAATTAGTTACCCTATCGCGCAAGAAACAGTGGCAGTGCCATAGAAACAATAAACAGGACCTAAGCTATATGTCACAGCAACATGTTCAGAATTTATGTCACAACAACATGTTCATAATTTATGTCATACCAACATGTTCAACAAATTTGGTCATCGATTAAAATACTTTTACAAAATCATAATCATAACAGATGACGACTATAAAACACAATTGAACTGCAGTGCTACTTTAGGTGCACACATAAGAATGATCAAGGTTGCTAAGCACGTAAACAAGACTTGCAATTTCACTAAAACCAAGCTAGCACCAAATGATTTACATGTACATGCAATCCACATTAAAATGAATAGAAGATTTAATAAACAAGCTTCAGATATGAACTATACAAGAGTTATTAAATAAACCTCTCTCTTAATGTAACCTTTCATAAAATCTAGCTCCGTCAGTAATCTAAGAATCAAGATTGATCAACCTGTGTTAAAAGTTACTGCTCTTTAGTTCTTCAACTTAAAAACAAGATTACTAGACATAAATCATGTCTAAATCAAGTAGTTTCTTTAACTTCAGTTAAAAGATTGCAATGTAAATCAAGACTAACGCATAAATCATGTCTGACTACCTCTATTATCAAAGACAATGTAAGGTTTGTATAACTTGTGTATGTAGATTCATTTTCAGGTTGTAGCCACTCGTTTGTTCATTTTTTCTGATGTGTGCTTTTGTAACTTTCAATTAGATCTTCCTGAAAATCAAATTAGAATAATTAATAATGAGGGCATTATTGAGGGATGTGTTTCACCTTACATGTCTTCTAATGTCATGCTAGTAAATTAAAAGATCCTAGTTGCTAAAAATCTGAGGCTGCTTCACAGAAGATCACAATTCTCAACAAATTTAACTAAATTGAAACATATATACATGCATACGTACATACATACATACATACATACTTTCTCTAAATGAGGAACAACAAATGGTTTTGACCCTCCACTGTGAATGGGTTTATTGCCTTGATTTTTCTTGTTTACTTTTGAGCAATGCTAAAAAAAACAAATCACTGAACAAATAATATAAATCTAATATTCTTTGATAACCAAAAATAATATGTATATAAATTAAATGATTAAAGTTAGAATAACCATACAATAAATTTTGACGATACCTAATAATCACACATCTCATTCCATTTGGTAATATCAATGTTGTTTGGAGGCTTTTTCCTAGCTTCTTCAGCTGATGGAAAAGTTTTGAAGTACTTGTAAAGCTTGCGCCTCTCCCCTCTATTTCTATCCTTCATTATTCTAATTGCAACATGCTTTACATGTGGCTGAGAAAGGTCAATCTCGAAGCGATCCTGAAGAAATAAATAATCATTACTGCATAATGTTTCACATGGCTGTGAAGATGAAGGGTTGAAAGAAAAAATTTCAACAGTTTAGACAGAAACTAGTACATAAAGATGATGATCATTTTTGTCGTGAAAATATTTAAAAAAAGACACGCTTCAACAAGAGGTTGAGGCTGAGACTGAAATTTGTATTCAGATCCTAACATGGAAGTTAAAACTGTTGCATAAGAGAAATCTCCTATTTATTTGACACATCTTTATATATTATTAAACCATCATTATAAAGTACTTTAGTCAAATGAAATTAAGTAATTAATAAACATCAGAGGCTAGTTCCTAGTGTTCCAAACAATATGTGTTGCATTATCTAACATCCCCACAACTTTAACACATAATTAATTGAAGCAACAAATAATCCGAATTTGATTTTGGCGACAAGTCAACCTTATTCATTAAACTTGCACCACAAAGAGGGGGTGAAAGTAGATCATTTTCCCTAATAAGTAAATTAATTCTCCACTTCCAATTTGCCACCTCTCATCAATTCTAATGACAAAAACGAATAACTAATCTCCATTAATTTCAAAAATAGAAACTAGCAACAAACATAAATTGACTATATATTACTGTCTACTTCTCGATCGTGCTGCTAAACTAAAGCAACACTACTTTTAACTAGAGCAATCAAATACTTAAGTAAGCTCAATTAATTTATGGATTGAAACAACACATAAAACAAAAACTAACTGGCGAAAGGACAAATAGATCAGATCAAAATAAGATGATATCCAGAACAGTGGCACTCAATTTTATGTATGCTTGCATGTTATATTTAGTTTTTTGTAAGAGTTTTCGATATATTCGGATAGATGTACTGTGGTTCCCCTAATATCCATAACTGTTGGATTTAGGGAATCTTTTCAAAAATAAAATTTAGCCTTTTGCAAAAAAAAATAGCAGACCCAACTAGGAATAACAATATTTGACATAATTTAATTTTTTGCAACTTACTTCAACCCTCGACAACGATTCTTCAATTAATCCCTTTGTATTATCCTTGAATTTGGTATTCATTAGGAGGTGGCGGCAGACCATCAATTATCTCTGATGACAACTTAGCAGATTCTACAAGATCTGTGGGCCTCCCTTTACTAGGTTACACATTGATAGCCAACTTCTTTCCATTTGCCTTGGTGAGCTTCTCAAGTCCGATACCGTAAGTAGGTCCGCATATTTTCTTTGCTGAAGATGAAGCTATTCAAAAAATTAGATATGAAAAGGTAAAGGGAACAAACAAAACAACAAAAATTATGTATAACATATATATACAAATGTGTATAACATATGTTAACTAACAGAAAAGAGAAAACTCACATGGTCCAGACCCTTATGAAGACCCTTGTTCACCGGTCGGCCTGCTTTCTTCTGGTTGGGTTAAGTTTTCACTAATTATAGTGTCATTAGTACGTTGCGTTGAGGTAGAAACGGGAGTACGCATTTCATTAGTAGGACCATTATGGGCATTCGGTGAACGTGCAAATATTGCACGTAATTTGCTTGTTAGACGCATAGGTGATGATTGAGCATATCGAACTTGTGATCTTGTGATTGCGCTTCTTGGAGGAGTTAACGACGTCATAATTCTTCTTCTTATATGAGGACGTGACCCTTCGGTTGATTTAAGTTCAGCTTCTTCATTATCCCCAAGGATCTCAACATTTTGCGAGGCTACATACCTTTTTGTTTAAGCTGTTCCTTTCCTTTTCAATCCAGGGCCAGACATGTTTAAGGACCAGGTATGCAAGATGAGTGTTTTTTTGAAACTAAATAATCAGACCAGGTATATATATATATATTAGTAAATAAGACATGTATAGACAGAAATTAATACGAAATCTACTAGAAAATAAGACTAAAACATGTTATATATCACAACACACATACTTTAGTCTTATTTTCTAGTAGATTTCATACCAATTTTTGTCAATACATGTCTTATTTACTAATATATATACCTAGTCTAATTATTTAGTTTCAGAAAAGCATTCATCTTGCATACCTGGTCCTTGAAAATGTATGTCCCTAGATTGAAAAGGAAAGGAGCAGCTCAAACAAGAAGACATGTAGCCTCGCAAAATGTCGAGGCCCTTGGGGATAATGAAGAAGTTGAACTTAACTCAACTGAAGGGTTATGTCCTCATATAAGAAGAAGAATTATGACGTCGTTAACTCATCCAGGAAGTGCAATCACAAAGATCACAAGCTCGATCTGCTCAACCATCACCTGTGCGTCTAGTAAGCAAATTATGTGCAATGTTTTCACGTTCACCGAATGCCCATGATGGTCCTACTACTGAAGTGTGTAATCCCGTTTCAACCTCGATGTAACGTACTAATAACACTATAGTTGGTGAAAACTTTCCCCAACAAGAAGAAAGTGGCTCGACCGGTGAGCAAGGATCTTCAGAAGGGTCTGGACCATGTCAGTTTTCTCTTTTCTATTAATTAACTTATGCTATATACATTTGTATATATATGCTATATATAGTTATTGTTGTCTTGTTTGTTGTTCCCTTTACTTTTTCATATCTAATTTTTTGAATAGCTTCATCTTCAGTAAAGAAAATACGCGGACCTACTCGCGGTATTGGACTTGAGAAGCTCGCCTAGGCAAAAGGAAAGAAGTTGACTATCAATGTGTATCCTACTAAAGGGAGACTCACAGATCCTGTAGAATCTGCTAAGTTGTCGTCGGAGATAATTGATGGTCCGCCACCACCTCCTAATAAATACCAAATTCAAGGATAATACAGAGAGAGTAATTGAAGAATCATTGTCGAGGGTTGAAGTAAGTTGCAAAAAATTAAATTATGTCAAATATTGTTATTCCTAGTTGGGTTTGCTATTTTTTTTTGCAAAAGGGTAAATTTTATTTCTGAAAAAATTCTCAAATCGAACAATTATGGATATGAGGGGAACCACAGTACATCTATCTGAATACATCAAAAACTCTTACAAAAAACTGAATATAACATGCAAGCATACATAAATTGAGTGCTACTATTCTAGATATCATCTTGTTTTGATATGATCTATTTTTCCTTTTGGCAGTTAGTTTTTGTTTTATGTGTTGTTTCAATCCCTAAATTAACTGATCTTACTAAAATATCTGATTGCTCTAGTTAAAAGTAGTATTACTTTAGTTTAACAGCACGATCGAGAAGTGGCCAGTAATATATAGTCAATTTATGTTTGTTGCTAGTGTCTATTATTGAAATTTTGAAATCAATGGAGATTGGTTATTCATTTTTGGTATTAAAATTGATGAGAGATGGCAAATTAGAAGTGGAGAATTGATTTACTTATTAAGGAAAATGATCTACTTTCACCCCTCTTTGTGGTGCATTTTTAATAAATAAGGTGACTTGTCACCAAATCAAATTAGGATTATTTGTTGCTTCAATTAATTGTTTGTGATGAAGTTGTGGGGATGTCAGATAATGCAACACATATTGTTTGGAACATTGGGAACTAGCCTCTGATGTTTATCAATTACTTAATTTCATTTGGTTGAATTACTTTATAATGATGGTTTAATAATATATCAAGATGTGTCAAATAAATAAGAGATTTCTCTTATGCAACAGTTTTAACTTCCATGTTAGGATCTGAATACAAATTTCAGTCTCAGCCTCTTGTATATTGTGATTTCAAAAGTTGAAGCGGACACTTTTTAAATATTTTCACGACAAACATGATCATCATTTTTATGTACTAGTTTTTGTCTAAACTGTTGAAATTTTTCCTTCCAACCCTTCATCTTCACAGCCGTGTGAAACATGATGCAGTAATGATTATTTATTTCTTTAGGGCTCGCTTCGATATTGACTTTTTTTAGTCACATGTGAAGCGTGTTGCAGTTGGAATAATGAAGGATAGAAATAGAGGGGAGAGGTGAAAACTTTCCAAGTACTTCAAAACTTTTTAATCAGTTGAAGAAGCTAGGAAAAAGCCTCCAAACAATATTGATATTACCAAGTGGAATGAAATGTGTGATTATTGGACATCACCAAAATTTATTGTATGGTCATTCTAACTTTAATCCTTTAATTTATATGCATATTATTTTTAGTTATCAAAGAATATTAGATTTATATTATTTGTTTAGTGATTTGTTTATTTTTTTTATTTTTTTCAGCATCGCTCAAAAGTAAACAAGAAAAATCGAGGAAATAAAGCCATCACAGTGGAGGGTCAAAACTATTTGTTGTTCATCATTTAGAGAAGGTATGTATGTATGTATATATGTTTCAATTTGGTTAAATTTGTTAAGGATTATGATCTTCTGTGAAGCAGTCTCAGATTTTCAGCAACTAGGATCTTTTAATTTTTATTGGCATGACATTAGAAGACATGTAAGGTGAAACGCATCCCTCAGTAATGCTCTCGTTATTAATTATTCTAATTTGATTTTCAGAAAGATCTAATTGAAGGTTACAAAAGCACACATCAAAAAAAGCGAATAAACGAGTAGTTACAACCTGAAAATGAATCTACATATCTAAGTTATACAAACCTTACCTTGTTTTTGATAATAGAGGTAGTCAGAAATATGATTTAGGCAGTAGTCTTGATTTACATTGCAATCTTTTAACTAAAGTTAAAGAAACTACTTGATTTAGACATATGATTTATGTCTAGTAATCTTGTTTTTAAGTTGAATAATTAAAGAGCAGTAACTTTTAACACAGGTTGATCAATCTTGATTCTTAGATTACTGATGGAGCTAGATTTTATGAAAGGTTACATTAAGAGAGAGGTTTATTTAATAACTCTTGTATAGTTCATGTCTGAAGCTTGTTTATTAAATCTTCTATTCATTTTAATGTGGATTGCATGTACATGTAAATCATTTGGTGCTAGCTTGGTTTTAGTGAAATTGCAAGTCTTGTTTATGTGCTTAGTAACCTTGATCATTCTTATGTGTGCACCTAAAGTAGTACCTGCAGTTCAACTGTGTTTTATAGTCGCCATCTGTTATGATTTTGATTTTGTAAAAGTATTTTAATCGATGACCATATTTGTTGAACATGTTGGTGTGACATAAATTATGAACATGTTGCTGTGACATAAATTCTGAACATGTTGTGACATTTAGCTTAGGTCCTACTTATTGTTTCTATGACATTGCCACTATTTCTTGCGCGATAGGGTAACTAATTAATTTGCTCGGTTCCTTATTTGAAGTTGCTTAGAAATAGTTCAGGTAATTTCCTGCAATAGTAACGATATAATCTTTGGCCTTATTTGAAGACTGCACATGTTACATTTGCTTAACTTCATTTTTCAGAATTTCACTTTTGATTCTAACCTGATGTGTTTGGAGTCTTGTGATTTCTGAATTTGGGACGATTATTTTTGAATTATTTGCATTTGTTATTAATTTCGCAGAATAAAATGAAATCACTTAAGAGTGAATGCATCTCTGAGATGGAAGCAGAATCTGAAAATGTTGACACTAATGACAAAAGGGAGATTATGACTCGAGTGTGGGGTAAGAAGGCAGGAAAATTGCTTGGTTTTGAATTTGGTCCTCGAGTAGAGAAGTCTTCATCTTGCGAGAAAGAAAAGGCATTGACAACAGAGTTGGAAGCATCTTGCTCTAAGAATGAAGAGCTTCAATCAACCATTTAGGCATAAGATAAATGGATTGACAATCTTGATAATATAATGAACAAGTTGGCCGACAATCCAGAATTCCTACGGTTGATTCAAGGCAGCACCAGCTCAGGGACAGAAAGAGCTGAAAACAACTCCTAATCATTATTTATGGATATTCAAAATGGATGAACTTTTGTTGTGGTTATATTTAAAAACTTGGATATTTTGTTATACATGTTAGACTTGCTAAATCATTAATCATTAATGTAAAGTACAATGGATGATATTTGGATTCTAATTTTCCTATTTTGGTTAAATATGATGGAAAGTGGAAATTTATTTAATCTATTATTGTAGTTCGTGTTTTGCTATTGTTACAGTTCTTAACTTATTTCAGGCCAAATATTAGTTGGGCAATAGACTCTTTTAATATAATGTTTGAGAATGAATTAGGTATATTGGACAATGGAAATAAAAAACCACTGGATTGATGAGAGGTGATTGCTATTTTAATAGTCGTTGCAAAATATTGTACAAAATACGCAACGAAAGAAAAATTGTTGACAATGAATATTGTCCATATTATGCTACGAAATATGGCAACCAAAAACCTTTCGCTGCCCACGATGAGGAGAAATCAAGTGGCGGGAGATGAATTTTTACCGCCCAACACATCGGCAACAAAAAAGCAAATAGGCGAGAACTTTTTTTCCCGCCAACGAATTGGCAACGATAATTTGCAACGACCAATGAATTTCGTTACGAAAAATAAAAGCCTTTGACAAACTGAAATGAAGGACAAATTTCATTGCTAAACATGCATTTTTGGCAACGACTGAAAAATCATTGCCGAATGACAATTTTTTTGTAGTGAGGGTCAAGCTCGGGAATTCGACTTGGGCGGTTACGTTTTTCTGAAAGTATCCCCATGGAAAGGAAAAATACGATTCCGAAAGAAGGAAAAACTTAGTCCTCGTTTTATAAGACCTCAAGAACTAGAACACATACATAATGTGTTTCACATTTCTGTTTTGCGTCTGTATAAACCGGACCATAAACATGTGATAGAGTATGAGTCAAATACAAGTCGAGAAAGACTTAAGCTGTGAAGAAGTCCTAGTTCAAATTGTGGATAGAAAAGAGCAAGTTCTAAGAAACAAAGTAATATCTTCGGTGAAGGTAATATGGAGAAATCACTCCATAGAGAAAACTACGTGGGAGCTAGAGGATAAAATGAAAAAAAAATTTACCCACATCTTTTTGAGTAAGTACTGGTGATTCCGGAGATAGAATCCTTATAAGGGAGAAAAATGTAATATTCCAAAAAACCCTTGTAATAAATTTTGTGATTATAAATGCAATTATTATTAAAGTTTAAATTATAATTCTTGAATATTGTAAAATATATGTGTAGAATATATATAAATACATATATTACTTGAGTAAGTTTAATAAAATGGAAAGTAACTAAAAAATGTAACACTTTAAAAATCAAATAACAGTACTAAATATAATGCAAGTATACATACATGTATAATTAACGTGTATACATACATACATACATACATACATACATACATACATACATACATACATACATACATACATACATACATACATACATACATACATACATACATACATGTGTGTCATACATACATACATACATACATACATACATACATATATATATATATATATATATATATATATATATATATATATATATATATATCAAGCCAGCCAAGACAAGTTGGTCAACAAGTCAAATAGTCTAGAGAATTCTCCAAGTTGCCAACAAAGCTAGAGAAATTAAAAATAGAGGAACAATATTGAAATTTTGACTAGACGAGGATAAGGGAGGGGAGGCTTCCTTGAGAAGCTTCCCAAGATATTTTAGAGGAGACTTATCCACAATCTTGAACAATTTGACCTAATTAGCCTAATCATGCTTAATTAACCTAAGAAAGTAATTAACACATGAAAAGCATGATTAAGCTCTCTAATGGTGGGGCAAGTTTAGAATAGAAATAAGTTAAGTGGCTTGACTAGGAAAGAAAAGAGTTGAAGGACCAACTTATAAACTAGCAAAAACTTTATCTATAAATAGCCAAGCTATCTTCTTTTCTTCACTTTTCTACGCAAAACAAAAGCTAAGCAAGAAAGAGAGAGAGAGAGAGGGTCGGCCAACATAAGAGGAGAGAAAAGAGTGGGCTAAGCCACCAAGAAGGAATGAAAGAGAAGATCCAAGCCAAGAGAAACAACACACACAACTAGGTATAGACCCTAACCTTTTTAAAAGCTTAAGAAATTTTCTTTGATGAAAATAATTGAATTTATGTTGAACATATATATGTTGTAATACCATAGATCATGGAGAAAAAATTGAAAGACAAAGAAAAACAAGAAAAAAAACACAAACTAGTTAAAGAAAACCCTAAACTAGCTTTTATAAATGCTTTATGATGTAAATATTAGTGTATGTGAATTTGTTCATGATAAGGGTAGACAATAACATGTTGAAGTATGATAACATGAACTATGGCAAAAGAAATCAAAGATCTTACAAGAAATAAGAAAAGAAAAAAAATACACAAAGTTGTAGAATTTTTCAACATATAGGGTCAAAAGCCTAAAATAGAGCTCGTTTAGAACTTTTAGTGTGTTTCGATTTTTTTAATAAAGTTTGTTGGAGAAGATAGATCTATAAGTTAACTAAAATCATGCATTGGTTTGCGGTCAAAATTCCTTGTAAATTATTTTTGGTGAATTTTCTAGTAAAACAGGATAGACTGGACAACTCCCTGACCTAGTTTTTAAAAAGGAAGTTCTTAACAGATAACAAAGGAGATAAAATCCTGACTTTTGGGGACTGATATTTGAGACTATAAAGATAAACAGACTTGCAATGAAAAAGTTACAACCAAAATAAAATCAGGATTTTTAAAATTAACACAGTCATAACTTGAGTTCTACAACTCAGTTTAGGATGAAATTTTAGTTAAAAATGTATTTTGATGTAGTAAAGATACTGTCCAAATTTTATAATTTTTGGACTTAATTTTAAATTTTAAAGAATTTCACAAATTTGGACAGAAATGGGTTTAAATAAATATTAATAATACTAGAAAAAATCTGAAAAAATTACAAACTATCTAAACTATAATTATCTAGGTGGTGCCAGAAGGAGAAAAAATAATAAAATAGTTAAAGTGGTTTAATGGATAAAGTAAAGTATAAAAATTTGTGAAAAACTAATTAAAGAAAAGCCGAGAAATAAATAAAATATTTTACTGGCTAAAAATCCGTCAAAAAGGAACGTATGAGACTATGTGAGTAATAAATAAACATTGTACTGAAATTTTAATGGTGTAAGAATGTACTCGAGGATAAATTTACGTTACCCAAAAATACCAAAACGAAGTTGCAAATAATTACCGACGATAACTAATAATTAATTAAATAAATCCTTATGGATGGTGTAGGTTACTATTCTGAGACAAAAAATATCCTTGTGCATTTGAACTTCGCTCATTATAGACTATAATTTTTTTTGAAATGCTTCTTGGACTGTCTATAAAAAAGAGTTTATATCATTTGTTCAGCTAAACTCAATTATTATGTTTCTATCAATTTATTGAATTGTTTATGATTCTTTGGAGATATGTTAATCTCATCCAAATTGTTTTGGTACAGATCCTGAGGTTATGACTGAGTATGAACAACCCCAGAAATAGGGGTATTATGTTATGGTCGGGTAACCGACATATGCTGTGAAAATACAACGTAAATAAGATGTTACGTGTAACATAGGGTATTATTAGGCTGATCACCTAATGATACTCTGGGGATAAGAGTTCGCAGTCTTTTTGACTATTGAATGCCATGTAAAGCTTCGCAGTCTTTGTGACTATTGAACATTGTGTAAAGAGTTCATGGTCCCTACAACCACTTTGTGACCCTCAAAAGAAATAAAAAATCCTTGTGAACGTTTAATAAATTTTGAGATTCCAAAAAATTTAATCCTATTCTAAAATTTGATGTTCATTATCCTGCAAAGAGATTTTCATTAATTTCCTTGAATTGTCGATAATATTAATTCTTTCTAAATACTTGAATATTGATTTGCTTCCAGTTATTTTTACTTTAAACTGTCATACTTGCTAAGCAAATTAGTTGTTTACTCTTGCATAAACTTTATGTTGGCAATTAAGACAGAGGAACCTGAGGGGTCGGGTATAAAAGATAAGGGCAAGACAAGCGAAGAAGAGCAATAAATAATAATGTAGTAGTTAAATAAATAATTAATGATGTAATATTTTGAAACTAATATATTAGTTCATATTGTGTAGGTAAGACTTGGACATGTATGTGTAAATAATGTAAATAATTAATGTATTATGTAACCTAGCTTATATAATAGCTAGTTAGCATGTATGTGGATGAATAGTGATGCACCAAATTTGTTGTAGCTAGTACACGGATTTAGGGGCGTTACAAATATTTAAACTGAAAAAATTACAAGGAAACGCATGATTTACAAGGTGTAATGGCCACAATAAATAAAAACTAGATAGAAACATATTTGCAACCATTATTGATTACTAACCTAATGTTATGAACTAACAGTTACTATCTTACATTTAGGTTATAACATTTATGTTGTATTTAAGCTAATGTCTTACGCCAGTCTTACTCATGAGAGGACACTAATAATTTAATTTTGTCATATTTATCACAAGAGTGGTAAATGTGCATGAAGTGACTATTCAAAGCACCATTGAACCATTACCAACATTATTAATGTCATGAGATGTGAATGGTCATGAATGACCACTTCAATTGGACCATTATCAGCATTATTGATGTCATAAGGTGTGAATGATCACTCATAATAAAAATATCAGACAGGTGACATGAACTCCCTGAGGTACTTTACTGGCCGCCAAAATTATAACCATTATTTAAGTTTGTGGTATAGGTCACAAGATGAGAAATTGCATGAAGTGTAGTCATTTTGTTAATGTTTTAAAATTTTATATATTTTAAAATAGTAATATTAAAAAATATCTATTTTAGAAGGATATAGATTACTGAATGTATTTTTATAATGCAATTTTAAAAGTGGACAAATATTTAATTTGAAACAAATTATAATAAGTATCATAATCATTAATTTTGGGAAGGTGTATGTTTTAGAAATACAATGTGTTAAAGTCCTTTATGAAACATTCTTAGTGATATATTTTACATTATTAGTGAAGAGGGTAGAAATAATGAAATTTAATTATCAATTTTTTAAAATATTTTATATTTTACATTACTTTTATGTAAAAACACTTAATAATACAAATTTTATTTTTATCTAATGAATTTTTTTTTGTTCCACCAAAAAACTTAATATCACAACAAAAACTCAAACCAACACAAAAAAACAAATTGAAAACAAATTTAACACTAATTATATGGGCAAAAAAATAAAATTAGAGTAACATTTTAATATCATTACTTGATTTTACAATAAAATTAAAATGATTACAAAAAATACTAATGTATATACCTTTACGGGTGTTCTAAACAAAATTAATGGAAAAAAATGGAGGCAAAAAGAAGTGCACCGGAAAAAATGGATGGAAAGAATGAGAAGAGATAGGATAAGGAAGGAAAGAAGGAAGAAAATGATAGGTGAAAGAGAGGGATGCGGCAGATGAGTAAAGATGTGGGGTAGGGTTTGAATGTAGCTGGAATAAAAAAAACTATGCAAGTTGGATTGGCATTGAGGCTGTAGTGTTGACTAGTTTATTGTCACTTTGACTGGCGTTGTATTTTTTTATTGTATTTGTTTTTTTAATTACGTTAAGCAACTAATTAAAATAGTTAATTAAGTTAATTCTAACCTTCTACGCCAATTCAATTGGTGTTGGATTACAAAATTGTTTCCAATGCTATTTCAATTGATGTTTAGGATGTAAGTAGGAAAACTTGAACTAATCGGAGGTATCTTAGAAACTTAAACGGTAGCAAAGCTATTTCCTGAAAATACTCTGATTCTCACTAAGACACTATTTTGCTATGAAAAATGATATACATGTCGATAAATATTTGACAAAATTGAATTGCGACCAATGTGTAAGTGTATGCAATAAGATAAAATAAATTAAAGTGAGACTCTTCTTAATTCCTACCTATCACATGTATACATATACGTCGCAATCATAATTCGACTAAAAACTTTTACAATGTATAAGAGGACGTTTTTTATATAGCCTCTTGCATTGTCACAAGTTCAAAGAAGAATAAGTTTGAGGTAACATTCTGGGAATCGGATATTTTAATTGTCACATCATAAAAGAGTTTTAAAACATTAAAGAAACATATGACGCTATCAAAATTCTTGTCCTTGGGATGTCCAAAAACCTTTTGCTTAATGCCCTTTCTTTTCCAAGTGTTAATCTCAAATAATAAGTTTATGTACACTACTCCAAACACTACATTTTACACTACATTGCACATTCAACCATTAAAAAGTGGAACTTGACACGGAAATCCACGTCAGGTCCCATTTTTTAATGGTTGGATGTGCAATATAGTTTAAAATGTAGTGTTTAGAGTAGTGTATGTAGATTTATTCAATCTCAAAAGACTCCTCATCACCAAACACAGTAATCTTGATATTTTTGATTCACGTAAACCATTCTTGCAAAAGCAGCCCTATATTGCACAACAGCTTCCAACATCAAATAGGTGGAATTCCACCTACTATCAACATCAAGACACAACCCTTTCTCCTTTTTGACATTTAATCTTTTGTTTTTCAAAACAATTTTGGAACATTTTAACCCTAAGCTGAGAAGACCTAACACATCTCTACGCATTTCGAATTCTTACAACGGACTCATTTAGATCTTGTAAACCATCTTTCACAACAAGATTAATTATGTGAGCACATCTCAAATGCATACATTCACAATTTAATATTGCCTCCAATCCTCTAAATTTCAATTGTAAGTATTGAATAGCATGCACCATCATCAGAAAATGTATTATCAACCGTCATGGTGAAGACACTCTCTAGCTCCCACTTCGATACATAAGTTTACAAAATTTTCAATTATAATACCCTTATGATTAGCAATTTGGTAAAAGTTCAAGATTTTTTTTTTAGAAGCGTCCAATCATCATCAATGCAATGGGCAGTGAGACAAAAATAGTTAATATTTGGATTTGATGTCCAAGTATCCATTGCGAGAGACACCAGTGGTGAGTATTCGGTTATAACCGAACCGAATTGTCTATTCGGTTATAATTGAATACCGAATTTTATATAATTTCACTATCCGAACAAATATCTGAAATATGTACTAACTAAAACACTAATAATCAAATTATATTATTCAATTATTCGGTAAATAACCGAAATATGAACTTAATTTTACAAAACAAAAAAATTCATTTCAAATTTCACACTAAAGTTTCCAAACAATATTTAACCACAATCCACAACCATAATAATTCATAAACTAGTTTAATAATTTCAAATTAATAATACGCAAGTACATAATACATATGACAAAATCTATAAAATTCTAACTAAAAATAGTATTTTATTTTTTTTCAAGTTTCTAATTCGGTTAATTGATTACCCGAATAGTCTAATTTTCATATTTAAAACTAAATACTGAAATATAAAACGGTTATAATAATATACCCGAATAACCAAATAACCGAAATAATTCGGTTCAAAAAATACAATTCGGTTCGGTTATTCGATTTTATCCGTTTTTTGCTAAGTACTAAGAGACTCTCTGATTGATTACAATTTTTTTTAAACACTTTTGCTTCTTCTTTGTAAAGCTTAAAACAATCTTTCACAGCTGTCCAACGAGATGGCATAATGAACTTGGGTTCCGCATCCATCATCAATTTTTAAACCCCACTCCTTCCACAAGGACCCCAACCTTAAAATGATGATTATCTTTAATACACGTCAATGCAACCTTTCTTAATCTCTCTTGATTAAAAGTCTTTTGCCTCTTATCAGTTTTCTTATAAAGGGGAGATCTTCTACAAACATTCTCTAAATGATTTTTCACTGTACCTGTACCACTCTTTCTACCATACCACGTAATCATGGTAATACAATACTTGCACTTACTTTTTCTTTTACCTTTTACTTCATCAAAATGAGCCCAAATATAATTTTTTCCCCTTTGTTATTCTCCGTTTTATCCTTTTCCTTATCATCTTTCATATTCTCAGTGTTCTCACCCCCCCCCCCCCCTTATCTACATGTTGATTATCTATATAATTCAATAGGTTAATTAACATGCGTACCCTAAAACAAGAAAGTTCAAACAAATCCCTAATATTTTATTGCATTAAAAATATCTTCAGTAAAAGTTTTAGAAATTACCGAGTTTTGCATAACCTCATCTTCAGAAATAGTTTCCAACACTGGCTCTATTTGAAATTCTAAACAAAACAAAACAAAAAAATTATTAAATTAAATTAACATAATGCCACCACACTGAACATACCAATATAATTAAACTTTTAGTTTAATTAGTGAATTATATACCTTTTAAATTAATAAATATATTCATAGTACATCACATATAGGCATATAACAGCAAAAGAAAAATCATGTTAAATCTAAAACGAAGCAGTAAAATAGCAGTACATGTTGTATAACTAACTTTTACATAATTATCAACAAAATATAGACTAACAACACACAAATACACATTGTATACAAGAAATTTGTTTTAAAAAAAAAATCAACTAACCATAAGAGTATACAAATGAAGTTTGAATCGAAAAATAAAAGTACCTTGAGACACAATTTAGACCTTGAGACACAATTTAGACCGATTGATTAACTTGAAAGTGATTCTAGAGGCTGAAAAATAGAAAATTGCACATTAATAGTGAAGAACGAAGAAGGAGAGAAGCGGCAGAACTATAACAAGAGAAGTGACTCGAAAAAGGAGAGAAACGGCTAAATTCAGTTACGATTTAATATATATACACACACACACACATATATATATATAAGGGCAAAATATATTTATGATATACCAAGTTTCAAACTCTCATAATTTGGTCTCTAAAATAATTAGACTTACACATTTATTACGCCTAATTCCATACAATGTTTTTTTACAAATTTATTAACTGAAATACCTGGCCCGACCGACAATTTCATTGGATCTGAATGATTTTACACGATTTGACTGTAGAAAAATATGTTTTAACCGTACTAAATATTAAAATATAATAGATCACCTCATAAAAACAAAAAAAAAAAAACAAAAAAAAAAAAGGTATTAGAAAAATGGAAAAAATACAAAAAATATAAAACAAAACTCAAATTCATACAAAAACCAAACATCAAAACATCATCTTACCCCAAACTCACATCTAGAAACCAACCCACCATAAGTCCAGATCTGCCGCCATTCCGCAAGAAAAAGAAAAGGCAACAGCCCAGATCTAAGCATTATGTTCGTGATCAGGTAGAGTATCCAGCCTTGGAAATCGATTTGTCGACATGTTATCGGATGAACGAGTTTGACTTCAATCTCGTTTTTTTGCAACGGTCAGCAGTAACCCGCGAGCAGATAATCACCTCTTTTTGCATGCTAGCTTTCGACGGGATTGAGTGATGTCGCCGTTGGAGATGAGATAGAATCGCCGGAAATTGTCATCGTCATCATCGTCTGGGAGAATTAAATATGAGAACCGAGAAGGAGGTGCAGTGGTGATGGTAGCAGCGGTAGAATGCCATGAAGTACAAACCCCAGAAAAATTGATGAAATCGACGAAGAAGAAGGAGACGCTAAGTTATTTACGTTCCCTTATTTTATATTTTAATATTGACTGAATGGTATTTTTATCCTTTTCGATTTTCATTTATTTTTTTTGTCAATTAAATCTTTAAAATAATATTTTTTTGTTGATCTTGTTCCTTATCTTATATTTTTAAATCTATTACATTCACTTAATTTTAAAGTAAATATATATTTTTAAAATGACATTTTAATAAAAAAAGTATTTTTTATTATTTGTATCTCTAATATTTAAAAATTTAGTTGCAGTGAGTAATTATCATATCAATACAAAAATATAATAAAACAGGTATCAAGTCATTTTAATTAGTCCCGATCGACTCAACCAATCAAATTTGATGATTAGGTAGCCTAAAAATCTTTTTTTTAAATGCCTTCTTAGTATAAGTTTTGATATTCTCAAAATTAAGTTTTTCACAAAATTTTAGAAAATTATAAATGAGAGGGAGTAATATATAATTAAAGCCATACATAGAAGTTTGTGGAATCATAATCTTTAAGAAAATTACAGATTGCTATGTTGCATTCTAAGTATGAAAATTCGTATTCTAACATTCATTCATTAAAGCACAAACAATTTTATCATGCACTAAAAAAAATAATCAATTTAGAATGGGATATATAATTAAGGTTTACAAGCATGCTTTTATACAGGCTATGATTACACATTATGTACACCCTTTATTTTAAAGAAGGTCACTTTAAAATATTTTTAAATTTAAAATTGATATAATTCAATAAGCATCATGAAATATTAAAATTTATAATTAGTTTTACTTTTTATATAGTTTAACATATTCTTCATTGTATTGACATAAATTAAGTAAATTTATGTTAATTTTGAGTTTAAAAATATCTCAAAATATTTTTAAAAATTAATAATAATCTTAAATTTTGGAATAGAAAGAGGAGGGAGTATAACATAAGGGTCTGAACTACAATATATACTCTCTATAATACTATACCAATATCATATAACAAAACAAATATCGAGTTATTTTAGTTGATTCTGAGTCAATTCAATATATTAAGTTTGGTAACTGGGTAGCCCAAAAGTTTCTTTATTTTATTTTCATGTCTTCTTGGTCATAAATTTTGATATTTCCAAAAGTTGAGTTTTCATAAAATTTTAGAATACATTTATTATCAAAGTTATAATATATCTTTTGTTACTAAGAACTGAGTAAAGATAAAAAATAAATAAATAAATTTAGACTATTTAGTCATCAAACTTGAACTACTGAATTAACTCAAAACCAACTAAAATGTTACTCAAATATATCATATTTCAAAATTTCGTGATAAGTCATTTATAAGCTTACAGTGCTTAAGCTTGTATATAAAATTAGAGGCGAAGACTTTTAACCATTTATGAAGAAGTTTATGATAAAATAAAAAATAAAAAAAATACTGCCAACTTTATAATGCAAATGCATTTATAATATTTTTTGTATTTTATCATTTATTCTTGTATTTTTTTTGTTGTATTTTAATAATTCTTATTCTTTTTTGTATTATGTTTTTAGACACACATATTGTACAAAATACAATTAATTATTATTATTGTATGACATATATGTGGTCAAATCGTATTTTAACACGGTCAATGTGTATTTTTGGCATCACGTGCCCGACACAAGCTCTATTCTGCTCGATTTTCAACGAAAAATGAATTTTTGGGAGGGGGAAACATTATATGAAATTAGGTAATTGATGTAACGGATGTGTAAACTCAATTATAGGGGCCAAATAATAAGGAGGGTAAAACTTGGTGTAACTAAAGTGTATTTTGTCTTATATATAAATCTAATTTTTCTAATAAATGAAATAAATCTAAATTTCATTGGATCCCATCATTTTTTCTACAAAATACGTATATAATTTGCTTCATATAGTACATATATAAATTTAAATATGGAACTTACATTAATTTATTTTTTTTTTAAAAATTGTGACATACCGACATTTCACAATAAGTTGATAAATATAAGTTGTACAATTGCTCAATTTCTATCTCATAAGTCCAAGTTTCTTAGTAGCACAAAGTTTAGCCAATATCATCTTTGTATAATTATATGTAATAATTTAAATTTTATTGATAATCTTTTTGAGTTTTAATAATATACATTTGACCTCTTATAATTAGATATCTTGAGAAATTTGAAAATTATTAATAATTAGATAATATTAAGTATTAAAAATATACATACATAATGCATCTAATAAAAATTATCCTTTTCTACAAGCTTATCTAGACTTTCCTTTCTATATTGATATTTTACTACTCTTTGTTTTCTTCTTGTATATTTTTTTTGTTCTATCATCTTTTTTCTAATTTTGTCAAATGTAAAAATGTAAAAACAAAAAAGGAATAAGTCATGAATAATTGTATTTGTAAACATTAGAACGAAATTGATTCCTACAAAAAATTAATTATTAGAATATTATAAAAAGATCTACTGTATTATATATATATATATATATATATATATATATATATATATGCAGTTCTGTAGGTACAGTTCCTAATTTTAAAGACCGTATTACAAAATTGTACTGCCCTGTGTGTGCGATTTTTGTCAATTCAAGTCACTCACCCATTTTTGATGAGTTTCACAACGTCTCGAAAAAAGATGACGGTACGTTTACGTTTGCAAGTACTAATTATCACATCTCAAATTAATAATTAATTATATATTTTTTATATGTTTAATTGTTAAGGATTTTTTTTTTCACTTGAAAATTTTAGATTTATACCAAGAAAAGAAATAGATTAGAACATCAACGTTTGAATGATTTGGTGTATGTTCAATATAATTGCCGAATTATTTCGAAATTTCAAAAAAAGCGTGAAGTAGAAAGAAATTTTAATCCATTGGCCCTAAAAAATTTGATTGGGCCAATGAATGAATTGTGGTTAATTCTGATATAGATTTAGTTTATACTATGTATAATATTACATGTGGAGATGTTGATATAATAATGGATGCATCCACGACGATTGCAAGTCGCATTCTTCACTTTGATCTCTGATACCATATGTAACAACCCGGGTCAAATCCTGAGTCCGGAACAAATCTTGGGTCAAATCCCAAGTCCGAATTGAATCAAATCCATCCAAACAAATCTTAAATTACTGGCCTAATAGTATCTTCTTGGGTTATCTTAGCCCACCACAGGCTCACCCAAAAGGTCTTAACTGAAGGTACTATTGATAGTAACTCAATTCCTTATATACAGACAAACTTTTTCTTTATCTTTCGATGTGGGACTGGGATGTTACAATCTCCCCCACTTCAATTTATGACGTCTCCATTAGAACTGATCACACACACGGTCCACAGATCTTTACCTCTCTAGCCATTGTGAGATAATACCGGCTGGTTTCGTGTCCCCACCTCCGGACCTCCCTCTATCTATTGTGAGATAATACCACCAGCCTTTGTGTCCCCACCTCCGACAACCCGATCGGATGACCCGACCCAAGCTTTCGAGAGTCGGCTTTGATATCATATGTAACAACCCGGGTCAAATCCCGAGTCCGGAACAAATCTTGGGTCAAATCTCAAGTCCGAATCGAATCAAATCCATATAAACAAAGCCTTAAATTACTGGCCCAATAGTATCTTCTTGGGTTATCTTAGCCCACCACAAGCTCACCCAAAAGGTCATGACTGAAGATACTATTGATAGTAACTCAATTCCTTATATATAGACAAACTTTTTTCTTATCTTTTGATGTGGGACTGGGGTGTTACAGATCTACTCTTGGAGTGGTCCTTCGAGTTTGAGGGTGATAGGTGTTGATGGCTTCGATTATGATGTTTAAGAGAGATTATGGAAGATGATGAAAGTCTTCCTAAATAAATTGATGTTGGACATTATTTCTTGAGAGATTATGTAAACAGTGACAACATTAAGATGATACACATTGATACTGAACATAATATAACTGATATTCTTAAAATCTCTCAGTTCTGAAAGATTTATTAAGTTAAGTCTTAGGATTATTGGAATTACCTTAGGTTAGAAACCATGTTTAAAGCTAATGCAGTTAAGAACATAATTTTTTTAAATTTTTTTCTTATATCTGATCTAGTTAAATTGGGTTGTAGGTGATTGGGTATTTAAATCCGTCTTCTTAGATAATTGAAACCTCTCTAACACACAAAGATTACAGTGGTAGTCTTTTCATATTCATATTTATTTTTAAATATATAATTTTACTCACTAATTATTTTAATATTACTTTGATTACATACTACTTTAATATTTAAATAATTTAAATAATTTTAATGATTGATAATTATCTACTTATCAATTTATAATAGTATTTTATAATACATTCACTACTTAAATTATTCAAATGATTTTGCACTCTCTAATTAAATACTCCCTCCGTCCCGTATTAAATGTTTTAATCGGTTTCGGCACGTTAATTAATAATATAATTTTTACTTAAATTGTCCTTCTAAATTACTTTTTAATTGTAGTATCCATTCACTTTTCTATGAACCTAACATTAATTATTATTTGTTAGTTCCTACATGAATAGAAGAGATGTTATATCGATAATATGAGAGAAAAAGTGGTATAACAATACATCACTTCCCAATGTAAACCTTTTATCATTTTTTAAGTTTCCAACAAAAGTTGACTAAAAAGATTATGAGGGTATAAGTGAAAAAATAAGATAAAAATAATTACTAATATAGAAATAGGACATTTATTGTGGAGCATCCTAAAAAGAAAATTAGGACGTTTAATACGGGACGGAGGGAGTACTAATCAGTGTATAAAATTATTTCATTCATATAAGTATATAATTAAATTTTATAACTAATTTTACTATTATAAGTCTACTTTGAATTCACTATTTATAACTACAAATTCATGACCAATTAATTTATAAAATTATTTCATAGCTATATTAACTGCTAATCAAGGACCCCAGTCCATTAAGCAATTAAATCCATCCATTTTGGATCGATGACCCAGCCCAAAATTTGACCAAATACACTCCCTGGAAACGAAGTCATCTCCACCGTCAATAGTGGAAAGGTGGTCATCGCCGGTCAAGCTTCACCAACGGGTAAAATCAAAATCCCTAATTTATTTTGTTATCAAACCAGTTCATCTCTTCATTTCTCTCCATCTCTCTTCCTCCTCACGAACCAACCACTTGATCTAAGCTAATCAAGAGTCAATTGAATCAAAATTATTGAGAGATTCACTAATCTAAAGCATTTTCAAAAATTTCTATCGATTGATTTCACGAAATCTGGTCTTTATTTTATCTAATTCAAAAATCTTCATCTATTTCAAAAGCTAATCTGAAAAATTTTGATTTTACAAAATTGATTTTCAAAATCGAGATGAAAAGTATACCTTATATTGGGTGATGGGCTAAATCTATACTAGTAATTTTTACGTGCAAGTATACACGGTCAATCAAGTAATAAAGTGAAAGTAGAGTGTCGAACCCACGAGAAACGAATATAACCTAATTAATTCTAAACACTAATAATGCATCAATTAATTTAATATATATAATTAAGATATCAAATGAGTGAATTAACAAAATAATCAACTACTAAAATATTGAATCAATGAATAAAGAGGTTAAGGAATCAATTTCCCCCAATGAATCATTTAAGTAATACTATTATTCTTCTATTAAATTGACTAATCAGAATTGTCAACGAAAAATCACTAATAATTATTATAACTACCTTTCAAATAATTATAAAGCATACCTATTATTATCATTTTCTCTATATTTCTATGAGAAACAATAATAACAAATTTATTAAGATTCATTTTTCAACAGTTGCTTGCGGTATTCGAGTATATTCCTATCTCGTCCACAAAATTAGTATTCAATCAGCAATCCTTATTAGTAAAAAGAATTACTAATCACAAGTTATTATATCCGGATCTTAACCTAAATTCCATTGCCAAATGTCATCTAAGTCCATCTAATAATTGTTGATCAGACAATTATACAAGTAAAACAAGATATAATAAACAATTCAATCCATAATCAACTTGAATAAAAAGAATTAATAAATATTAAATAAAATCATCATCGGGTTTCATTGAATCCTTAACTAAAAGAGTTAGTTCATAATAAAAGTAAAGAACATCAATAATTTATTAGAACCCATTCTAGATTACAAATAAAGAAATAAGAGAGAAGAATAAACTCTGTCGAATCTGATCTTCCTCCTAAGGCTCAGTTCTCCTCTGGAATAAAGCTCTAATCAAACTGTTATTGTTTACGTACTGAAATATCTCTAAATACATAAATCTGCATCTGCGTATGCGTCTACGTTCTCTCAAAATGAATGAATGAAAAAAACCTATTTATTAGTCTATTACTAACTACTGATAAGTTCCAACCCACACATGATAAGTATAAATAAAACCAAATCTTTAGCCAAAGAAAACAAATCCACCGGGCGCATGGCTACACGCGCGCGCCATTCCGCGTTCGAGCACCGTAGCTCTTGAGTTCATGCGCTGCGACTCCGATCCTTTGTATTTCATGCGTCGCGGCTCTTGATTTAGTGCGTCGCGACTCCAAAACCCTGACCATTTTTAATTCTCCTTTGTTCATCTGTTTTGGCCAATCTTCCTCATGAATTGCAGCTACTAAAACTTGTTCACTCGTTTAACTTTCGCCAAATGATCATTATCACCTGCAGCAACAAATCTAGGCTAAACTTGCAATAATCTCCGTTATTTACACAATCACAGGTTGAAATCAATTATTTACAAAAACTACTAAAATGCACTAAAATGCTAGTAAAAACTCTTAAGAAAAGCAAAATACTCAAGTCAAACATACCCAATTAATAGATATAAAATCTACTCCTCATTGGGTAATCCTTATATATTTTGAATTTTACCCAAATCCATTTCCTCATTCAAACCCTAATCAGGGTTACCAAAATCGATGGGTATACACGAAGGATTATAGGGTTTTGATGAAATACTGAGCTCTGATTTATTTTTTATGTATCAACTACGGGCTAGTTTGATACCTATAACTCTACACATTCCTTGAAGAGCTACAGTTCTAATGTTGGGGCATGAATAATTGGGCCCGATTGGATTTGATGGGTCATAATTCACGTGGAGGAAGTATCCCAATATAGAAGTCTATTTTGGGCAGTGAGAGGACTTTAAGGAATCTAGGATTCCTACTTATATTTAAATTCTAATTTTTAAGGAAAGAGTCAGGATTATATACGATTTCTTTTCTTTAAGGAGGTTGACTTCCATCCTATTATGGTAACTACCATGATAAGGAGTCCTATTACAATTCGGGGACATGACGGCAAATGAGGTGTGAACACTATAAATATAAGGTTAAACTCCAATTCACAGGTAATGACTTTTTGAGCACTAAAATTATAAGCCTCCATTATTAATTCCTTGAGTAGCTTGTACTTATTCTCACACCGGAACTATCCCCTAGCGGCCCCGGTCGTCAGCTTTCTGAGTGTGTTCTCGTTTCTGTGCAGAATTTGGCGCGTATTTAGTGATTGAACGTGTGACGAAATCTTAGCGTTAACATTGGTGCTAGAAGGAGGCCTTTAGTGCAGTATAATTTACAATCACTTTGACAAACAGTGACAGAAGTAATAATCAAGGTGGACACGACATCGGATCGGGCTGGGAATTCAGTCGACCCTATGGCTCAGCCTAGGGGTTCAGTCAAAGATCGACTCAAAAGATCGGTGAAGGCGAGGCTGGGACCTAAGGGCCAGACCACAAGACCCTAGAAAGCTCAGTCGGTGCCGACTCAATGTTAGTTATTTTCTAATAGTCAGAAGATGCTACATTTCCCCGGTCCTGCCGCGGACACTCCGTCCCGGACACGCACCTGCCAGGAGAGTGGCAAGGACGAGCGGGACCAGAGATAGTTAATTATGGCCTGAAAGAAGCAGCAAAACCATGATGTTATGGAGGTGTTACGCCTTCAGCAATAGGAGATCGATGCCCAATTGGCCAAATTAGTAGTCAAAGAGGAGGATTCTTTGAGTATACCACATGACCGGGAGATCATAGTTCGGAGCCAGCCTAGGATGCATCGTTCAGACAGGTCTGGACAACTGAGGTGTAGGCAAACTAGTCGTTCCCCGATTCGCAGCAGGCACAGAAGCCTCTCGCAGGACAGGAGCAGGCTGATGAGTCGCTCCCCGTTCCGCGGCAGACACAGAAGCTCCTCACAGGACATGAGCAGGCTGAAGAGTTGCTCCCCGATCCGCAGGAGGTACGAAAGTCGCTCGCAGGACAGATGTAGGTCGAAGAGCCGCTCACCAGACTAGAGCAAGCGTCGGAGCCGCTCTAGAGATAGTTCATTGGAAAGAGGGAGATCAGGTTAAAGGATGAGGATGGGTTCTTCGAGAAATTCAAGAGATAGGCTTAAGTCGTCCCCTCGAAATGACGAGATCGATTCCCTCAAAAAAAGGTTGGTAGAGTTAGAGCAAAAGTTAGCGACATTCGATCAGACAAAGGAATCGCTGAACAATACAAGGTCGCTTTTTACCCCGGAGATAAAACGAGTAAAGGCTGACAAATCGAAGAAAATGCCGCCATTAGAGATATATGATGGCTCGGGAGATCCATATGAACACACACACGCATACAACCAGATTATGGATTATTATGATCATCCTGATGCTACCAAATATCATATGTTCATCACCACGTTAAAGTATGGGGCTCGGGAGTGGATGACATCCTTTACTCCAAACTCGATTGGATCATGGCAAGAATTATGTGACAAGTTCCATGTCAGGTTTAAGAGTAATAAACGGAGAGGGAAGCTGACGACATCCCTAATGTAGATTAAGCAGCGGTCCAGTAAGAGCCTCAGCCAGTACGTGAAAAGGTTTAGAGAGGCGGTCAACACCGTAACTGACCTTAACATGCAACAAGTCGTTGGCTTCTTTACTATGGGGTTGGACATTGTAAAGTCCAAAAAGTTGATGAAAGATCTTATCCTCAACCCCCCAATGGATTTGTCAGAGGCCTACAGTCGGGCCAAAGGGTTTATTATAATTGAGGAAGCCCTCGATAGCTTGAAGCCTCAAGCACAACAGGATGAGTAGCCAAAAGATCGGGACCGAAACAACGTTCCTAAGTCGGATAACTAGCCCAAGCGCAGTTTCAACGGTGGGGGATCGGGAGGAAGTAGACCACCCTTCCCGAACCGAAACGTGAATAAGGTTTATACGCCTCTTAACACTGATCGGGCGAGGATACTTGAGGAGATCAAGGATAAGCCATATTTTGAACCTTGCCCAATAAATACCAGGTCGTACAGGGGAAATCACAACCGGTATTGCAATTATCACCAGACTGCCATAATCTGAACAATCTGAAAGATTGCCACAATCTGAAAGATCTAATAGAGAAGAAAGTTCAGAGTGGTGAATTGGTATAGTATGTGGCGGGTCAGCAAGCAGCAGGATTGAGAAGGCAAGAAGTGGCGGTTCCTCAACAACCAGGGGATCAACAGCCGAATCAAGGTCCACCAATCCATAGAATGGTGGATGTTATAACTAGAGGGTCACATGGGAAAGTGGCTGGAAAGAAACGCAGAGCTAGCCTTGATGATATACTTTAAGTAGCTGAGCAACCCGCCAGGAGGGAGCGCGGGCTTACCCAAGTGCGGTTATTTCCTCCACAGATAAGGATTACCCACCCGAACTGGTCGAGCCGCATGAGGGAGCTTTGGTGATAACGACTCAGGTTGGGTCGGTAGATATGAAAAGAATGATGATCGACAACGGGTCTTCTATCAACATTTTATAAACACATGCGTATCAAAGGTTAGACTTAAAAGGTCGCAAGTTGGAAGTAGGTCATGAATGTCCTTTGTTCGAATTCAGCAATGAGCCAGTGCATGTTTCAGGGACAATTGAACTGCCAGTCATTTTCGGAACAACCCCTTAATAGGTCGAGATATTGGTTAAGTTCTTTATGATGCAAGTGGATTCGGCATACACCGCTATTATTGGCAAACCGAATTTGATGGCTCTTCGGGCAGTAACGTCAATTCCATACTTCAAGATTAAGTTCTCAACGCCGAATGGGGTCGGCGAAGTTAAAGGGGATCTGGACCTAGCCCGAAGGTGCTATAGGAATACCTTGATCTCATCGGGTGTTGGGATCAGCAAACAGAGGCAAACTATGGAAATTGAGGTGGAGTCATTCATTGAGGGAAGTACAGAGCCTCTTGCCTTACCTGCCGAAGAGATAAAGGACGTTGAGTTAGTTCCGGGAAAGAAAGAGAAGGTTGTAAAGATCGGGTCGGGACAGAAGGAGCCCTTTAGAACGAGCTTGATAGAGTTACTGAAGGTTTACACGGACATCTTTGCCTGGGAGCTAGTGATATGCCGGGGATTGATGAGTCTATTGCGGTGCATAAATTGTGTGTGGACCCGAAGAAGAAGCATGTTCGACAACAAAAGTGAATTTTTACCCTGAAAAGGTAAAAGATTATTGACGAAGAGATAGCGAAGTTGCTCACGATAGATTTTATTTTTGACATCGATTATCCTAAGTGGTTGGCAGACGTGGTACTGGTCTAGAAGCAAAATGGCAAGTGGAGGGTATGCATTAATTACACAGATCTAAACAAGGTGTGTCCGAAGGATTTCTACCCGCTACCACATATTGATTAGTTAATTGATGCGACTTCGGGGTTTGAAATGCTGAGCTTTATGGACGCATTCACGAGTTACCATCAGATTTTGATGTGTAAAAAGGACATCTTGAAGACGACCTTCATTACCCATCGAGCAATCTATGCATATTAGAAGCTGACGTTCGGATTGCTTAACGCTAGAGCCACATATCAGAGGATGATGAATTATGTCTTTAAAAGCCAGTTGGAGCGAAGCATGGAAGTTTATGTGGACGATATGATCGTGAAAAGTCCATCTGCTTGGGATCATTTGGATGACTTAGAGGATTATTTTCAAACTGTCAAGGATCACAAAATTCGTTTAAACCCGACAAAATGCAACTTTGGACTTGGGTCGGGGAAATTTCTAGGGTGTACGGTGAGTAAGAGAGGGATCGAGGTAAACCCTGAGAAGATTAAAGCTATATTGGATGTGAGATCCCCACAGTCTTTCAAAGATGTGCAGAGGTTAACAGGGCAAATTGCGGAGCTGCAGAGGTTTATGTCAAAGTCGGTCGAAAGGTGTCTGCCCTTCTTCGACACCTTAAAGGGGCCAAAGAACGAAAAGATGTTTCAGTGGACGACGAAATGTGAAGACGCATTCCTGGGGATCAAAAAATATTTATCTCCGGCACCCTTGTTGATGAAGCTGATCCCAAAGGAACCACTCTACATGCATCTTGCAGCGAGTTCTTTGGCAGTTGGGGCCGCTCTGATCAGGGAGTCGGGCAGGAGTCAATTTCCTGTGTACTATGTCAGCCATGCACTTCGGGATGCTGAGAAAAGATATCCGAACTTGGAAAAGTTTGCTTACGCACTGATTGTGACTAGTAGAGAGCTTCGACATTATTTCCAAGGAAGATTGATAGTAGTGTACACTAATCAGCCCCTGAAGAACGTTTTGCACAGGCCAAATATTTCGGGACGACTTGCTGCTTGGGCGATGGAGTTGACTCAATTTTCTCTGGAATATCTTCCCCGAATAATAATAAAAGGTCATGCTCTAGCTGACTTTGTGGTGGAATGTTCGTTCTCTGAACTGGATGCGCCCGAAGCCGGAGTAAGTTCGATATCTATGGCATGTCCGATTTAAACCGCATAGACTTTATATATGGATGGGTCTTCGACTATAGATATCAGCGGAGCTGGGGTAGTTCTAACAAGTCCACAGGGGTTTATAGTTCAGCAACTATCTAATTTCGGTTCAAAGCGACCAATAATGAAGTAGACTATGAGGCAATTTTGGTTGGGTTGTGGTTGGCTTGGAGTTTGAAAGTTCAACATTTGATTATCTTTAGCAATTCACAGGTGGTAGTTAAGCAGGTATCTGGTTAATATGAGGCCAAGGGGACAAGGATGACCAAGTACTTAGCTGAAGTCAAAGATCGTTTGCACTATTTCAGCTTATACACTTTTCAAGGGGTGGATAGGTCGGATAATACAATGGCCGACGCTTTAGCCCGAGTGGCTACAACAGAAGCAAGCTATTTCGGCAGATCGATGCACTTGGAGGCTCTTGATACCCCAAGTGTTCAGAGGATGGAAGTGTTGGCGTTAAATCGATTGGACTATTGGCTTACATCGTATAACGCGTATCTCAGTAATGGTATTTTTCCTTCGGATTGGGTATTGGCGAAGAAGATAAAGCACATGAGTTCATATTTCATTTTGATCAATGGAGATTTGTACCGACGTGCCGTCTCTTCCCCGTTCTTAAGTGTTTGACACCGTCTGAAGCCGACTATATTCTCAGAGAAGTTCATGAAGGAGTCTGTGGGGACCACATGGGCGCGAAGAAGTGTTTTAAGTGTCAGTTGAATAGCCTTATCCCGCATCATCCACCTAAGGAGTTATCGTCAAATTTATCTCCTATTCCGTTTGTAGTTTGAGGGATCGATATTTTGGGTTCGTTACCGAAGTCCAAGGGTCAGGTCAGCTTTGTGATAGTGGCCATAGATTATATGGCTAAGTGGGTAGAGGCCAAACCTCTTCGAACGATCACGGAGCAAGAATGTCTAAAGTTTTTGAAAGAATTTATGGTATTTTGGTTTTGACATCCCTATGGTGCTAGTGTCAGACAATGGTCGGTAATTTGTGGGACCTAAATTTGAGGAGTTCTTATCGGACTTGAACATTCAGCATCAGAGGACTTTAGTTGCACATCCTTAATCAAACGGACACGTGGAAGTGACTAATCGAACCTTACTCAATGGAATTAAACGAAGGTTGGATGAAACTAAGGGTTGGTGGCCCGAGGAGTTACTCAGTGTTTTATGGGTTTATCGGACGACTCCGAGGACCACGACGGGTGATTCGCCATTTAGGTTGGCATACGGGACCGATGCCTTAGTACCAGTGGAAATTGGGTCCCCTTCCCTTCGGGTCAGTCAGTATAGAGAGCTATACAACGATGAGGGGCTTCGACTTAATTTTGATCTGTTGGATAAGGTTCGGGAGTCAGCCATGATGAGATTGGCTAATTACCAACAAAGGACCGCAAGGCATTTGAACAAAAGGGTAAAGTTGTGAAGGTTCGAGGTCGAAGACTTAGTGCTTCGAGAGGAAGAAGCGTCTACCCCTCAGAACACAGGCAAGCTTATGCCGAATTGGGAGGGACCTTATGAGGTGATTGAAGTGTCGAAGCTAGGTACTTACCATCTTCGAGCAATGGATGGTTCAGAGATAAAGAATACATGACATGCTAGAAGACTTAGAAGATATTATCAATAAGTTATGTATTTTTTCTCTTTCAAAATTATGTAATTTCATCCAGTTATCAATAAAGTAGAACGCTTCATTCTTATAAAAGAAATTTTCATTTCATTTATTTGACTTTTGTACATATTTAGAGTTCATTACATAAACAAAAACGTGAAGTAAGTATAGATGATCATCGGTCAGTACCGAACTCGTCGTCCGAAGAATCCAAGATGGAGGGATCGAGGTCGGCCTTAAGCAGTTTGGCTTTATATTTTGCCCAAGCGCTCGAATACCCATCGTCGTATTGCTTCAGGACCTCTTCAGTTAATTCTGGGGATCAGCAGTGTTCAATGATGAGGACCTATTTAGCCTCTTCGGTCATCGGGGGACCTTGTGCCTTTAGATCGTTATAGCTCGTCTCCAACGATTTGTGTTCTTTCATCAATTAGTCCAGCTAAGAATGCATGGTCCAGAGCCGGTTCTGCAGGCTTATAAGAGACTTATCCATTACTTCCATTCAGCTCCTGTCTTCGGCTTGGTCTGACAGGAGCTGCTGCCTCTTCTCGGCTACTTCAGAGAGTTCGCTCTTTAGTTTCTGGAAAAAGTAATTCGTGTTCGCGTGAAGACTCCGTTCCTTCTCAAGGCCATATTTCATAGCCTTTACCTGGAGTTGGAGGCTTGCGATTTCGGCCTTTAATTTTTCCTCCCTGTCTTTCATTTTTTCAAGGTGGCATAGGGTTCGGGCGATGACAGTGTTGGACTATAATTCAAAATGTGCAGTTCAGAGTTAAGTATGTGTTGAAAACAAAGGAAAGGTGTGTGAAAGACGGTTCTACTTACTCGACCCAAATGCATAGAGTTCGCGTAGATCAACTCTTCGGTAGTGATGTTTTCAAACCTATCATCATCTTTGGGCAGATTGAAGTATTGGAAGAGTTCGACGGGGTAATCTTTGGGGTCTTCTGGCCATAATGTCATTGTGGCCCGAACCTCTCGTATCACTTGCACTTCAGCTGAGAGGGATGGGGATTCAGTTAAAAAGGAGCCTGTTGATTGTTGGAGCTGTTGGGAATCGGGAGGGTTTTCGGTGTATGGTTTTTTAGCGGGAGGTGTGCAGGATGATTCGACACGTTCTTTTCTCTTTAGTAGGGGTTGGTGGGGTTTGAAAGATTCGGCGGGTTGTTAGATGATGTTGAGTTCGAGGGTTATGGGAGGAGTGGAGCTGGGGGTTGTGGTAGGGTGGCGGGAGGTTTCTTGGAGGATGTTTTGACTGATTGGCATTTCTTTTTGAGAAGGGCGTCTTTTTCTGCGGTTGTCATATCAAGGGGGATTTTTTCAGTAAAGCCGGGTGTGGGTATGTTGGTGGATGGGTTGGCTTCGGATATTGGGGGTTGTGTCATCGGAACGGCTGAGAGGGGGTTTACTAAGAGAGGAGCTTCAGCTGATTGGTCAGTCTGGGGAGTTGTCTCCTTGACTGGGTCAGAAATGGTTTCGGGAGTTATTTTGGGAGTTGATGTTGGGGTTAATAATGAGTCGATCTCTGTGATCGTTCTCGGCTTGATAAGGGATACTGGAAGCATGAGAATAGTTAAGAAAAATTATAGCAATTTAGAGGATTCGTATAAAAAGGTTGAGTTTGACTTACGTTTATGATTGTACATCCAGGCTTGGTCGTTCAGGAGGTCTATGCTCCATTCCGCTTCGGGCATCTTGGCGATAAGGAGTTTTAATTCTTCGGCTCTGCTCTGGGCGAATTTGTCAAAAACAATGTTGGCCCCTGAAGCTTCAGCCCAGTCGAGGAGTTGGTAGGTGTCGGGCCCTCAAATGTAGAACCAAAGGGGGTGCCATCCCTTGTTGCTCGAAGGGGTCTTTATTAGGGATCGTTTTTGGGCGGCTCTATTTGGTTGTTTATTTATTTGGCATAATTCGGGTTCTTTGGATCGACCTATGGTAAATAAAGTAAATACGAAATCAAGAGTGGGAGGAATACCACATTCATGGAAGAATGTGATAAAGCAGATGAGATGGATAAAAGAATTCAGCACGAGTTAGGCTAACCTGACCTGACGAATCCAAGGAAAATAAGGATGAATTCGTGGAATGGGAATCGGATTTCGTACCTTAGGGCGTAGAGGGAAACGGCAGTGCAGCCGTCATGGCGGTGGTACATTCTCTCGTCTAGGTTCAGTGCTCAGAGTTCGTGAGTGTGGGGAATGTGATACTGTTGGCGAATGTCTGAAAGAGGTTGTTCATTGATAGATGATTTGGTATTGATATGGGTGTATGCTTTTTCAGATGAGTATTCTCGTTGTATTTTTAGTATTGCGGTTTCTGCCTCGGTTCGGATCGGTAAGGGGGTGGCAGAAGAGGAAGTGGCTTGGGAGTCGGAGGTGGCGGTGGGGGTGTTTTGTGGGTTGGTAGTGGTGGTGGAAGGAACGATCTCGATGGGGGTTTGGTTTGGGGTTTGAAGTGGAGTAGGTTTGAGATTAGCTACGGTCAAAGCAGAGGGAATGTTAGCTTGGTTGGTGGTGTCGGCCATTGTTGAACGGGGGTTGTAATGGAAGCAGTGGTTCTTGTCGGAAAAGATGGTTGCAGGTGTATGTGCCAAAAAAACGTTGTTGTAGAAGGAGAGAAGAAATCCTTTGATCAAAGTGACAGTTTATTTTGGGGGAAAATAGGTTTTGATGTGACCCTTTAGTTTTTACGTTTCTCAAGTTACGATTGATAATGGTGTTGGGGTCCAGTGTTTGGCGTGTGCAGGAAGAAGGGTTTGTTTGGTTCCGAGGCAAATGGTCTGGATTAATTTTGTACACTCTCTTATCATAAGTCAATTATAAAAAGAGAGTAGGGGGCAATGTTGGGGCATGAATAATTTGGCTCGGTTGGATTTGGTGGGCCATAGTCCACGTAGAGGAAGTATCCCCATGTAGGAGTTTATTTTGGGCAGTGAGAGGACTTTAAGTAATCTAGGATTCCTACTTATATTTAAATTCTAATTCCTAAGGAAACAGTCAGGATTATATCCAACTTCCTTTCCTTAAAGAGGTTGACTTCCATCCTATTATAGTAACTACCATGGTAAGGAGTCCTATTACAATTCGGGGATAGGATGACAAAGGAGGTGTGAACACTATAAATACAAGGCTAAATCCCAATTCACAAGTAATGACTTTTTGAGCACTAAAATTACAAGCCTCCATTGTTAATTCCTTGAGCAGCCTATACTTATTCTCACACCGGAGCTATCCCCCGACGGCCTCGGCCGTCAGCTCTCTTAGTGTGTTCTTGTTTCTATGCAAGATTTGACGCATATTTAGTGATTGGACGTGTGGCGAAATCTTGACGTGAACATCTGGTAAAATTTCTTGTACTTTACTATTGTATATGACATGAAAAGTGTGATACATATGCGTGCTTATCTGATGAGTATTTAATATATATACTTCTCAGTATATATACTACATTGCGTGCAATTCTTATATTCTAAGCATGCTTAGAGTGAGCATTTAATGCCGAATGACTTGTGCATTAATTATGTGAGTTTCTATGTTGTATTCGGCTACTTGACAGACTAGGCCATACTTTGTATAATTTTGTTAGATATTGATAAGATCCGACCTAGCTTGTTGCAGCAAAATTAGCTGGGTTTATGTCAGTAGATATATATATATATATATATATATATATATATATATATAAACACACACACACACACACACACAAAACCCATCTCTCCAGCGAACTAATAATAACGAACCAAAGACGAACTTTAAAAAAAAAGACACGTGGATTGCAATATTGGCATGGTGGGGTGTGAAATGGGCCAACTAAATAAACAAAAAAGAAAAACCCATCCCAACTCATATTATAAGACATCTTTCTCTCTCTAACTCTTCTCTCTTTCTCACTATGAACCAAAGAAGAATGAAAGGTAAAGCTCCGATTTCGACGCGGCTCCGGCCAAATCGATGCGGACACTCGTAACGTTCTCTCTCCCTACGAAGGTAAAGCTCCATAACTGTATTAATTTTTTAATTTTTGTTTCTAGCGTAAGAAATTTAGGGTTTATTAGGTGGTAGAATTTCTTCGAAATTTCTCTCTCATAATTTTTCGGATTTAATTTATTGGTTAAATTAAAATTATTGTTGATTGGTTTTATGATTATAAGAATCAATGTTTTTTTTTGTTTTTTAACTATAGGGATGGATGATAATTTAGAGGATGAAGTACGGGTTAGTGAAGAATGTGGTGATAATATAGACAATAGTGAAATGGATGTAGAGAATAGGAGAATTGAAGGGGACAATTTTGACTTAATAGAAGAAGTTGGAAGTGATGAAGGTGGGAAAATTTTATTTATAATCCGCAAGTAGCTGACCATCTCAAACCTAGTGCTGGAAAAGAATTCTAAATAATAGATTAAGTTAAGGATTTCTACAATGCATATGCTAAAGAGGCGGGATTTAGTATTCGAAGTTGGGCTACTAAGAAAATCAAAGGAAGCGATGAAGTGAAAAGGAAAAAGTATGTTTGTTTTAAACAAGGTAAGGGAATAACAATTGCGGATGTTGAAACTAAAAGGCGTTGGAGATCGATAAAAGAGAGTTGTAAAGTAAAGGTAGTTGTGTTGAAAATAAATTCTGGGGCATATGTAGTCATCCAATTTATTGAGGGTCATAGTCACCCTTTGGCAACTCCATCAAAGAAGCATTTAGTAAGATCTCACCGAAGTGTTTCGAATGCGCAAAAGTGTTTGACTCAACAACTTGCCATGATAAATATACCCTCACATAAACAATTCAATTTCCTTGGAGTACATGCTGGAGGGTTTGAAAACATTGGGTGTACACAAAAAGATTTATATAATTATGAAAGGGATATACGTAATGAGTTGAAGGGGCATGACGGAGAAATGTTGAGTGAGTTTTACAAATTAGAAAAAGGGCAAGAATCCATCATTCACTTATGAAATTAAGGTCGATAATGAACAGAGGATAACACATTATTTTTGGGCCGATACTACCTCTAGAAAGGTATATAGTTTTTATGGTGATGTAGTCGTCTTCGATACGACATACAACACTAATCGCTATGGGCTGATGTTTGCACCACTGATGGAAGTTAACAAACATGGTCAAACCATAATTTTTGCTTGTGCATTCTTAAGTGATGAGACCTCGGATTCATTTGTTTGGCTATTCAACCAATTTTTAGAGGCTATGCCAGGTGATGCCCCTAAAACGATCATTACTGATCAAGATCCCGCGATGTCTAAAGTAATTTTAGAAACTCTTCCGGATACTTATCATAAACACTGTAGTTAGCACATATTGACAAAATTTTCTGAAAAGTTAGACTCGGTGAATATAATGCTCACTATAATGAATTTGTCGATTGTATTTGGAATTTAGAGTCTAAAGAAGAGTTTGATTTGACATGGACGGAGCTTATTGGGAGGAGCGGGTTACATGATAACAAATGGTTACAAACAATGTATGAAATTCGTTGCCTGCTTATTGTAATCACGTTGTCTCAGCCAATATGTCAAGTAGCCAATGAGCGAAAAGCTCTCACACATTTTTTAAAAGATATGTATCTAAGAATAATTCATTAGTTGATTTCATGATTCAATTTAGTGGGGGGCTAGTACGCCAACGTTAAAAAGAGTTGTTGGCCGATCACAAAGATTTGATTAAGAAGTCTAAAGTAAAGATGAATCATGACTTTTTGTTCCAAATGGTTGATATTTATACTCGAAAAATATTTTATAAATTTCAATATGAGATATGGGAATGCTTGAATTACCGTTTTGAGCTTATCAAGGAGAGTGACAATCAATGTGTATTTCAAGTTCATAGGAAAAAAGTATTCACGCATAGAGTGCGGGAACTTATTTATGACAAAGAATTGGGTTTTGCTTTATATAGTTGCCACAAGTTTGAGAGTATGGGGATACTATGTAGACATGTGCTTGGTTACTTGCACAAAATGCATGATTTTGATGAATTACCACAACAATACATCTTGAAAAGGTGGACTAAGAAGGCGAACTTTAGGATAATGGTTGATAATGAAAGTGGCATAATGATAAATAGTGGCAAAAAATATCTAATCAAGTGGAGTGAATTAATTTAATGTTCTTTTAATGTTATTGATAAAGCCCTCACAAGCCAAGAAGGAATTAATATTTATAAAGATGATTTGGCTCATGCACTCGAATCAATCAATCTCGTTGTAGACAGTGGTAAAAGTTCACAATGTGAAATTGGTGCAAGTGTAGTCTCCGAGAAGATGAGCTGCAATAAAGACCATATTTACAATGAACCAAATCAAGTGAGGGCAAAAGGATGTGGCAAAAGACTTAAAGGAGGGAAAGAAAGGGCATTAAGGAAGGCAAAGAACTTAAAAGCTAGACGTTGTCATAGTTGTGGCAAAGTTGGACAATCACATGACAAAAGGAATTGTCCAATGGTTGCACATCGGTGAGTAATATTTAAGTAATAGTAAACATTTTTTTCTATCTCAATCTTTAAATGATGAGTGTTATTTTGGCTTTTATGTAGAGATTATCCCGGCAATGAAGATGCAACAACATTTTCAAGTTCAGAGGATGATAGTCATACTTCCAAAGGTTTGATCATTTCTTTTATTCAATATTATGAGTTACATATCTATAGATCTAATATAGATATATTTTATTTTATTTTATTTCAGGTTTATCAACCTAGTTAGAGATGTTCATTTGTTGTGATGTTGCTTGGTTGAGATGCTTACTGGTGTTGGCTGCTACTATTTTGTTTACTACTGTTTTGGTTTACTACTGTTTTAGTACTTGTGTTAGATAGTGTTGTAATTATTACTTGTGTTAAATAGTGTTTACATCATCCACATGTGGCCGAAGCTTTTACTAAATTATTTCTAGCAAATGTCAAGCTTTGTAGGAAATCCAACAAAATGAGATTTTTTATAAAACAATTGCAACCTAGTTAGATAATGAAAATTATCAAAATTACAACCGATTTAATAACATTAACAACAACACCACATATATAACATTAACAATTATGACAAATTACACGAATAGTTGCAATTGACACATTTCAATTTGCACCCTCGCTAATTCGCTGGAGTCGTTAGTATTCGTTGGATGAATTGTTACATTTAAATGCTCGGATGTGTCCATTTGCAACCACCTTTGATTATGCAACTCTCGAACATATTCGTCACCCTAACTGATGAAGTTACCACATTACTGCATATTTTAGGACACAATAAATTTATTCACTTTTGTAAAAGGACCAAATAAACAAAAATTACAATAAATAAATGCATACCACTATTCTTGGGCAAGAAAAATAATGTCTACCCGGATTCTTTTCCGACACTGAAAGTTTGACTATACAAGGGCCCGTACCACAACGACATATGAATAGAGGTCATACGGATGTAGCAGTAGACGAATTCGATGACATATTTTCTATCAGCAGGCAGACATAAAACAAGGCATAAAACCGATCAACAATAATTTTAATTTTGCCTATAAATTATAATAACCATGTAATTCAACAAGGTTCATATTGAATGACTCAACTGAAAATCCATAAACTAAATAACTAATTGAACAAGATATCCGTCTTAATTTGGAGAAGAGTTTCTAAATATTAAGATATACCAATGAGTCTAACGCAAGACTAGTTCTAATTTAAAACTTTCAACTTATTTCTAGAGGTCTTCCAAACTAAAAGTATAACGTAAAATCGAGACTCCTAATTCCATAATATGGGTTGTATATTAAAATTAATTTCTTTTATAAAAAAAATTGACTTTGTAATTCGGTATTCTACTTATGTTCTAATTTAAAACTTTGATTAGGCCAATGGTAGATTAATGTGCCCTTAAAAATATAAGTTTCAAATAGGGACTCTTAGTTTGGTGCAAAGGGAGTATATTTGTATGTATTGCATTAATCAAGACGTACAAGTTAATAATGTTTCTATTTTTTTTACAAAATCATCAAAGAAATTAAAGAAATTATTCTTGGTTATAGGTAAGATAATCCACTACAACCTTAATATGTTACCAGTGTTTCTTTCTAGTGTAATTTGTGTGGCTGTTAAGGTCCCTAAAGTCTCTATAGGGACTAAATTCAAATCAATTAAATTAAAATCAATGTCTAAATGAACAAGTAAACAAGACACCTAATCCCATAACATGTACGATTAAATTAAAATCAATGTCTAAATGAACAAGACAACTAATCCCATAACCTGTACGATTCAATGTCTAAAGACAGCAGTCCACCTTAACAATGTCTAAAATCAAGAAAGGAAGTTGAGTTCAAAATTACCCCATATCAAAATTACCCTTTGCATTTAAGAACAATCTGTTAAGAACAATAATAAATAAATAAGTCAACAAAGCATGTTTCTTCGCCACAAATAGCAAGACAACCAAATTCATACATAGAAGCAGTTAATCATAGATCAATCAATTCCAGGACTTTTGATCTTACACCCTAAATTTAAACCCTAATTTAAACCCTAAATTTCTTACCATAATCTCATAAACTAACTGTCACGCCCCCAAATCCGGGTCACTTGAACCTCGGGCCCGGTGCATCACGATACAACTTTAATCTCAATATATACAATCTTTATTCATAAATTAATGAACACAACCTCGCTTTGATACCAATTAATATACCAACTTATTCCATTCCAGAATCCGTAACCTTTAATATCTAGTATTACATTTGTAGATCGTCTTGATCTGATTAATACATCTCTAGTTATAAACAATATGTTTCTTTTTGATACACTGATTGTTAATATTCATGATCTCACAATCAGATTTAATTATCACTCCATACATAGTTCACTAGCTATGCAATTACAAATATCATATTAACGTTCATCTAACATAGTTAGGTACTATGCAAACAACTTCAATCGTTATTTCTTCTTTTTCCTTTGTCTATCCCGAATCCTTCAGTCCGCTCTAGTGTAGCTGAAAACAATTATTTATAGCAAGGGTGAGCAACTACGTTACCCAACAAGTTTAACAGTTATCACATAGTATATAATTCACATTTTAAACATACTTTATTCCCTTCATACTTTTCATTTATGCATGCTTCATGTTGCTCATGCTTGACAAGTATTCATGTCTCATGCTTATTATGTTTTGCATTTAAATATGCTTCATAACCTTAATCCATAAAGTTTATATATAACATTTCATCTTAAACAATCAATTAAGTATCAACAACATTTAATAAGTATTTGCACGAAGTGCATATTAAAACAAGTTCACGTGAATTCCACATATCACCTAAATTTGCACATAATATATAAACACAAGTTCTGAAAAACTTATCTCGGTCTGTAGTTCATCATCGACATCATTTACATTCATAATTTCTTCCTTCAATCGGTAACCTACATCATCTATAAGGATTTATAGAATTAACTTATCAGTTAATCGTCACCTCGTAACTTAATCCGATAATTGTCCATTCAACTTATACCAACGTAAATGTTCTGTCACATCATTTTTATAATATTATCATAAAAATATGTGATTATCCTTTATTTAGACTCATACGTCACATATGAACATATTTCAGTCGGTAGAAATCTTTTTGGTAATTCCCGACTTTACGTTTTTTAATAGTTTTTAATCCGTTAGAAGCCTAATTCCCTCACTAAGCCTCCTTAACTATTTTTTTTTCTGGCCACACATATATACATATATTCCATACACAAAAAATAATTTTTCTTAAATTTTTCCTTTTTATTAAGTATTTTTTAAAAAGCCATTTTGAGTTCGTAACTTGTTAAAATTAACTATATTGTGCTAAATTTCAAAAATTCCCAACTCTTGTTAGAATATTACACATGTTATCATGAAGTTTCAGTTTAAATTTCGCAGCCATCGGAGTTATATAACTCAAGTTATAGCATTTTTTGTCAGAAAAACCCAAATATTGAATTGATCATATCTCACTCATCTGAAGTCGGAATACGTTCATTTTCGGATCAAAGATTCTTTATACCATTAGTTTCAGTCCCCAAAAAGGGATTAATTTATTTCAATGCTTAAGTGACCCAATAGGGCATGGAAAAATTAGGGCAGCAAGTTTTTTTCAAATTTTTAATTTTTACCTATTTTGGTAAAAACTGTCCACACGAAAATCTACAAGGTATTTTCTGGAAATTCTAATTGGAGGTTTTATAGGACTTCCATATCCAATTCTAGAACTTAGCCACACTCAAAAATTCGAAGTAAGCTAGGAGTTATGCTTGTTCAAATTTTAGGTTCCGTTTTAAGGAAAAACAGTTTTTCTAACTTTCATAATCCCTTGGTTTATCAAGCATTAGCCAACATAGACTAACATAATACATCCTAATCCTTCTTATACTCAAGGATCCACCATGATCCACCATCAATTTCATCAAACTCCCATAACAAACATGCTTAAACATAAATTAAACATAGTTTTAGGGTTAAAGCTTTATCCCTTGCTTGATTCTCTAGTTTGGTTCCTCCTTCATGCATCCATGGCTACATACCATTTGAGGTATAAAAAATACCTTAACACGGTAAGGATTTCAGATTCTCAAAAGAAAAAAATCCAAGAATTTCTATGAATTTAGTTTAGGAATTACCTTTGGCTAGGTTTTTCTTCATTCCTTCTTTCTCTTTTTTCTTCTCTTCCATAGCAGCCCTCTCTCTCTCTCCCTTCTTAGCCATGTATAGGAGGTGGGAAGATGATGAGAGTGCTGATTTCTCTTTCTTTCCTTTCGCTTAATAGCTTTTATGGGATTGAGTGAATAATAAGCAAAAGAAAAAGATAATTCAACCTTTGGTCATATTTTTCTCCCAAGTGGGACCCACTTTGCCAAAATTTTCTTCCCATATGGGACCCCTCTTCCTTCATGACCGGTTACTCCCCTCATCTACTGAAAATCCAGCAGATTTCAGCCATATGGGTCCCGCGTTATCGCCTTGTTTTGTGTGCTTAATCCCGTATTTGACTTTTTGACCCAAAAAATCAAATTTTCATGTTTATAGTCGTTTCCTACTAAAATCGACGCTCCCAACATCATAGAATTATCCGTTTCTTCAAGTTCATCTCCGAATTCTGAGTTTGACTTTTTTCCGAAAAAGTCAACTGTTGATTTTGACCAAAAAGTAAACCCCGACACATTTTGTGTTTAAAGTCTTTTCTTACTAAATTTGACGTTCCGGACTCAACTGAGCAGTCCATGTTTCTAAATTCTATTCCGAACTTCAAATTTAAGTCTTGAACTATATAGTTCTCTCATTGACATTTTCACGGCTATTCTTTTTTAAATTGCATACTCGCGCATATTCATCAACACGCGTATATATATACAATATACACCACATCCTTTACACATGAAAATTTCTAAAATAAATTCCTTTTATTAACACATCCTTACATGATCCTCTTAGTTATTACATTTTTCTTTCTTTTTAATGATTCCTTCCCGAGAATCACTATTACCATAACCTTTTGATTCAGTTTTACTTCCCATTTTCGCATAATCTTTTCATCGAACACTTAATCGAATTACCTTAACATAGGTATTACCTTACTACCTCTTTCATTTATCTTTTCCTATCCCAGTTCCTAGACGAAAATCTATTCTTAGCCCAAGTCTCATTTGACTCGCTTTGGCTCATGACTACCTGCTTATTCTCAGGTATTAACATCTTCATCAACATATCTCATAAACTCGTATGTAAACTTTATCTTTTAATATTCTTTCGTTTTCATCATAATACATCATATCCTTATATAATCATAATCTTTCATACATTCGTCTCTTCATTTATTATTTCTTATAATTATCTCTTACCTCCTTTGCCATTCATAATATGTCTATTATTTGCTTTTAATTCTCTTTATTCACATTCAACCGTAGTAACTTATACCTTATTATTAACTAATCATCCATCGAGTCACTAAAACACCTTGTTTTAATGACTGATCTCCTGATCTCTCTTTATAATCTCCTTAGAACATTTTTCACAAAAGTCTCTCAACCATATCTGTTCTTCCTAACATGTAGACTAGATTAAAGTATTTAATCATTTCTCTACTTCTAATTTAGGTTTTAAACTCTAACCTTTATTTAATTATTCATGATCTTATTTATAGGTCTTATAAATATTCGGGATATCACACTAACAATGAGCATAAATCCGAAAAATTAGGAGAAAGAAATTTCGAAGAAATTCTAAACAGAAATTCTACCACCTAATAAACCCTAAATTTCTTACGCTAGAAGCAAAAATTAAAAAATTAATACAGTTATGGAGCTTTACCTTCATAGAGAGAGAGAGAGAATGTTACAAGTGTCGAAATCGCCGAAGCCATGTCGATTTGGCCGGAGCCGCGATGAAATCGTCGGAGCTTTACCTTTCGTTCCTCTTTGGTTCGTAGTGAAAGAGAAAGAAGAGTTGGAGAGATAAAGAGGTCGTATAATATGAGTTGGGATGGTTTTTTTTTGTTTATATAGCTGGCCCATTTCACACCCCACCCGGCCAATATTTCAACCCGCGTGTCTTTTTTTTTTAAGTTCGTCTTTAGTTCGTTATTATTAGTTCGCTGGAGAGATGGGTTGATATATATATATATATATGAAAAAAAATTCCAGCGAACCTGAAAAAACGAACCAAAAACGAACTGGCTATAGTGACGGTTTTGTCCGTTGCTATAGCACATAAAGCTGATGAACCGACTATAGCGACGGTTTTGTCCGTCACTATATCCGGTTTATTTTTGGTTTACTCCCAGCAATTTGCTGGAGAAAGGCTCCCTATATATATATGTTTACTGGGGTGTAGTAATATGTCAAGAAAACTCATATACCCTTCTACCATGACTGAGCCTGAAGCAAACATCACATTACCAGAATCATCAGCTCCTAAGTAAAACAAAACTTCAACCCATAACCCAACTCTAGCACTTAAACCTGTTAAAACCATCTCCAAAAATCCTACACATAAAAAGCCTACTTTTTCATCTCTTGATGCTCAACTGAAATTCAAAAGGTTTAAAACCCATATCCAAACTAGTGTACCTGTTTGAGTTTAAATAATATGAGGACGTGTTTGGATGGTTTAGGAACGTTGGATGGGAATGTTTGGTTTCCTTTGAGAATGTATGTGTGTATCCAAATTAACTATGTTAATTTTATGCAAATATGATTCCTATGAAAGATCATGATGGTAAATTACTGTACATTGACACCATGATTCACAGCGAACACGTAAGGATAAATGATATCGGTTGGAGCACTCAAGTTAAATACTGACATGTTAGAGTTGGATATGGAAAACTACTACTTGAAGTCATATGATGAGTCCATCTCTTCTGCCTTGAACTTTAAAATGCATCTCTAAACTGCATGTGCTACTCTCATTCCTCCCACAAACCTTTTTACCCCACTAAATATTTCACCAATATATTTTTCTGCTAAAGCCCAACTTTTGACCAAAATTGTGAAGGCAAATATAATGCCTCACAGATTTGAAACATTGATTGAGCCTTCTGATTTAGAGTTGATGCATGGTTTGATGACTGGAAATATTACATTTGCCTTCTATTATAAGTTCGCTAATATTCTCCCATGTGGCCAAGTTGGCCAATATTCCCCGTACCTACCATCTCACTTTCCAGCCCACTTTGGTTCATATTGTCAAACTTGGCATGCCTTATGTTCCCCAAGCTTTGCTTATAAAAGAAACCAATTTCCATAAGTTTATACACACCATCAGAAGAAGAAAGCAAGTGAGATAGAGAGAGAAAGCTTTAGTTAGAGCATTCTAAGAATAGTGAGGTAGAGAGAAAATAAACAGTTAGTTTATTTCTCAGTAGAGAGTTTGTAATCTCCATATTATTTTCATAGTGAATTTCTGAGATCTCTCCACGTGGTTTTTCCCAGTTGGGTTTTCACGTAAAATTCTTTTGTTATTATTTTATATTTCATACAGTAGTGTGCTTATATTTATCTTAGTGTATTTGTGAAGGCCTAATTTCTCAACAATTGGTATCAAGAGCTTTTGGTTCACACCATTGGTGTTTAGGAAAGTGGTTCTAAAGGCAGTGCCTTTAAGAAAGGTGGTTACTTAATTAGTCACCGTTGCAAAAGCACGGAGAGACTCCCGCCCGACTTACACTTACCTGGCTAACTGGTACGATCCGTTTAGAGAAATCTCGCAGGTCACAAATATGAAGATGATAAGCATGCGTATGAGGTACGAAGTTGGACCATTTGACGGAAAGTCAAATTTCAGTATTTGGCAGTGTACAGTCAGAGATGTATTGGCTCAACAGGGATTGACAATTGCACTAGAAGGGAAAGAGAAGAAACCGGCGGATATGACAGATGAAAAATGGACGGAACTTGAAGCAAAAGTTGTGGCAACAATCAGATTGAGTTTGGCGCCATAAACCAAATATCAAGTTTTGACAGAAACCTCTCCAAAGGACTTGTGGGAGAAACTTGAGAAAGTTTACAAGTCGAAGTCTCTGTCAAATCGATTATATTTAAAGAAGGAATTGTACCGGCTTCGGATGGAAGAAATGTCAGATTTGACCAGTCATATTAATGAGTTTAATAGATTAGTGACCCAACTTATCAGTATTGATGTAAAGCTAGACGAAGAAGATAAAGCCTTATTGCTTCTTGTCTCTCTACCAGATTCATACTCAACTCTCAAGACTACTCTCCTTGTAGGAAAAGAAAAGCTTGCAGTTGACGATGTGATGTCAGCAGTCCTAAATCAGGATAAGTTTAGGGGCACTACTTCTAGATATCAAGGAGACAATCTTTTTGTATTTTCAGATGGGTGTGGCAGGGGTCCTAATCGGAAGAATTCTGACAAGGAACGAGGAAGGTCTCAGTCGAGACCAGGCAAGAAGGATAAATCTCAAGTTGAGTGTTATCATTGTCATGAGAAAGGCCACTATAAAAATCAGCGTCCATTGTTGAAGAAAGAAAACAAGAAGAAAGGTAAGCAGATTGAAAAATCTGCTAATGTTGCTGAGCAAGCGGATGTGTGCAGCGACGGAGAGCTATACACAGTGACAGAAAATGAAGCTTCACAAGGTGATCTCTTATCTGTTATAGACAGTAGCAACCTTATAGATTGGTACATTGACTCCGGTTGTTCTTTTCATATGTCCCTTCATAGGGATGTTTGATACTTTTACATCCTTTAATGGTGGTACAGTTTTATTGGGTAACAATGTAGTCTGCAAAATTACTGGAATAGGTACCATCAAAGTTAAAATGTTTGACGAGATTGTCAGAACATTGGCCGATATAAGGTATATTCCAGAATTGAAGAAGAATTTACTATCGGTTGGAGTACTTGACTCTATGGGTTGTAGTATCTCAGTCAGATATGATGTCATCAAAATTACCAAGGATTTGATGGTAATTATGAAGGGCCAGAAGAAGGGCACCCTCTACAGGTTGATAGGGGACACAGTTACTAGTGGAGCAGCAATTTTTGTGCAGGAAAATTCCAACAGTGATAACACAAAATTATAGCACAAGCGACTTGGTCATT